>CM069159.1:10604278-10949278 GCA_035221665.1 Okamejei kenojei
AATAGGAAGCTTTTCACACAATGTTTTCACACAAATGCTGGTGAGTATATGGAACAAGTGGCCAGTGGAGGAAGTTGAGGCAAGTGCTGTAACAATATTGGAAATACATTTGTAAAGATTCATGGATAGCAAATGTTTAGAGGGTTTTGGGCCATACGCAGGCAGGTGGGGCTAGTGTAGATGAGGCCTCGTGGTCAGCATAGGCAAGTTGGGCCGAAGGGCCTATTTCCACGCTGCATGAATCTATGACTCTACAATCAACTGCTGTCACCACAACAACGCACCTTTTGGGACAAATTAAGACTCTATATGTTTAAGAACTTGGTAATTTTGAAACTTGAAAGATAAAAGATGTTGTGGGAAATGTGGCAATGTTTGTCTAAAGCTTCCGAGTACTCTACTATTTTTACACTTTTGTATGATAGTGCCTGGGTATAGTAATATTTTACTGGATTGTATGCCACAGAAGGCTGTGGACGTTGTCGATAGATATGTTCAAGGCAGAGATAGATAGATTCTTGATTAGTACGGGTGTCAGAGGTTATGGAGAGAAGGCAGGAGAATGGTGTTAAAAGGGAGAGATAGATCAGCCATGATTGAATGGCGGAGTAGACTTTTAGTTTAATTTAGTTTAGTTTAGTTTAGTTTAGAGATACAGCGCAAAAAACAGGCCCTTCGGCCCACTATGTCCGCACCGACCAGCGATCCCCGCACACTAACACTCCTACACACTAGTGACAATTTGCCATTTTTACCGAGGCCAATTAACCTACAAACCTGTATGCCTTTGGAGTGTGGGTTGAAACACCCGGGGGGGGGGGGAGGGGACACCACGCGACCACGGGGAGAAGGTACAAGCTCCGTAAAGACATAGTGAGGATCAAACTCGGGTCTCTGGCGCTGTGAGCCAGCAACTCTACTGCAGCTGGACAAGCAATTAAGAATTTCACTGTGCCTAGAAACATGTAACAATGAAGTACCATTGAACCAGTGAAACTATTAAACAAGGGTACACAAAAAGCTGGAGAAGATTTGAAACTTGAAAGATAAAAGATGTTGTGGGAAATGTGGCAATGTTTGTCTAAAGCTTCCGAGTACTCTACTATTTTTACACTTTTGTATGATAGTGCCTGGGTATAGTAATATTTTACTGGATTGTATGCCACAGAAGGCTGTGGACGTTGTGTCTGAAGAAGGGTCTCGGCCCGAAACGTCGCCTATCTCCTTCGCTCCTTAGATGCTGCTGCACCCGCTGAGTTTCTCCAGCTTTTTGTGTAAATTCCTTCTTTAAAACTATTAAACAAGATGCTCCACCTACAGAACCAACCAGAGTGACTTTGATGAGCCACGTGTAGCATGAGCCAAAGCAGCTCGTCCACAGCAGAGCTGATCACCAGAGTGCGTATCACCCAGTGCAGTCTACAGTGCAGTAGAATCAGCGTCAGCCAGACTGCATTACTGCATTACTGCATTACTGCATTACCACCAGAAAAAAATAAATGGTCAGCCACCATCTTGTGGGTTGCACAAGTTTAGTTTAATTTACGGATACATTATGGAAACAGGCTGCTCGGCCCCACCAAGACTGCGCTGACCAGCGATCACACCATACACCAGCACTATCGTACACACTGGGGACAATTTTACCAAAGCCAATTAATCTACAAACCTGCCAACCATATCAACCACTGATCACTCCTTCACATTAGACACAAAGAGCTGGAGTAACTCAGCAGGTCAGGCAGCCTCTCTGGTGAAAAGGAATAGGTGACATTTCGAGTTGAGACCTTTCTTCTGTCTTGACATGAAACATTACCTATTCCTTTTCTCCAGAGATGCTGCCTGACCCGTTAAGTTGCTACAGCTTTTTGTGTCTATTTTTGCTTCAAAGCAGCATCTGCAATTCCTTCCTGCACAGATTTTTATTAGTTCTATATTATCCCACTTTTCATCCACTCCCTAAGCACTAGGGTGAATTTTACAGAGGGAAATTAACCTACAAACCCACACGTCTTTGGGATGTGGAAGGAAACTAGAGCACCCAGAAGATACCCACACTGTCACAGGGAGAACGTGCAAACTCCACACAGACAACAGCCAAGGTCATAATCGAACTTAGTTCTCTGACGCTATGAGGCAGCAGCTCTACCAAGGGGCAATGTGATTTGAAAATGATGTTCTTCAGTGCATTGGCAAGCTGTTTAAACTGCAAGTATGGCACAGCATGGTAGTGTAGCGGAAGAGCTACTGCCTTACAGCGCAAGAGACCTGGATTTGATCCCGTCTATGGGTGCTGTCTGTACGGAGTTTGTACGTTCCCCCCGTGACCTGCGCAAGATTTCCGCCAAGATCTGCGGTTTCCTTCCACATTCCAAAGACATACAGGTTTGTAGGTTAATTGGTTTGGTATAAATGTAGAATTGTCCCTACCGTGTGTAGGGCAGTGTTAATTTGCGGGGATCGCTGGTCGGTGCTGACTCAGTGGGCCGAAGGGCCTGCTTCCGCGCTGTATCTCTAAACTAAACAAAATCAAAGTAATGATCTGAGAAGCATCTAACAGTAGGGTGGACTATTTCCATTTCCATTCACAGCATGTGTAACGTCTGCATTTATTAAGCATTTTAATTTGACCCCTGACTTCCGTAGCTGGTGTTCCCAGTGTGCAGTTAAGAGCCAAGCTCTCTGACAGATCTCAAGTCACACACCGCTTAGATCAAGAACAAAAGCCAGGCTCACTTTCCCGAAGGAAGCTGGTGAAACTATTTGGCTTGCTTCGAACTAATTGGGTTTTACAAAAATCCAACAGCTTCAAACTCACTATTACTGGTATTAGCTTTCCTTTCAGGACTTATTTAATTGCTTGTATGTAAATTCCACAACTGCTGTGGTGGGATTTGAGCTGAATGGCTCTTGATCAATCCACCAAGATTCAGGATATTGGACTAAAATTTTATCAGGGCAACTATTTTCCCACACCAAAGCTGTCAACCATTAAATTGAATTAATTGTCTATTATTTATGGATGGGCTAGCAGTGTGCTGACTATGTAGATTCTAGGTTCCAGCGAGTCACGAGAAGTGATTGGGGACAGATGGCGCCGAAGTTCAGTCTGCAAGAAAATTAATTGATCACGGTTGCTGGGTCAAGCTAATGCAGCACTTGGCAACACTGATGCTGTTTGATCCCAAGTGAAATCATGTTTGCGATTTTGTTGGAAATGCTTAGGCAGAGGAACGTTATATTGTAGAAAAGAAAACACAAAAAAGGGATGAGTATTCGAGGTGTCACAGTGGCACGCGCGCCACCTGCGTGACGTATAGCATACGCACGCTGACGCATTGGTCTTGTACGCTGGCGTCCCGGCGTCTCACGTGTATTGCGTGGTGACGCATGGTTACATCACCGTGCATCAACGTCCTTACGTCCTTGTGTCAACGTCCTGCCACGCGCCGCAGGGTATTCCAATGGCGTCACACGCACCAGACGGCTATGCTGACGCGTGATGACGCGTAATTTGCGAGCGACGTCACGCATCACGACGCGTCAACCTATTTTACATATGACGCATAAATGAGGCGCAAATGACGGCCAAGTGGGACAGGCCCTTTACAGTGCCAAGGACCCAGGTTCGATCCTGACTACGGATGCCTGTCTGTATGGAGTTTGTACGTTCCCCCTGTGACCCGCATGGGTTTTCTCTGGGAAGCACCGGTTCGGTATAAATGTAAAATTGTCTCAGCATTCGATCCTGATTACAGATGTTGTCTATACGGATTCCGTGTGGATTTTTGTCCAGGTCCTCCAGTTTCCTCCCACACTCTAAAGACGTAAAGCCGTGCTGATTTGTAGGTTAATCGGCTTTGGTAAAATTGTAAAATTGTCCCTAGTGTGTACGATGGTGCTAGTGTACGTGGGGATTGCTGGTTGGCGTGGGCTCAGTGGGCCGAAGAGCCTGTTTCCGTGCGTATCTCTAAAGAGTAAAGTCTTGTTGCCATCATTAATCTTGGCTTTGAAGATAAGTGAAGAAAACATCATGGTAGAAACACAAAAGAAGAAGACTTTTAATTATATTTATCCTCCAAACAAAGCCACAAAGTAAAGTTTAAGAAAGAACAGCTGATGCTGAAAATCGAAGGTAGGCAAAACTGCTGGAGAAACTCAGCGGGTGAGGCAGCATCTATGGAGCGAAGGGATAGGTGACGTTTCGGATCGAGTCCCTTCTTCAGACTGATGTGGGGTTCGGGGGGGGGGGGGGGGGGGGAAGAAGAAAACGAAGAGGCGGAGACATTGGGCTATGGGAGAGCTAGGAAGGGGAGGGGAAGGAGGGAGAAATCAAGGACTACCTGAAATTGGAGAACCTCATATTTCACTTGGGTAGTTTACATCCCAACGGTAAGAACATTGACTTCTCCAATTTCAGGTAGTCCTTACTTTCTCCCTCCTTCCCCTCCCCTTCCCAGCTCTCCCACAGCCCACTGTCTCCGCCTCTTCCTTTCTTCTTCCTGCCCCCCCCCCACCCCCACATCAGTCTGAATAAGGTTCACGACCCGAAACGTCACCTGTTCTTTCGCTCCAAAGGTGCTGCCTCACCCGATGCGTTTCTCCAGCAACTTTGTCTACTCTCAAAGTAACGTTGATCAGCACTAGAAAAGAGATGAAAGCAATCCACTTGAAAAGAGATGAAAGCAAGACTTTACACATTATTTATTGCACGCTGTTTGAAAGTGCAGATCTACATAGGTGGCAGGATATATAAGAGCGATTATTCAGTAAGAACAACATAGTTGAGAGCATGGACATAAAAAAAACATACTTCAAGTGCAGGAGATTTAATAAAAATATGAGCTGCTGGAAATACTCAGCAGGACAGGTGGAGTGTGTGGGAAGAGAAACGGAGTTAATGTTTCAGAACTGGAAAGGGAGATAAGAACCTTGTTGTGCTGCAGTGGGTGAGAGGATTGGCTGTGATAGGGAAAAACCAGGGGAATCACGGAGGTCTGAAGAAGGGTCTCGACCCGAAACGACACCCTTTCTTTCTTCCAGAGATGCTGCCTGTCCCGCTGAGTTACTCCAGCATTTTGTGTCTATCTTCGGTGTAAACCAGCATCTACAGTTTCTTCCTGCACATTAAACTGTGAACAAGCTTGGCTACATGAATGATTGGGAACATTTACAGACACTTAATCATAGACTGATGGAGCCATAAAGTGTGCAGTGTGGAAACAGGCCCTAAGGCCCAACTTGCCCACGCCGACCAGCATGTCCCAGCTTCACTAGTCCCACCTGCCCACATTTGGTCCATATCCCTCCAAACCTGTCCTATCCATGTATCTGTCTAACTGTTGGGTTGATCCCTACATCCGCCATCTTTTGTGCAAAAAAGTTACCCCTCAGATTCCTATTAAATCTTTGCCCCTTCACCCAAAACCTATGTCCTCTGGTCCTCGATTCCCCAACTCTGGGCAAAGAGCATCTACCCGATCTCTTCCTCTCATGATTTTATACACCTCTATAAGATCACTCCTCATCCTCCAGCACTCCAAGAATAGAGTCCCAGCCTACTCAACCTCTCCCTGTAGCTCAGACCCTTTAGTCCTGGCAACATCCTCGTAAATCCTCTCTGTATCCTTTACAGCTTGGCAACATCTTTCCTATTAGACGGTGCCCAAAACGGAACACAATACTCTAAATGCAACCTCACCAATGTCTTATACAACTGCAACATGACCTCCCAACGTTGAGACTAACATCCAATCTAGTGCACTGTGTTCAGTGCTCACTGTGTGGTCTCCATTATCCTGGAGAAACCAGTGCCGATTTGGCGACCGCTTTGCGGAGCATCGCCACTGTGGCGCAGCGGTAGAGTTGCTGCCTTACAGCGCCAGGGACCCAGCTTCAATCCCGACTATACAGAGTTTGTACGTTCCCTTTGGGACCGTGTGGGTTTTCTCCGGGTGCTCAGGTTTCCCCTCACGCTCCAAAGACGTACAGATTTGTAGGTTAATTTGCTTCTTTAAATTGTACATTGTCCCGAGTGTGTGGAATAGTGCTGGTGTATGGGGTGACTGCAGGTTCGCACATACACGGTGGGCCGAGGGCCTGTTTGTGCTCTGTATCTCTGAATCTAAAGTCTGAGTGGATATATGGAACGAGCTGCTAGAGGAAGACATTATGGCAGGAACTATAACAACATTTACAATGCCTTGTACACACTTCATTTTACCTCTTGTGATCTTTTACAAAGCAGCACAAGGGAAGTACCAGAGGAAGATTGAGCTGTGGTAGAGAGCAATGTATCCGTTTGGGTTGAAGTCATGAATAGGAGGGGAACAAAGAAATAGGTAGGAGAACTCTAAAGCTCCCCGCCAAATGTGACCTCTCAATAGCGTTGAGCATGAATAATGAAACATCTAGGGCATGCATGAAGGAACTGCAGTTGTCATGGGAAATCTTAATCAGTGTATTGATTGCTTGAACCAAGTAGGCAAGAGTATCGCAGAAGAAGAATATTTGGAGTGCAATTGAGCCATGAATTACAGAACTACCCAGGAATAGTCACAAAATGCTGGAGTAACTCAGCGGGACAAGCAGCATCTCTGGAGAGAAGGAATGGGTGACGTTTCGGGTCGGGACCCGTCTTCAGACTGCATGAAAGATTGAAAAGACTTGGTTTGTATTCACTGGAGTTTAGAAGGATGAGGGGATATCTCAGAGAAATGTATAAAATTATAAAAGGACTGGACAAGCTAGATGCAGGAAAAATGTTCCCAATTTGGGGCGAGTCCAGAACCAGGGGTCACAGTCTTAGAATAAAGGGGAGGTCATTTAAGACTGAGGTGAGAAAATACCTTTTCACCCAGAGAGTTGTGAATTTATGGAATTCCCTGCCATAGAGGGCAGTGGAGGCCAAATCTCTGGATGGATTTAAGAGAGAGTTAGATAGAGCTCTAGGGGCTAGTGGAGTCAAGGGATATGGGGAGAAGGCATGCACGGGTTATTGATAGGGGACGATCAGCCATGATCACAATGAATGGCGGTGCTGGCTCAAAAGGCCGAATGGCCTCCTCCTGCACCTATTTTCTATGTTTCTATGTTTCTAAATGTCACCCGTTCCTTCTCTCCAGAGATGTTACCTGTCCCGCTGGGTTACTCCAGCATTTTGTGTATATATTTGGTTTCAAACAACGTCTGCAGTTCCTTCCTACCCAGGAATATTTTATGGTGGATAAAATATTCCAGGCAGCATCTCTGGAGAGAAGGGATTGGTGACGTTTCAGGTCGAGACCCTTCTTTAGACCTCTGATTTAAACCAGCATCTGCAGTTCATCCCTATACAAGAATATTTTATTTTTGGTTATGAGTATGTAAGAAGGATTAATAATGGACTTGTGGTTAAACATCCCCCAGGAGATAGTGACCACAATATGAGAGAATTCCAGATGATGTTTGAGGGTAAATAATCCAGGGTCAAAACCACTGTCTTCAACATTAAATAACGGCATCTAAAGTTTGACAAACAAGTCAACTCTGTGGCAAAAGCTAGTTTCTTCCAGCTTCGTACCATAGCTAAAATTCCTCCAATTCGACGACCTTGAAAAAATCATCCACGCATTCATCTCCTCCCGCCTTGACTACTGCAACTCCCTATACACTGGCATCAACCAATCTTCCCTGTCCCTCCTGCAATTGGTTCAAAACACCTCAGCGAGACTTCTGACGGGTACCGGTAAAAGGGACCACATCACCCCGATTCTGGCCTCCCTCCACTGGCTCCCAGAATCAACTTCAAGCTCCTCCTATATGTATACAAAGCCCTTAACGGGCTTGCCCCCCCCCCACCTATATCAAAAATCTTTTAATCCACAATTCTACCTCCAGGTCCCTCAGGTCGGCCGACTTGGGGCTACTGACTATCCCGCGGTCTAGGTTCAAGCTCAGGGGTGACCGCACTTTTGCGGATGCAGCACCTCGACTGTGGAACAGCATCCCTCTCTTCATCAGAACTGCCCCCTCCATCGACTCCTTTAAATCGAGGCTTAAAACCTATTTCTACTCCCTAGCGTGTTTGAGCCGCTCTGAGGGGGCGCTGTAAACAGTTTATGTATGTATTGTTAGGTCTGTGTACCATTATATGTAGCACATTAATATCTGCGTTGATGTACAGCACTTTGGTCAACGTGAGTTGTTTTTAAATTTGCTATACAAATAAAATTGATTGATTGATAATGGAATGAAAGTAGAGTTGCTAGACGTAAATGGGAAAATAAGCTAAGAGACATGTCAGTGGTCATAGAGTCATACAGCACAGAAATAACCCCTTTGGACCAACTCATCCAAGCTGACCAAGATATCCCATCTCGGTTAGTCCCATTTGCCCATGTTTGCCCGCTAAACCTTTCCTTTCCATGTATCTGTCCAAGTATCTTTTAGCTTAGTTTAGTTTAGAGATGCAGCGCACTCTACACACGAGGGATCATTTACAACTTTTACCAAACCCATAAACCTGCGCATCATTGGAGACTGGGAAAACACATGTAGGTCACGGGAAGAACGTACAAACTCCGTACAGACAGCTCCCGTAGTCAGGATCGAACCCTGTATGGCAACAACTCTACCACTGCCTCAATGTGCTGCCCATCTTTTAAACGCTGTAATGATAGCTGCTTCACCTACCTCCTCTGGCAACACGTCCAGAACCAGGGGCCACAGTTTAAGAATAAGGGGTAGGTCATTTCAGAACGGAGACGAGGAAACACCTTTTCACACAGAAAGTTGAGAGTCTGTGGAATTCTCTGCCTCAGAGGGCAGTGGAGGCCGGTTCTCTGGATACATTAAAGAGAGAGCTAGATAAGGCTCTTAAAGATAGCGGAGTTAGGGGATATGGGGAGAAGGCAGGAATGGTGTACTGATTGTGGATGATCAGCCAAGATCACATTGAATGGCGGTGCTGGCTCGAAGGGCTGAATGGCCTGCCCCTGCACCTATTGTCCATTGTCTTTCATCTATCACCCTTTGGGTGAATAAGTTGTCCCTGTTTGCATTAAATGTTGCCCCTCTCACCTTTAGCCTATGTCCTCTCATCTTGATTCCCCAACTCTGGGTAAAAGGCTCTGTGCATTCACCTTATCTACTCCCCCCATGATTGTATACACCTCTGCAGTAAATGAACAGTGGCGGATATCAAAATGGCAGGTCAATAATCCTTGGTTAAAAAAAGAGACGAAGGACAATATTAGTTTGAAACATCGGGCATAAAAAAACAAAAGCTGGTGGTAGACCAGAGAACTGGGAAGTTTTTAGAATCCAGCAGCGAAAGACTAAATAGCTCACAAGAAGGAAGAAAATTGATTTTGAGAAAAAACACTGTGTGTAATATCTAAGTAAACAGTAATGGTTTCTAGGGACATGTAAATAGGAAGGCAGTGACTGAGGAAGATATCAAGGCAGCATTGAGTCATGACAGAGAGCAGTGGATGGTAATGTCGAATCGGTTTGAGTTTAAATCATGAATAGCAGGGGGGAGAAGACGTGAGTGGGAGTAGTCTATGAGAACCCAAATTGACATAGCTCGATAGTGTGGAGCATAAATGAGACTGGTGAATTAAGAAGAGGAAACTAAGAAATTGCAGATATTTAAGCTTTTTTTATTTGCATCAGTCTTCACCATGTAGAGCACCATAAATAACCTTCAGATGACAGATGGATTAATTTCAAAAAACTAGGATTCCCAATCACAAGGGATAGAGTATCAGAGAAAATCACATCTAAAGGTAATCTTTCTGCACCCGAGAGTGTTAAAGTAAGGGGCAACAGAGAGGGTGAGCCCATTGGATGGAACTTTACATACAGTAACTCCCTCAATTCTAAGAGAATACTGGATGATAAAAAAACAATAAAAGTTACTCCAAATATAAGCACAAAATGTTGGAGTCACTCTGCGGAACAGGCAACATCTCTGGATAGAAGGAAATGGGCGACGTTTCGGGTCGTGATCTTTCTTCAGATGGAACGTCTGAAAGTTACTCCTATGCCCAGAAAGCACAATCATCCAGGAACCCCGACAGTCCTTTCAGGTGAGGTTTGGTTCACGTGCACCTCCTCCAACCTCATCTACTGTATCCAATGTTCCAGATGTGGACAGTATATATCAGCGAGACGAAGCGTAGACTTGGCGATCATTTTGCTGAATACCTCAGTCAGCCTTGGCCTATGTGATCTCCAAATTGCCAAACATTTTAACTTCCCTTTCCATTCTCACACTGACCTTTCTGTCCCAGGCCTCCTCCACTGTCAGAGTGAGGCAACACAAAAATTGGAGGAACAGTACCTCATATTTTGCTTGGGCAGCTTACACCCCAGCGGTATGAACAGTGATTTCTCTAATTTCAAGTAACCTGCATTCCTTCCCGGACCCTTCCCCGCCAATCTCACCCCCCCCCCCTCCCCCACCCTAGTTGTCCTACTAGTTCCACATCCTTGTAACCCTGCTATCAGCACATGTTCCCCCGGCCATTATGGGCACCACCCTTCCTGAGGTCTACCTTATATATCCTTCAACACAAATGGAAACATAGCCTCAGCATTCAATCCAGTAAGCCATTCTTCTACTGACTTCATCCGTTTCACCACCAACTTCCATCCGGCACTCAAATACACCTGGACCATTTCCGACATTTCCCTACCATTCCTTGACCTCACCATCTCCATTGCAGGGGATACACTCCTGACCGACATCCACTATAAACCCACTGACTCCCACAGCTACCTGGACTACTCTTCCTCCCACCCTACTTCCTGTAAGGACTCCATCCCCTATTCCCAATTCCTCCTGCATCTGCTCCCAGGATGAGGTGTTCCACACCAGGTCATCACAAATGTCCTCATTCTTCAGAGAATGGGGATTTCCCCTCCCCCACTATAGATGAGGCTCGTACCAGGGTCTCCTCCATACCCCGCAACACTGCCCTCTCTCCCCATTCCCCCACTCGCAACAGGGGCAGAGTCCCCCTGGTCCTCACCTTTCACCCCACCAGCCGGCACATACAACACATAGTTCTCCGCCTGTTTCGCCACCTCCAACGTGACCCCACCACTCGCCACATCTTCCCATCTCCCCCCCCCCCCCCCCGTCTGCCTTCCGCAAAGACCGCTCCCTCCGCAACTCCCTTGTCAATTCTTCCCTTCCCTCCCTCTCCACCCCTTCCCCGGGCACTTTCCCATGCAACCGAAAGAGATGCTACATTTGTCCCTTTACCTCCCCCCTCCACTTCTTTCAGGGACCCAAGCAGTCCTTCCAGGTCCGACAGAGGTTCACCTGCACCTCCTCCAAACTCAACTACTGCATCCGCTGCTCTAGATGCCAGCTGATCTATATCGGTGAGACCAAGTGGAGGCTTGGCGATCGTTTTGCCGAACACCTTACGCTCGGTCCGTAATAACCAACCCGACCTCCCGGTGGCTCAGCACTTCAACTCCCCCTCCCATTCCGTATCCGACCTATCTGTCCTGGGCCTCCTCCACGGCCAGAGTGAGCAACACCGCAAGTTGGAGGAACAGCACCTCATATTCCGCTTCGGGGAGTCTGCATCCTCTTGGCTTGAACATTGAATGTTCTCAATTCTGTTAACCCTTGCTGTCTCCTCCCCTTCCCACCTCGCCCTCAGTCCTCGGGCTCCTCCTCCTTTTTCCATTCTTCTCCCCGCCCCCCCCCCACCTCCCATCAGTCTGAAGAAGGGTTTCGGCCAGATACATTGCCTATCTCCTTCACTCCTTAGATGCTGCTGCACCCGCTGAGTTTCTCCAGCTTTTTGTGTACCTTTAATTTTAAAGATCTGAATGTGAATAGCTTTCGTATAAAATCCTACTTTTCACTTTGTTTACAACAGAAATGAATGCTGGTGCTTGGTCTCCTTGTTTGTACTACCCTGTTAACCTCTGGCACAATGTTTAATGATTTGGTGTATTTGCACTCCCTGTGCTTGTTGATCAGTAGAGCACTTTCAAGAACCCATTGTCCCGACCAGAATGGAATAACTCACATTTATTTGTATAGAACTTCAATTGCTAATTATTTGGCCATTCTTTTTAGTTTTTAGTTTTAGAGATGCAGCGCGGAAGCAGGCCCTTCGGCCTACCGAGTCCACACTGTCCAACGATCCTAACGCACATTAACGCTACCCTACGCACACCAGGGACAATTTACACTTATGCCAAGCCAATTAACCTGTAAACCTGTACGTCTTTGGAGTGTGGGAGGAAACCGAAGTTCACGGAGAAAACCCACACGGTCACGGGAAGAACGTACAAACTCCGTACAGGCAGCACCCGTAGTCGGGATCGAACCCGGCTCTCCGGCACTGCAAGCGCTGTAAGGCAGCAACTCTACCGCTGCATCACTGTTTATTCTGCAGGTTTATTAATGCCCCTCCTGTAACATATTGCCATCCTCCTTGGTGTTGACCATAGACATCTACAGACCTCTACAGACATCTGCAGACCCACATGTAGACAACCCTATGGAGAGGAGAGGACAGTCATACTCCTTTCGAGTTACCGCCGATGATGCTGTTGACCATACCACAGTGCCATTCAGATTAGAAATTATATTTTTCATTAAAAAATCTATACTATGTATATAAATTCTGAGCGGTGGAGTTTCCAGAACTGATCCTGTTGAACACCAGGCAGCACCTTGTCCATTGCTGGGCATTCACTTGCACGTCTATGCTCTGCTCTGCTCTCTGCCCAGAAAACAAACCACGTAATGAGCCTCCTCCATTGTCAGGGTGAGGCCAAATGCAAATTGGAGGAACAGCACCTCATATTTCAATTAGGCAGCTAACAGCCCAGAGGTATGAATCTAACTTCAAATAACTTTTGCATCACCTCTCTCTCCATCCCTTCCCCACCCTGGTCATTGTACTAGCTTCCAAGTCATCTTGTTGAGTTTCATTGTTGTTCACTCATTTTCACCATAGTTAACAAAAGCCTTTTTCCTTTATCATCGTTACCTTTTTGCATAATCTTTCATTCATTGGTTCTATATCTATCAATATCACTGTCTATAGCTCTCGTTTCCCTTTCCACTGGCTCTCAGTCTGAAGAAGGGTCTCGAAACATCACTGATTCCTTCTCTCCAGAGATGCTATCTGACCTGCTGAGTTACACCAGCTTTTTGTGTCTATCTTTGGTCACATAACATACAAGTCCCACTTTATCAGCATAGATAGAGTCATACAGTGTGGAAACAGGGTCTTCTGCCCAACGTGCCCACACTGACCAACATGTCCAATCTACACTAGTGCCACCTGCGTGCGTTTGGCCCATATCCCTCCAAACCTGTCCCAGCCATGTGCCTGTCCAAATGTTTCTTAAAATTTGCAATAATATCTGCCTCTCCAGCAGCCAGTTCCATACACCCACCACCCTTTGTGTAAAAGTGTTACCCTTGAGGTTCCTATTAAATCTATCCCACCCTCACCTTAAACCTATGTCCTCTAATTCTCAATTCCCCAAAAGACTGTGCATTTGTGCACTTCTATAAGACCGGTGGTTAGGATTGAACCTGTTCACTGGAGCAGCGAGGCCGCAGTTCTGTTGGCTGCACTGTGCCATGCTCATTTCCTCTCCACTTTATGGTTAACCATTTAATTGTACTCACAATGAAAGTGTGTGAGAGAACCAGAAGGAGAAAGAAATAGAATACAGAACAGTACAGCATAGGAACAGGCCATTCAACCCACAATGTGTGCTGAACATTGTGCCGAGTTAATTTTAATCTCATCTGCCTGCACATGATCCATATAGGTTCATTAGTTCATGTGATAGGAGAAGAATTAGGCCATTCGGCCCATTAAGTCTACTCCACCATTCAATCATGGCTGATCTATCTCTCTCTCCCTATCTCCATTCTCCCGTTTTCTCCCCATAACCCCTGAAACCCATACTAGTCAAGAATCTATCTATTTCTGCCTTTAAAATATCCAATGACTTGGACTCCATGGCCTTCTGTGGCAATTAATTCCTCAGATTCACCACCTTCTGACTAAAGAAATTCCTCCTCATCTTCTTCCTAAAGGAATGTCCTTTAATTCTGAGGCTAAGCCCTCTGGTTCTAGACTCACCCACTAGTGGAAACATCCTCTCTATCCAGGTCAGGGAAGATTGGAATTAAACTGTAGGCGAGAAAAAGCCAGAATAAATATCAGGGCCAGCAACAGGTGACCTCAGAAAGGGTGGAGTCCACAATGGCCCATTGTTGGCTGAGGGAAGATGTGATAACAAGAGGGAAGCAAGGATATGACCAGTGGAACTGGTGGGATGCAGGGGTACCTTGAAATTAGAGAAATCAGCGTTCCTACCACTGGGTTGTAAGCTGCCAAAGTGAAATATGAGGTGTTGTTCCTCAAATTTGCTTGTGGCCTCACTCTGATAGTGGAGGAGGCCCAGGACAGAAAGGTCATTGTGGGAACGGGAAGGGGAGTTAAAGTGTGGGTGTGAGCAGTATTGCCTACAACCAGATGGTGGGTCAAAGGCCGGAGATGAAAAGACAAAAGGTGTGGGATTAGAATAGAAAAGGTGCGAATTGGGATCGGGTGAGGGGGAAGGGGAGAAATGAGTCCAATCCTACAGATCTTTGATTACTTCTTGCTAATATACATGATGTCTTTTTTCTCGTTATGCTTTCCACAACAAGTGAATGAGCCTTGCTATGTTACTGTAGTGTATCTTGCGAATGCATACCCAGTCTATTCGATGAAAATCAAAAACACCAGATGTGATCTGAAATAACTACAGCATATCCAACAACATCTTTTGGAAGAGAAACAGGAACTATTAACCCTTGAATCTCTCAAGCTGAATGTATCCCGCATTTTTTTAGTTCACAGATACAGCGTGGAAACAGGCCTATCGGCCCGCAGAGTCTGTGCCGACCACCCATCACCCCGTACACTATCACTATCTTACACACTAAGAACAATTTACAGAAGCCAATTAACCTGCAAACCCGCATGTCTTTGGAGTGTGGGAGGAAACCGGCGCACCTGGAGAAAACCCACAAGGTTACAGGGAGAATGTACAAACTTGGTACAGACTGCACCCGTAGCCAGGATCGAACATGGGTGTCTGGTGCTGTAAGGCAGCAACTTTGCCATTGTAGAAACATAGAAACATAGAAAATAGGTGCAGGAGCAGGCCATTCAGCCCTTCGAGCCTGCACCGCCATTCAATATGATCATGGCTGATCATCCAACTCACTATCCTGTACCTGCCTTCTCTCCATACCCCCTGATCCCTTCAGCCACAGGGGCCACATCCAACTCCCTCTTAAATATAGCCAACGAACTGGCCTCAACTATCTTCTGTGGCAGAGAATTCCACAGATTCACCACTCTCTGTGTGAAAAACGATTTTCTCATCTCGGTCCTAAAAGACTTCCCCCTTATCCTTAAACTGTGACCCCTTGTCCTGGACTTCCCCAGAATCGGGAACAATCTTCCTGCATCTAGCCTGTCCAGCCCCTTAAGAATTTTGTAAGTCTCTATGAGATCACCCCTCAATCTTCTAAATTCCAGCGAGTACAAGCCAAGTCTATCCAGTCTTTCTTCATATGGAAGTCGTGCCATCCCAGGAATCAGTCTGGTGAACCTTCTCTGTACTCCCTCTATGGCAAGAATGTCTTTCCTCAGATTTGGAGACCAAAACTGTACGCAATACTCCAGGTGTGGCCTCACCAAGGCCCTGTACAACTGCAGTAGAACCTCCCTGTTCTTGTACTCAAATCCTTTTGCTACGAATGCCAACATACCATTCGCTTTCTTCACAGCCTGCTGCACCTGCATGCCTACTTTCAGTCACCATTCAAATAATAGTCTACCTTCCTGTTTTTTGCCACCAAAGTGGATAACCTCACATTTATCCACATTATACTGCATCTGCCATGCATTTGCCCACTCACCCAGTCTATCCAAGTCATCCTGCAGCCTCCTAGCATCCTCCTCCCAGCTAACACTGCCCCCCAGCTTCGTGTCATCCGCAAACTTGGAGATGTTGCATTTAATTCCCTCGTCCAAATCATTAATGTATATTGTAAATAGCTGGGGTCCCAGCAATGAGCCTTGCGGCACCCCACTAGTCACTGTCTGCCATCCTGAAAAGGACCCGTTCACTCCTACTCTTTGCTTCCTGTGCTACTGTGCTGCTCGGTCTGGATTTATTCCATTGTGTTCTGTTAGTGGAAGGGGAGAATATTTCAAATGATGTATGAGTTAGCAGTCTAGCAGGCTGCTTTGACCTGGGTAGTTTTCAGTGGAGGTGGCACGCTCCCAATACATTGCTGTCTTCCGCTTTGTTATTGATGGAATTGAAAGTTAAGGTCCCACTTGGCCTGTCCCACTTTTTCGGAGACTGCCGGCGTCATTGACTGACGTATCAGGGTCGCCGAAAGATTTTGAACATTTCAAAATCCAGCGGCGACACTTGAGGAGACTCCGCGCGTCAATACGTCGTCACGCCACGTCACCGCCACGTCACGCCGCATCACTCCACAACTTTTCCGGTGACGTGATACGTCAGTCAATGATGCCGACAGCCTTAAGGGACTGAGTCAACAGAGCGGCTCAGAGCCGTCTTTAGCAGTCCTCCAGCAGTTAGGTTGCCTGACCATACCTTGTACTGCCCTTGCACACTGGTGCTAAGCAACTGACTAAGAGGCTGCAACCAACATTTAAGATAAAACTTTTATTGAATTGAATTGAATTGAATTGAAAGATACAACAAGGACTCAGGCCCTTCCGCCCACCGAGTCCACACTGACCATCGATCATCTGTTCACATTAGTTCGATGTTATCCCGCTTTCTCATCCACTCCCTGCACACTAGGGGCATTTTACTTAGGATAATAAACCCACAAACACACATCTTTGGGATGCGGGACGAAACCGGAGCATTGGTAGAAACCCATGCGGTCACTGGGAGAACGTGCAAACCCCACACAGGCAGCTACAGAGGTCAGGATTTAACCCAGGTCTCTGGCGCTGTGTGGCAGTGGCTCTACCAGCTGCCCTTAGCTTCTTAACATGCAGCAGGATACCTATGCCAAGTGAACTTATTTAGCCTACTCATTAGACAGACATGGTCTGCCGCTCTCTTGCTCGCATCCAGTTCCCTTTTCAAAGTGATTATTGAATCTACATTAATGACACTCAAATGGTGCAGGCCAGGTTGTGAGAGATCACAGAGTGATAGACATAGAGTTATAAAGATCATAGATCAAGACTCATAGTGTCATAGAGTGTGGAAATAGGCCCTTTGGCCCAACTTGCTCACATCGGCCAACATGTCCCAGCTACACTAGTCCCACCTGCCCGCGTTTGGCCTATATTCCTCCAAATCTGTCCTATCCATGTACCTGTCTGTTTCTTAAATGTTGGGATAGTCCCAGCCTCAAATACCTCCTCTGACAGCTTGTTCCATACACCCACCACACGTTGTGTGAAAAAGTTACTCCTCAGGTTCCTATTAAATCTTTTCCCCCTCACCTTAAACCTATGTTCTCATGTCCTTGATTCATCTACTCTGGGCAAGACTGTGCATCTACCCGACCTATTTTCTCTCATATTATACACCTCAATAAGATCACCCCTCATCCTCCTGTGCTCCAAGACCAGCCTGCTCAACCTCTCCCTATAGCTAAGACCCTCTAGTCCTAGCAACATCCTCATAAATCTTTTAAAGAAGGAACTGCAGATGCTGGAGAATCGAGGGTTACACAAAAAGTTGGAGAAACTCAGCGGGTGCAGCAGCATCTAAGGAGCGAAGGAGATAGGCGACGTTTCGGGTCGAGACCCTTCTTCAGACTGGTCAGGGATCAGGGAAACGAGAGATATAGACGGTGATGTGGAGAGATAAGGAACAATGAGTGAAAGATATGCAAAAAAGTATCGGTGATAAAGGGAACAAGCCTCAAATCTTATCTGTACTCTTTCCAGCTTGACAACATCTTTCCTAAAACATGGTGCCCAAAAGTGAACACTACGCACTAAATACATCTTGTACAACTGCAACATGACCTCCCAACTTTTATACTGAATTGACTGATGAGAGCAATGGAAAATGATTCTCCTCAGATTTCCTCTGGTCCCTTTACCAGGTAATAGATTTTGATTGTTCTCTAAGTTTGGTAAAGGTCTCAAACCAATTCAAGCTACATTCAAGCCTATTTAGCTACATTCTGCTGAAGTTTAGGGCAAGACTGGTTGTGGTGTTAAAGGCTTGTCGAACAAAGATGTTTGCAAAAGCAGAGAGCCATTAATTAAATGTACAATCAAACACTGAAGCCCACTGAGTTAAAGGACATTCAGTCAGGAAGAGACACCTGATCAAAATGAAAGAGCCAAATGACTGATAAAGCTGCCGGAAATCTGAAACAGAATTCTTTTTTTTTTAACGCAGTAATACCTTTCAGAAATTAATTGAACAACAATGATTAAATAGATTAAAAATCTGAAAAATAGTGCAACTCAGAAAACATCTGTGCGTTAGTCAGTGTACACAGTTCCCAATATATCAGCAATACTTCTGAGAAACAAAGCATAGAACAACATATTAAAAGGAGTGTCGAATAGTCATATTAAATAAAATGTCAAGCTTGGCGGTGACTTTAAACTCCATCCATATTCTCCAGAAGTGCTGTTATTTTCCCCATCTTCCCTTTATGCCTCGACTCAACCATAAATATTCTCATTATAATGCAACTAAAGTACTAGGTACATTATGAAACCTATCATGTTTCCCAGCTGTTTGTTTGAGTAGGAGGGAAAGTGAGAGAGAGAGAGCAGTGAGAGAGCAGTGAGAGAGAGAGGGAGAGAGAGAGAGAGAGAGAGAGAGAGAGAGAGAGAGAGAGAGAGAGAGAGGGAGAGAGAGAGAGAGAGAAGGAGAGGGAGAGGGAGAGAGAGAGAGCCAAAGAAAGAGTAAGCGTGGGAGAGGGAGAGAGAGCAAGAATGAGCAGAGAGAGACAAGGCCATTTGTACATTGTAGTGTCCCTTGTGAAGTGTAGGGCAGGTCGTCCAGAGGTGGCAGATGTGTGGGTCACATTAATGCCAGCGGGAGATTATCGCTAATGAGTGAGATGGACAAACTAGCTATTCCGCGTGGCTCGTCAACAACCCAGGGGCCTGAATATTGAATTCTCCATTTTCAGGCAACCCACACCCTTTCTTCTTTCCTCCTCTACGTTGCTCTCTCACATACACACCTTACGTCCCATCTTATCCCCCAGCTACCCATCACCCTATTTCTTTCAACCCCCCTCCCCCACATCATCTCGCCCCCTCTCCCCTCTCTCCGTTGTTTCTGTCTGCCACCACTCCTCCTCATTCAGTCTCATTCTTCACCTTAGAACACAAAATGCTGGCAGCACGGCGGCTCACCGGTAGAGTTGCAGCCTCACAGCCCCAGAATGTGTCGGATAGTGCAAGTGTGCGAGGATCACTGGTCAGCACAGACTCGGTGGGCCAAAGGGCCTGTTGCCGTGCTGTATCTTTAAATTAAACTAAAACTAAACTCAGGGGATCAGGCAGCCTCTCTGGAGGACATAGATTGGCAATGAGACCGACCCAAAATGTTGCCTATCCAATGACCTCCAGAGATGCTACATGACCCATTGAGTTACTCCAGCACTTTGTGTACCATGCAAGAATCCAGCATCTGCAGTTCCTTGCATCTCCGCTCCTCATCTCCATTTCCTAACAGAATCCAGAATTGAACCACGGGGAACCAGCAGTTAGTTGATCCTTCGACGGATAGTTAAGGATGACCCTGAGACAGTATCAAAGAAAACAAAAGTAGAAAGTTGGGAGGGAGAAAAATATAATATGCACAAAATCTTATAAGATTGGTTGTTGTCTGCTGGGTCAGAACACAGAAAACAGCTGGCGATCGCGAGGGAAATTAGCAAAATGATTATTAATTTATGGATAAAATACTATAAAAATTCTAATAGTTAACTCCCTGCTACTTTCAACACGACCATTACAAAGGCTAATGGAAACATAATTGTCTGCATGAGCTGTTATTTGTTCACATTTAAAATATCATTAAATGTTATTGAAATATAATAAGATTCAAATGTTTTAGGCATTTCAATTCCAGTTTGGTTGTACTTAACCCAACTTTCACGGTTTACAGGAGATTTTCGTGGTCTGTCGTACAGAAAAAAAAACTATTCTAAAACATCTTCTCAATCTTAATTTTTCCACAGACTGCAAACTCTGCCAATTGCTTCTTTTGTTTAGTTTAGAGATACAGGTGGAAACAGGTGCTTTGGCCCAACTAGCAATCACCTCATACACTAGCACTATTCTACACACACCAGGGACAATTTACAATTTACCAAAGCCGATTAACCTACAAACCTGTACGTCTTTGTAATGTGGGAGGAAACCTGAGCACCCGGAGGAAACCCACGCAGTCACTGGGAGGACGTACGCACTCAGTGCAGACAGCACCCGTAGTCAGGATTAAATCTGGTTCTCTGGAGTGTAAGGCAACAACTCTACCACTGTGCCACTGTGCCACCTTTATCAGTTCTATTTCTTCAGAGCATGTATCAACCTGTAAATCATTCATTCAGTAGGTATGAAGAAGGATCCTGACCCGAAAAATCCCTTGTTCTGTCTGTAGAAAGGTCCTGAACCTGGAGGGACCTGAAACATTGTTTTTCTATGTTCTCCAGAGATGCTGCCTGACCCATTGAGCTTATTTTATTTTAGTTCAGAGTTTAGAGATACAGCGCGGAAAGCGGCCCGGGTCTGCACAGATCAGTGATCCCCACACACTAACCCTATCCTACACAAACAATTTACAATTGGGGACAATTTAACCAAGCCAATTAGCCTACAAACCTGTACATCTTTGGAGTGTGGGAGAAAACGGAAGATCTCGGAGAAAACCCACGCAGGTCACAGACAGTGCTTGTAGTCAGGATCAAACCCAGGCGTCTTGCACTGTAAAGGGCCTGTCCCACTTACGCAACCTTTACAGGTGACTGCCACGGCCCGTGACAGGTCGTGAGAGGTCTCCTACGGTTGTGAGAGGTCATGAGAGGTCTTCTATGGTTGTGAGAGGTCACCCGCAACATGTCGCCAGGGGTCGCCTGCATGGTCGTGAGAGGTCACCCGCAACATGTCGCCAGGGGTCGCCTGCATGGTCGTGAGAGGTTGCCTATGGTCGTGAGAGGTCTCCAAAGAGTCGTATCGTCTTGATGGTCTCCGCTGAATTATCAACATGTTGAACATTCTGGCGACCTATCATGGGTCGTGGCAGTCGCCTGTAAAGTTTCGCGTAGGTGGGACAGGCCCTTAAGGCAGCAACTCTACCGCTGCGCCACCATGCCACCCATGTTACTGCACCATTTTGTGATCCACACTAGATTCCAGCATGTGCAGTTAATGGTGTCTACACTATGTCAGTATTGCTCATGTCATATGTCAGCTCCTCGATCTCTCCGCATCTACTGTAAACTCCACATACTCTACTTACTTCTCCCAAATGAGATAACCTTCACTTGCGTACGTTGTAAATAATTTGCTTCTGCACTATGTTTGCGTCTCTTTGTACTTGGATGCAATGTTGGTCATATTTAACGCAGCCTTCACCCTGCCATCGCTGAATTTGTTTTCATTTCTATATTTTTAATTTTAAGTTGCAATAAACCCATTCACTAAACTTAATGGGAGAGAAAAACCATCCTGCAGAGGTTCAAGAAGGATGTCATTGAGCTGAAGATTGACACAAAAAGCTGGAGTAACTCAGACGGCATCTCTGGAGAAAAGGAGTAGTGGATGTTTCAGGTCGAGACCCTTCTTCAGACTGAGAGTCAGGGGAAAGGAAAACAAGAGGTATAGACACTGATATGAGAGATACAGAACACATGAATGAAAGATATGCAAAAAAGTAATGATGATAAAGGAAACAGGCCGTTGTTAGTCGTATTTTTCAGCTTGTGCTGGCCAAGCTGAAAAATATCACAAACTCCCTGCTGGACCCTCTGCAGTTTGCATATCGGGCCAATAGATCTGTGGATGATGCAGTCACCCCGAGCCTGCCCTTTATCCTACAGCACCTAGACCGCCAGGGAACCTATGCGAGGATTCTGTTTGTTGATTTTAGCTCTGCATTCAACACCATTGTGCCAGAGCTACTACACTCCAAACTTTCCGAGTTGACTGTGCCTGAACCCCTCTGTCAGTGGATCACCAACTTCCTGACAGATAGGAAGCAGCATGTGAAAGTACATCTCGGACTCAGCAAACACTCAGCATAGGAGCAGCGCAAGGCTGCATACCCTCTCCTCTCCTCTACTCTCTCTACACCAACGGCTGCACCTCCACAGACACCTCTGTCAAGCTTCTCAAGTTTGCGGACGACACAACCCTGATTGGACTGATCCAGGATGGGGAGCAATCTGCCTACAGACAGGAAGTGTCACAGCTGGCGTCCTGGTGCCGTAGCAACAACCTAGAGCTCAATGCTCTTAAGACAGTGGAATTGATTGTAGACTTTAGGAGAGCTCCCCCTCCCCTCACCCCACTCACCATCAACAACACCACAGTCACATCTGTGGAGTCTTTTAAGTTCCTGGGAACCATCATCTCCAAGGACCTTAAGTGGGGGGGCTAACATCGACTCCACAGTCAGAATGTACTTCCTATGGCAGCTGAGGAAGCACAATCTGCCACAGGCACTGATGGTCCAATTCTACACGGCCATCGTAGAGTCTGTTCTCACCTTCCCCATCATCGTCTGGTTTGGCTCAGCCACCAAGCACGACACCTGGAGGCTGCAGCGAATCGTCCGATCAGCAAAGAAGATTATTGGCTGCAACCTTCCCGCCATTGATGAACTGTACACTGCAAGGGCCAGGAAGCGAGCGGGCAAGATCATCTCTGACCCCTCTCACCCTGGCCACAAACTCTTTGAATCACTTCCCTCTGGAAGGCGACTCCGGACTGTCAAAGCTGCCACAGCCAGACATAAAAACAGTTTTTATCCACGAGTAGTTGCTCAACAGCCAAAAATCTGTAGCCTCCCTTTGATCTGGTATTGTGTTGGTTCACATGCTAGATCAATGGTGTTTTATCATTAATGTCTTATTATTATTAATGTTTAGTGTTTTCTGAGTCATTCGTAAATGTCACTGTATGTCATGTTGTTACTTGTGGGCGGAGCACCAAGGCAAATTCCTTGTATGTGAATACCTGGCCAGTAAACTTACTTACTTACTTATTTATTTACTTACTTAGGTGAGGTGAAAACGAGTTACAGACAATGAGACACAACAAAGGTATTTATCATAATATCCATAGAAACGCATAATGCTCGTTTTAATTTTATACAGTGTTTTTTCTCAAAATAAATTTTCTTTCTTCGTATTCAGCTCTTTAGTCTTTCACTAGTGGATTCTAAAAATGTCCCGGTCTTCTGGTCTACCACCAGCCTTTGCTTTTTTCATGCGCTTTGTTTCAATCTAGCATTGTCCTTGATCTCTTTTGTTAACCTGTTTCTTTCTTGTGGAGGAATGTTGGAGACGGGACCATTCCTTCTCATAGGAAAAGGCCCAGAGGTGGAAGCGACGGAAGGAAGGCTTCACATCATGGTGGCCCCTGAATTTATTGAGTTTTCAGTTTAATTTAATATGCCCTTTGGGCAGTTACTGATTTAGCAATGGTGTAGAGAGATGTAGGTCATCCTTAACTATCCGTCTAAGGACCAACTAACGTCTGGTTGCTCATCCCTGTGGCTATTTTGCTCCAGTCGTTTCTGATTTGATAGCAGTGGACCTGTATTCACTGGAGTTTAGAAGAATGAGAGGGGATCTCATTGATACGTACTGAATTGTAAAAGGCTTGGATAGAGTGGGTGTGGAGACGATGTTTCCACTAGGGGGAGAGTCTAGGACCAGAGGTCACAGTCTCAGAATTAAAGGACTTTATTTTAGGAAGGAGATGAGGAGGAATTTCTTTCGTCAGAGGGTGGTGAATCTGTGGAATTCTTTGCCACAGATGGCAGTGGAGGCCAAGTCGGCGAATATGTTTTAGGCAGTGATAGACAGATTCTTGATTAGTACAGGTGTCAAAGATTATTTCGAGAAGGCAGGAGAATGGGGTTTAGAGGGAGAGATAGATCAGCCACGATTGATTGGCAGAGTAGACTTGATGGGCCGAATTGCCTAATTCTACTACTTTCACTAATGATTTTATGATTTTTCCCTCAGTTTCAGTCAATTTCTCAGTAATCTGCACACAGGTGGAAATCTTGGCCTGACTGGCCAAGTTCCATCACACAAACCAACCTCCCTTCCATCGACTCCATCTAAACCCCACTCTCCCCAGCCACTCCATAATGCAAGCAAATTAGATTAGAGTGGACAGGCCGTCATGGACATCACGGATCAACATTCATGGAAACGTTGCCTATTTCCTTCGCTCCATACATGCTGCCTCACCCGCTGAGTTTCTCCAGCATTTTTGTCTATCACGGATAAAGTGCTAACTCAAGAAAGATTACAGTAAACAGAAGCAAACACACAACATGGCGTTTCTCTATCTTAACAAAGCCTTTGCCTCCATCCATCAGGTGGGACTGTAGAACATCCTCTTTACATGTCGAAATTCATTTCCGTCCTACACTTCTACCTGTTGTACTTGAGTTTAACTTATATTATGTAAAATATTAACTGATCTGTGGATAACATACAAAACAAAGCTTTTCACTGTACCTCGATACACATGACAATAATAAAACTAAAACTAGAACATAACTTCTTGCTCAGTGTTACAGACCCCGCCATTTGGATAACCGCCACTGGTCATCTACTGTACAAACACAGAGTCTTTTATCTAGTCAAGGGAATCAAGAACCAGAGGACATAGGTTTAATACAAGAGAACAAATATTTAATAGGATCCTGAGGGGCTCTCAGAGGGTGGTGGGTGTATGGAACGAACAGCCAGAGGAGGTAGTTGAGACAAGTAATATAAAAACATTTAAAAGACACTTGGACATACATGAATAGGAAAGGTTTAGAGGGATATGGGCGAAAATGGGACTAGCGTAGATGAGGCCTCTTCATTGGCATGGATGATGTGGGCCGAAGGCTATGACTCTCTAACATGTTTCAACCTCCAACAATCTATGTTAAAATGTAACCCGTTAACATTTGTGCCAATATCTCTTCCCCACTATCTCCTACTTAGAAGGTAGCTTGGCATATTTCCACAAAATCATGGTTTCGCGGCACTGTGGCGTAACAGTAGAGTTGCGGCCTTACACCACCAGAAACCAGAGTTTGATCCGGACTACGGGTGCTATCTGTATGGAGTTTGTATGTTCTCCCCACGACCTGCTTGTTTTTTCTCCAAAATCTTCGGTTTCCGCCCACACACCAAAGACGTCCAGGTTTGTAGGTGGTGTCTCGGGTTGAGACCCTTCTTCAGACTGCCTGACCTGTTACTCCAGCATTTTGTGTCTATCTTCGTTGTAAACCAGCATCGGCATTTCTTACCTGTATAGGATAGGTTTAGAGGAGTATTGAAAAAACGCAGGGAGGTGGGACAAGTGTAGAGTTGGTCGGTATGAGTTAGTTGGGCCAAAGGGCCTGTTTTCATGCTGTATAACTCTATGTGTCACTTGTTATTAAGAAGGGGGACCATTTGATTATCTGCCAAAAATTAGCCCTCCAACTTAACCCCACCATCTAGCAGTTGGTCCATAACCATAACATCCATGTACCATTTAAATATGATGCAAATCATAACATGAAATATTCACTGTACTTCTTAGAAACATAGAAAATAGGTGCAGGAGGAGGCCATTCGGCTCTTCGAGCCATCACAGCCATTCATTGTGATCATGGCTGATCGTCCCCAATCAATAACCCATGCCTGCCTTCTCCCCATATCCCTTGATTCCACTAGCCCCTAGAGCTCTATCTAACTCTCTCTTAAGTGATTTGGCCTCTACTGCCCTCTGTGGCAGGGAATTCCATAAATTCACAACTCTCTGGGTAAAAAAGTTTTTTCTCACCTCAGTCTTATATGACCTCCCCTTTATTCTAAGACTGTGGCCCCTGGTTCTGGACTCGCCCAACATTGGGAACATTTTTCCTGCATCTAACTTGTCCAGTCCTTTTATATTTTTATATGTTTCTATAAGATCACCCCTCATCCTTCTAAACTCTAGTGAATACAAACCTAGTCTTTTCAATCTTTCCTCATATGACAGTCCCGCCATCCCAGGGATCAATCTCGTGAACCTACGCTGTATTGCTTCAATCACAAGGATGTCCTTCCTCAAATTAGGAGACCAAAACTGTACACAATACTCCAGATGTGCTCTTACCAGACCCCGATACAACTGCAGAAGAACCTCTTTACTCCTATACTGAAATCCTCTTGTTATGAAGGCCAACATTCCATTAGCTTTCTTCACTGCCTGCTGTACCTGCACGCCAACTTTCAGTGACCGGTATACAAGGACACCCAGGTCTCGCTTTACCTCCTCCTAACCTAACCTAACCCCATTGAGATAATAATCTGCCCCCTTTTTTTCCACCAAAGTGGATAACCTCACATTTATCTGCATTATATTGCATCTTCCACGCATCTGCCCACTCACTCAACCTGTCCAGGTCACCCTGTAACCTCCTAACATCCTCTTCACAGTTCACACTGCCACCCAGCTTTGTGCCATCCACAAACTTGCTAGTGTTGCTCCTAATTCCTTCTTCCAAATCATTAATATATATGATAAACAGTTGCGGCCCCAACACCGAGCCTTGCGGCACTCCACTCGCCACTGCCTGATTTAAACCGGCATCTGCAGTTCCTTCCTACTCATTATCCTACACAACCTCTTTTGAAGACATTTGCCTTTGTGACTATGTTGAAGAGCTATGAAGCTCCAACTGGTGTTTCTGAAACTCCATTCACAGTCATTGCTGAAGCTCACAGGAGCAGGTGCGCTGAATTCGCTCCGGGACCGAGTTCCTCTCGCTGGAATTATCTTCTTCTTTCTGCTGACAGATGTGCCTGATCTTCTCTGCACCAGGTGTGCCTGATTCTTTCTGGGAGCAGATGTTCCTGATTCCTTTTGGGAGAGGAACAGGTGTGTTGGCTTGTCTCTTGGAATGCGCATTCCGTTTCCATCTGGGAGCTACCACATCTGATTCTCCTTGGAAATCAGATGAGCTCGAAGATAGACACAAAATGTTGGAATAACAGCGGGACAGGCAGCATCCCTGGATAGAAGGAATGTGTGACATTTCAGGTCGAGACCCTTCTTCAGAATCTCTGGATAAAACGAATGGATGACGTTTCGGGACACTTCCTGTCTAAAGAAGGGTCTGGACCCGAAATGTCACCCATTCCTTCTCTCCAGATATGTTGTCTGTTCGGTTTAAACCAGCATCTGCAGTTCCTTCCTACAAATCTCCACTTGGTTATTGACCCTCAGATCTTGTAATGCTGTTTATCAATGCAGGCAGTGATCGAACCAGGCAATTTCAATGAAACATTACTTGACTTGCAGTAGAGATGTGAAGTGAGTCTTTAAAATCACTCATGTCATGGCAGGAGGTTGATCATCCATGTTCTCAGGGTGGCATGGTGGCGCAGTGGCAGAGTTGCTATCTTACAGCACCAGAGACCCGGTTTCAATCCTGACTATGGGTGCTGTCTGTACAGAGCTTGCACATTCTCCCTGTGACCTGCGTGGGTTTACTCTGGGTGCCTGGGTTTCTTCCCCCATTCCAAAGATGTACAGGTTTGGAGGCTAATTGGCTTGGTAAAATAGTAAATGATCCCTAGTGTGTGTAGCTAAAATGTATTGAGCCCAAAGAATGACCTATGTTACATTTTATTGACCATTTCCTATTGTACTCAAGACTCCAGTACATCCAACATGTGGACTTTTAACTTTGGACCTCTACTTTCTTTTTAGTAATGGCACCAAAATATGGCAATGGATGCAAGAGTTTCACTGTGCAGTGCATATGTGACAATAATAGTAAGATTAACCGAGAACTTACCAGTTTGAAGTTTGATCTTTATTTTATGAGGAGTCGAGTTGAGGGACAACGTGAATAGAAGCCCGTACAGCCGATGGTGCGTCAATCTTCAAAGCAGCGGAATGAATTCACAGCTAACAATGACCGAAGTATAACGGTAAGATGATAAAACTAGAACTACCAGATGAGATCTATGAGGGTGGGAGCGGAGGGCACGTAGTCCCTCAACTCGACTCCTCATAAAATAAAGATCAAACTTCAAACTGGTAAGTTCTCGTTTAATCTTACTATTTTACTTCGGAGTCACGTGAGTGACTACGTGAAGACTTCAAAGCACTGTGAATTCACGCCGCAGACTCAAATCCGACGTTCACACTGCCTGGATTGACTCAAAAGTCGTTAACAATCAATCACGCATCAGTAATACATTTGTTAAATGAAATAACAGTTTATTTACAAACAAATCATAACAAACCTCTCTAACTCAGGGGAAAAATGTAACAGTACTGACACCAGAATCAGCAAACACCCCGAGCCTTGAAATCGGCTTGTGACAAAACCTCTGAAAAGTTAGCTCACTGGACCATCCTGCGGCCGCGAGGACCTTGAAATCGTTTGCACCGACACCTTACTGTGTGGTTTTTTGTGACTAATAAACAAAGCCAACTCTGTTCCTCTCAGAGGTTTAGTAATCTCAATGTAACGAGATAAATGTGAGACTATACAGAAGCGATCATCTGCGGGGTATGCTGAAAACACAATCTTACATCCTGTCATGCCTCTTTTATTATGTTTAAGCAAATCATAGACATAAAATATAATGGCATCAGCCGACACATGCATTCTATCTAGCCGTAGCTTTTGCAATGTTTGTACACGTTGGGCTGAAACCAACACCAGAAGCATGACCACCTTCATAGTTAATTTGGCTATAGATAGGCTTGTAACCGGAGCCCACTGGCGAAGAAGCATAAAAACCTCACTCACATTCCAAATACCGGCATACCTGAGTTTAGGAGGATTAGAATTGAAAACTCCTTTCATGAATCGTGAACTAACGGATGTGTCCCTACTGGATGCAATTCTGCATTCATAGGTAAATAAGAAGACAGAGCACTTCTGGCTGAATTAATTGCACTGTAACTTAATTTTTTGGTCAAAATAAAGAGTTGACAAACTCCAATACATCCGTGATCCCTGCCGTGTGATATACAATATCCTGCTGTAGGCAGAATTGCTCCCACTTCCTTATATAGGTGATATATTGCTGCTGTGTACTATCCCTGCAGGCCGACGTGAGAACATCCACCGTCCGATGAGACAGTCCTCTCCCCAGGTATGGCCTCCTTAAAATCTGCAAATTAACAGATCAATACGATCCTATAAAGGATGTTGATCCCCAGTGACTGGATTTACCAGTAGATTTTTATTCTTGGGCATAAGCATGTAAGGCTCCCTAGCCATTTGTAATACAACGGGAAACCATGCTCGTGTAGGCCAATCTGGCACTACCAATACCCCTGAAGCGGAGTCCTCCTTGATCTTTTGCAAACATCTGCTGATGAGACAGAATGAAGGAAATACATACACAAACATTCCTCCCCCAATGCAGCGAAAATGCATCCACTGCTACTGCCGCAGAATCTGGTTACCATGAAACATATCTAGGTAACTGATGATTTAATCGAGATGCAAACAAGTCAATATCTGGCAATGCATACTGATCAATCATTTGGTTAAATACATCCTGATTTAACATCCATTCAATGTTGTCATTAAACTGACGTGACCTCTTCCTGGCAAATAAAGTGCTGAAAGCCAGATATTTTGGTCAATACACCAGCTCCAAATCTGGTTAGCCAGTCTATCACAAGACTGTGACTTAACTCCACCCATGTGGTTTACATATGCCACTGCTGTGGTGTTGTGAATCTGAGCTGCACATGCAGATCCCTCCTTGTAGAATAATAAGCTTTGAGCCCATACCAGGTGCCCAACAACTCTAAATAATCAATCCCTCTTAATTGAGGAAGCGATGTCTCATCCACATTCCATCTGCCTCCACAACTAGAAGACATATCTGTTGCACCCCAACCCAGTGCACTCACATCAGTCTGTAATATCAGTGACGGTGATTCCACGAAACCTTCCTTAAATTTTTTGAAACATGTACTATCCACCACTGTATGTCAGCAATCGCCCCAGCTGACAACTGCATAGGCCTATCAAAAATGGCCCCTTTGTATTCTCAGTGCCTGTTCCTTTGATGGTTGTAATTGTTGATAATGCAGAGGACCATACTGCACAGCTGGAAAGGCTGCAACAACTTCCCAATAAAACTGGCTACTTGTCTAATCAAAGGCCGTTGTTCTCCAACGAGATTAACACAGTCCTCAATTAACTGATTCAATTTATCCCTGGGCAAAGTTACCAACATGTGATTGGAATTAATGGTAAATCCCAGATAATCAATAATTTGGACTGGTGATAATTTAGATTTACCTGGGTGAATAACAAATCCCATTTGTTCAAAAGTGATTTTAACAACTGAAACTGATGATTGAGTTTCAGCATGAGTCTTTCCAACAATCAGAAATCATCTAAATAGGCCATTACCACATGCCCCTGAGCTCTAAGCAATGCTAACACAGGTTTTACCAATTTAGTAAATAATCTAGGAGCTGAAGTTAATCCATTCGGCAATGTCCTGAATTGCCACAGCTCAGTCATCCAAATAAATTTCAAATATCTTCTATCATCACCATGAATAGACACTGCGTAATACGCATTCTTTAAATCAATGGTTGCCATATAATACCCTTTGGACACTAGATGTTTGCCCGTGGTAAAGTTCTCCATTTTGAAATGCCTATAACAAACAAATTTGTTCAAATTTGATAAATCCAGAATAATTCTACATCCCCCAGTCTTTTTAGATCTGGGAAATATACTTGACAGAAATTGTTGACTTTGATAGACAGAAGGCTCAATTACCCCTTCTTATGTAACGACTGAATCTCTGCTTGAATAAGCACATTTTCCTCATCTGAAAAATAAGTTTACGACTAGGAAAATGTTGATTAGGTAGACTGTCATAGAGTAAAATCCAATTTTTCACCCCTTCAATACACTAAGTATGAACAAATCTAATGTCAACTGCTGCCATTGTTTGAGAACAATTTTAACCTCCCCCAATTTGAACAGTAACATCAGTTAATTCATCGTCTGTCAAATGTTTATATTCCTTACCAGCATCTTTCCTTGCGGCCTTGTTGTCCTCGACTTCTTGTAGAGAACCTTTTTTGCCTTGCTTCCAGCTGGCTTAATGAGGGCCATGGTTATAACAACCTCATAACAGTCTTTGACCCTTTTTGCAAGGTTACCACCAAACAACAGATTTTGTGGTGGTACACTGGTCGGTTTGCACAATTCGCCAAATTCGGGTTAGCACTGGCCTAATAGCGGCCCTCCCGACATTATTAATTTCAAAATGCATTACAAAGGAGTCCCAGTTCATCCTGGTGTGCTTCAACCATATCATTTGTATCAATAACTTTCACCACAGCTGTAATACCTGCTTACAACAGTTTAAGCACTTTTTTAAAAACTTCATCTCCTGGGCCCTTGCAGGCAAACCCATCTATGCAAATTTGGTGATTAACCACCGGTACCTTCAGGAGATCACAATTAACAGGAGCTTTATAGTTTTTTGCTACTTCATCCATAGCTAGCTCCTGTAACTGGTGGGAGAGCATATACTGAATGGCTTCGGCCAATTCTACATCAATCGCCTTTCCTGCCTCTCTACACTCAGCAAACTTCCCAGCAATGTTCGGAATTACCTCCAACCGAACACCTTTACTGCTCTCCCCCAGCATAGAAACAGTGTCAGCAAACGGCCCTGATAGAACATCCTCCTCACAGGCAGGATAGTTCTGCAGCCCTGAAACAGGTGCTGCTAGCACAAGCTCTCCATCAGCCTGGCTTGGGCACCACTCCTCCTCACGGAGCTGGAACATCCTCCTCACAGGCAGGATAGTTCTGCAGCCCTGAAACAGGTGCTGCTAGCACAAGCTCTCCATCAGCCTGGCTTGGGCACCACTCCTCCCCACGGAGCTGGTCCCTGTCGAGCATTCTTTTGAAATAGAATCTCGACGTAGGAGAGCCGTGAGCAAACGGACTCTCCTATGGAGGGTATAACCTCCAGGCCCGACTCATCTACGGGCCACAGAGACTTGCCAGTGGCCTTCCACCCTACTGTGCAAGCCTCCACTGCCCCCCGGCAGTGGGTCCGCAACCACTGGCTGTGTAGCCAGCACCGGACCAGGTGTACCAGACGGGCCTCCATCCTCAACACTCTCCTGGTCACTCTCCTTTCTACCCCCGGAGCGCCTCGCCGACACCTTCTTCACTTTCTGCAACATATCTACTCCCAACTGTCGCAGAAAATGACCTGTGGTAAAGTATTTCAACAAACCTTACCTCCGTTTAAACTTGTTAACGAAACTGCAGATGCTGGAGAATGGAGGGTGAAGTCTGAAGAAGGGTCTCGACCCGAAACGTCGCCCATCTCCTTCGCTCCTTAGATGCTGCTGCACCCGCTGAATTCTCCAGCTTTTCGTGTAACCTGTTTAAACTTACCGCTCGGAGGAGCGCTGCTGCTCCAACCGTTCCCGACTGCACCAGCGTCTGACGTCATGACGCACCATCGGCTGTACGGGCTTCTATTCACGTAGTCACTCACGTGACTCTGAAGTAAAATGACCCATTGAACCATTGAAGTGGTGAGCACTATTGGTACCCACTACAGCCCAGAATCGGAATCGGTACATACACCAGACGTCAAAAGATAATTACACAATTACATAATTACCCAGTGTCAAGGGGCAGGATGTGATTTGGAAGTCAGCTTTTATGTCATGAGATATTGAGGCAGCTCTTGCATTTGTTCTTCTAGGTGGCAAAGCAACCTTTAAGGAACTCTTTGGTGAATTACTCCTTTTTTTAACTTAATTTTTTTAATTTATTAGAAGTACATAATAAAAACATTTTGTTTGCGGTAATCATACATTATTAATATTGTCAATATTATCAATTATTTAATAGTTCTACTATATTTTTTTATATAGATAGAAAATAATATAGAGAGAGAGAGAAAAAAAAATAAGAAGGTATAATAAAAAATAATGGAATAATTAGCTAATTATACATCATTGGAGATATGTTCATAAATTATAAAATGTAATTATAAAATCTAATCCTTAATTCGAGTTTCAGTCAGGTTCTCGTGCCGAACCAGTTTGCCCCTTCAGATAATCAATAAATGGTGACCATATTCTGATAAAAAGTTCTTGTTTGTCCATTAAGACAAATCTTATTCTTTCCAAATGTAGGGTCTCCAACATTTCTATAATCCACATTTTGATTGTGGGGGTTATAGGACCTTTCCAAATTTTTATTAATTTTTTCCCAATTATTATACTGTAGTCGATAAAGTTTCTTTGGCTCGTAGTAAATATTTGACTTTGTTCTAATATTCCTAATATTATTCGTTTTGAGCCGCGGTCCAATTGGGTGTCGACAACTTCCGAAATTATCTTAAAAATTTCCGTCCAAAAATTATTAATTTTTATAGAATTTACAAATGTATGCGTTAAGTTAGCCTCTAAGTGCTGACATTTTTCGCAGATAGGAGATATATTTGGGAAGATTCTATTTAATTTCGTTTTTGAATAATGTAATCTATGTAATACTTTAAATTGTACTAAGGAATGTCTAGCATTTAACAAACAATGATGTATATGTTGTAAGCTTTCGTCCTAAATATCTTGCATTATTGGTTGGCCTAGTTCATTTTCCCATGATTGCCTATATATTTCCGTCGTAGGTGCCTCACTGTCTAATAGGATATTATAGATGTAAGATATTATTTTTTCTGTATTAGGGTGTTTATTCAAACATTCAACAATAATTTCTGGATCTCTATTTCTATAGTCCTGTGTATTTGATTTAGCATAATCTCTAAATTGTAGATATCTGAAATAGTCATTTGAGTGAAGTCCATAAATTTGTTGTAACTCCTGAAATGAAAGGAATGTGCCTCTCCTATAGAGATGTCCCATCTTTTTAATTCCATGATTTTTCCATTGTAGAAAACCTTTATCCAACATTGAAGGGTTGTTTACAATGGGAAGAAGTAGTGATAGATTATCCAAGTCGTTTTTAATTGTTCCCAAATTTGTATACCACTGTATATTGTTTTAAAGAAGGAACTGCAGATGCTGGAGAATCGAGGGTTACACAAAAAGCTGGAGAAACTCAGCGGGTGCAGCAGCATCTAAGGAGCGAAGGAGATAGGCGACGTTTCGGGTCGAGACCCTTCTTCAGACTGGTCAGGGATCAGGGAAACGAGAGATATAGACGGTGATGTGGAGAGATAAAGAACAATGAATGAAAGATATGCAAAAGAGTATCGATGATAAAGGGAACAAGCCATTGTAAGCTGTTTGTGGTGTGAAAATGAGAAGCTGGTGCGACTAGGATGGGGTGGGAGATAGAGATAGAGGGAATGCCAGGGCCCGAGGGCTGAGGGAGAGGTGGGAAGGGGAGGAGACAGCAAGGGTTAACAGAATTGAGAAAATTCAATGTTCAAGCCCAAAGGATGCAGACTCCCCAAGCGGAATATGAGGTGCTGTTCCTCCAACTTGCGGTGTTGCTCACTCTGGCCGTGGAGGAGGCCCAGGACCGAGAGGTCGGATACGGAATGGGAGGGGGAGTTGAAGTGCTGAGCCACCTGGAGGTCGGGTTGGTTTTTGCGGACCGAGCGGAGGTGTTCGGCGAAACGATCGCCAAGCCTCCACTTGGTCTCACCGATATAGATCATCTGGCATCTGGAGCAGCGGATGCAGTAGATGAGGTTGGAGGAGGTGCAGGTGAACCTCTGTCGGACCTGGAAGGACTGCTTGGGTCCCTGAAAGGAGTGGAGGGGGGAGGTGAAGGGACAAGTGTTGCATTTCTTGCGGTTGCAAGGGAAAGTGCCCGGGGATGGGGTAGAGCGGGAGGGGAGGGAAGAATTGACATCTTGTCAAGGGGTGGGATGTGATTTGGAAATCAGCTTTTACAGCATGAGATATTGAGGCAGCTCTTGCATTTGTTCTTCTAGGTGGCAAAGCAACCTTTATGGAACTCTTTGGTGAATTACTCCTTTAAAAGATGGTGCATACTGTAGACACAGTGGTGTCTAGCTGGAGATGGTGCATACTGTAGACACAGTGGTGTCTAGCTGGAGATGGTGCATACTGTAGACACAGTGGTGTCTAGCTGGAGCACTAGCATTCAAGATGGTTGATGACAGATAAAGGAAAACACAAAATGCTGGAGTAACTCAGCGGGACCGGCAGCAACTCCTGGGAGAAGGAGACTTCTTTAGTTTATATAGCTTTAAATAGTTTTAGTTTAGTTTAATTTAATTTAATTTAGTTTAGTTTAATTTAGTTTAGTTTAGTTTAGTTTAGTTTAGAGATACAACATGGAAACAGGCCCTTTGGCTCACCAAGTCCATGCTGACGAGCAAACACTAAACTAACATTATCCTACACACACTAGGGCAATATTACAATTATACCAAACCAATTAACCTACAAACCTGTACATCTTTGGAGTGTGGGAGGATACTGGAGCTCGCGGAGAAAACCCACGCAGTCACAAATTTCGTACAGACAGCATCTGTTGTCATGACTGAAGCCCAGTCTCCAGTGCAGCAAGGCAGCAACTCTATCGCTACGCCACCGTGCCACCTAGCTTCTTGATTGATTCCAGGGGTCCACATTCCAGGTGCATAGAAACCATTGGAAAAATGCAGAGCAGGTGAGGAAACGTTTGTGGAGGGAGAGGGGGAAGATCAGGTGAATGACACTTCATCAGTTCCAATTGCAATTTGCAATTCTGACCAAGATTTGATGACCTGAAGCATTCTGCTTCTCTCTTCGCAGGCACCTGATGTTTCTCACCTCTTCCATTTTCATTTCCAATTTCCTTCCAAGTGGAAAATATTCTTCAGTATTTCTGAAGCTGCTCACAGGCAAGCTGGTGATATATATTCTGTCTAAGTCCTCAACTGAGCCATGTGAAGGGTGGAAAAGGCTTTGGGTATCATCAGTTGATTCACCCATCCCTGAATACCCAAATGAATTGCTTTTATAGCTGGAGTTTTTATGTGGAATTCCAATTAAGTATCTGGTCAAAGGTAACCCATAGCAAATTAATAGTGGGGGATTTGAAGTTAATGGCTTTGAAGTTAATGCCTTTGAATGCTGAGAGAAGCTGATTAGATTCTGCTTTATGGTTTGCTGTAGTTAAACATAGGAATGTGGACAGTGGGAGCTGTTATAGAGCCTCAGCATTACTTCCCTGCTTTTGTGTTCTAGTCCTACTGAAATACAAGGTTAATTCCCGGGATGGTGGGACTGTCATATGCTGAGAGAATGGAGCGACTGGGCTTGTACGCACTGGAGTTTAGAAGGATGAGAGGGGATCTTATCAAAACATATAAGATTGTTAAGGGTTTGGACACGCTAGAGGCAGGAAACATGTTCCCGATGTTGGGGGGAACCAGGGGACACAGTTTAAGAATAAGGGGTAAGCCATTAAGAACGGAAACGAGGAAACACTTTTTCTCACAGAGAGTTGTGAGCCTGTGGAATTCTTTGAATCAGAGAGCGGTGGAGGCCGGTTCTCTGGATACTTTCAAGAGAGACCTGAGATATAGCTCTTAAAGATAGCGGCTTCAGGGGTTATGGAAAGAGGGCAGGAACGGTGTACTGATTGTGAATAATCAGCCATGATCATATTGAATGGCGGTGCTGGCTCAAATGGCCGAATGGCCTACTCCTGCACCTATTGTCTATTGTCTATTGTCTATAAATGACCCCGTATCTGACTGTAAAGGATCAATGTTGGTCTTTGAGATGTTTCATTTCCATTCATATGTCCATGAAAGGTTTTGCAATCAGTTTTTTTCAAGCTCAATTCACTTTCTCTCAAACCCTCTTTTCCACTACCTATTCTATCTATTTGTCCATTTTTGCTGAAACCTAAACTGCTCCCAACTCTCAGATCAATTTTTTCCGATTTTTCAAAAACTATTTCTACTCCTAGGATGTAATACAATTCCAAATTCCTTTTGAAATCCATGGCTGAGCCAGCTTTCCTGTTTTGTGTTTACAGCATCGTGGCACAGCAGCACAGCTGGTAGAGCAGCTGCCTCACATACCTGGGACCTCGGGTGCTGTTCATGTGGAGGTTGCACATTCTCTCAGTGACTGCATGTGCTTCCTCCTGGTGATCCTGTTTAGACCATAAAACATAGGGGCAGAATTAGGCCATTCTGCCCATCGACTCTGTTCCGCCATTCGATCATGGCTTTCCCTCTCAACCCCATTCTCCTTCCTTCTCCCCGTAACCTTGGACACCCTTATGCCCCTGTCCCACTTAGGAAACCTGAACGGAAACCTCTGGAGACTGCGCCCCACCCAAGGTTTCCGTGCGGTTCCCAGAGGTTCCCGGAGGTTTTTGTCAGTCTCCCTAATGGTCGAAAGTGGTTTCCGCTTCTTCTATGTTCCGGCCATTATTTAAAAAAATTCAAAACCGGCCGTGACTAAAAATAGGTTGCCGTTTTAAAAATTGGTAATTTTTTAGTCGAAGCCGGTTGCGATGCTAGTTGAAGGTGGTTGCCGGAGGTTGCAGATAGTGGAAGGTAAGACCTTTTTTTCACCCAGTTTTATTCCACCAGGGAGGTCTTACCTTCCACTACCTGCAACCTCTGGCAACCACCTTCAACTAGCATCCCAACCTATTTTTAGTCACGGCAACCTATTTTTAGTTGCAGCCGGTTTTTAATTTTATGAAATAATCGCTGGAACATAGAAGAAGCGGAAATCATTTTCGACCATTAGGGGGACTAACAAAAACCTCCGGGAACCGCACGGAAACCTTGGGTGTGGCGCAAAGTCTCCAGAGGTTTCCGTTCAGGTTTCCTAAGTGGGACAGGGGCATTACTAACCAAGAGCCGATCAATCTCTGTTTTAAACATTCCCAATGACTTGGCCTCCACCACTGCGCTGGCCAGTGGGAAAGGCACAAGCCCTTTGTTTGTGCCCTTTGTAACTATGTTTTTTAGAGATACAACATGGAAACAGGCTTTCCATAAATAAATACAAAGTGCCGGAGTAACTGAGCGAGTCAGGCAGCATCTCTGGAGAAAAAGCGTGGGTGACGTTTCGGGTCGGGACCCTTCTTCAGGTCTGTTTCCATGCTGTGTCTTTCGACTAAAGTACACTAAACCAAACTAAAGAAGTACAAGTGTCCAGGGTGTCCTGTGGGTGCTGTTACTGCTGTTACTCAATATCAATTGAAATCTCGGTTTAATGTTTGGAATTTACTTCAGAAGATTTAAGTTAGAATGAAAACTGTCACCAGCTGTAGGAGCCTTGATGTTGACATTATTTTTCAGATCTTCCCCATGGCCATTTGCATGAATTTACATTCTGCCTGTTGTCAGGACAACACTGCAATGGTAATGTTTTCTTAGCGCTCCCAGATGCAAAGACTTCTGAAATTCCAGCACAACTTTTGAATGGTTCAAAATCCTCTTGTCTTTCATATTCCCAATCTGTGAAAAAGGTTCTGAATGTCCAGCCCATCTACGCCTCTCATAATTTTATACACTTCTATCAGGTCTCCCCACAACCACTGGTGTATCAGAGAGAACAGTGTAAGTTTTGCTAACCTTTCCCAAGAGCTAATACCCCCTAACTTAGGCATCATCCTGGCAAACGTCCTCTGCACCCAATCCAAAGCATGTACCTCTCCTGTAATGGGGCGACCAGACCTGCACACATTATTCAAAAGCAGCCCAACTAAAGGCCTTTAAAGCTGATAAAGACCCACAACGTTGCACGGCAGCCCGGTGGCACAGCAGTGGGGTTGCTGCCTTACACAACAGTGACCGGGTTCGATCCTGACCACGGGTGCTGTCAGTACGGAGTTTGTACCATTCTCCCCGTGACCACGTGGGTTTTCTACGGGTTCTCCGATTTCCCTCCACGCTCCAAAAAACGTCGGTTGATTGGCTTTGATAACATTGTAAATTGACCCTAGTGTGTAGGATAGTGCTAGTGTTTGGTGTGACCGCTGCTCGACATGGACACAGTGGGTTGAAGGGCCTGTTTCCGTGCGGAATCCCTAAAGTCTAAAGTGTAGTCTAATTGTAAACTTTCCCTAGTGTGTAGGATAGTGCTAAAGTACAGGGTGATCGCTGGTCGGTGTGGACTCAGTAGGCCAAAGGGCCTGTTTCCGTGCTGTATCTTTAAAGTATCTAAAGTATCTGTAAAGGCTGAATCCGGAGAGCTGAACTTTCAGGATCCTTTTTTTAGACTGACTGTAGGGGAGGTGGGGGGGAGATAGAAGCCCAAAACCTCCATGCCAACCAAGGTACCCCATTTCTATGCTAGTCCCATTTGTCTGCACCTATCCTATATTCCTCCATTCTTTGTCTCAGGAAGGGGTCTTGACTCGAAATGTCACCTATTCCTTTTCTCCAGGGATGCTGTCTTACCCGCTGAGTTACTCCAGCTTTTTGTGTCTATCTTCCTCCATTCTCCTGTCCACGAACCTGTCCAAGTGTCTTTTAAATGTTGTTACAGTTCCTGCCTCAACCTTCCCCTCTGGCAACTCATTCCACATACCCACCACCCTCTGGGTGAAAAGGTTGCTTCTCATGTTCCTATTAACTCTTCCCCCTCTCACCTTATACATGGTCAGGTACAATTTTTTACGTGTGCCAAAGGAAAGCTGGAGAATGCCACAGCTATCTCCACTATCACCACAGCATGTCGGACAGATACAGGTATTGTCGAGTCCTACATGACTCATTATGCACCTGTTGAGTAGATAGTCTGCCTTCATTGCCTAGTTTGATGTTGTTGAGCTGAACTCGTTTCACTGAACACTTACTTTTGTTCTGCCAGGGCCTGCCTGATCGCCCGGTTGCTAACCATTTTAATTCTCCTACCCATTCCCACGCTGACTATTCCTTTCCTGGGCCTCCTCCATTGCCAGTCTGAGAGAAATGCAAACTGGAGGAACGGCACCTCAAATTCCACTTGGCTAGCTATAACCGAACAGCATGAACATTGAATTCTCTCATTTTAGGTAACCTCTGACAACTGCCCCCTTGCCCTTTCTCTCCCACATCTCCCCCCCCCCCACCTTCCTTCTTTCCCCCACACACCCCTGCTCCGTTGAATCACACCTAGACACGCACCTAGTTCTCCCCTCCCCCTCCACCTACATTCCTTCCTCCGGCTTCACAATTGATAACTCTTCAATCCTTTTGTCCACTTTTCTGGCCTTTGTCCAACCATCTGCCTATCAACTCACACCCCCCCCCCCCCACCCCCGCACCCCCCCAGAGGATCGAACCCGGGTCTCTGGCACTGTAAGGCAGTAGGTCTACCGCTACGCACCCTACCGCCCTATACCGTACCTAAAGCAGACCTAATACAAAACTATCTCTGGATACACAAATTCCTGGTTCTTTTCCCCACAAGTACATGACAAATGGGATTATGCGTCACAGGGTAACAACTGTATTTTTCATGACAGCCATTAAACACAGCAGTCTTTTGAGGATGACGATCTAATTTACAATCTATTCTGGAGGATGAATTATTGACTATTACCTTTTGATTACAATAGAGTTATTTTCTCATATGATAATTACCCAGGGACCAAAGATTACAGCAAGAGTAGTGCAAACCCAGCTGAAATAAATTCTAAAATAAAGCAATACAAAATGTCAAATCTTTGTAGTTTTGTTCAGGGGCTTTTAGTTAGAGATTAGTTAGTTTAGTTTAGAGATACAGCATGGATATGATACGATACGATACGATAGAACTTCATTTAACCCAGGAGGAAAATTGATTAATTGGAAACATTCGGCCCACTGAGTCCGTGCCGACCATCGATCGTCCATCCACACTAATTCTTGCTCATCGCACTTTATCATCCGCCCCCTGCACACGGAGGGCAATTTACAGAGAGCCAATTAACCTACAAACCTGCACGTCTTTGGGATGTGGGAGGAAACCAGAGCACCCGGGTCTCTGGCGCTGTGAGGCAGCATCTCTACCAGCTGCGCCACTGTGCCGCTTCATTTGATGATACATTTGGTATCGTGGATTCCTCAACGCTGTCCTTCATCAACCACCGTGGGCTAAAGCGGAGACCAATCGAGACAGAAGCCATTGCTCTGGCCTCATGCAATTTTATGCAGCTGCAAAGCCAGAACCCATCTAAAGTTCAGTGAAACAGTTTGCTCTTTCTCCTACTCTGCATGGTTCTGGTCATTTCTGCTGCAACTAACCTGCATTTAGGCAACAGTAGCGTAAAGAGAAAACCTCGCAGATTGGATGCCTCCCACGGTGAAATAGATATCTGTTTTTATTTTTTGTACATTTGTACACCCCAGTGACCACTTTATTGTCAAGAATAATAATTATAGCATTCTTTGTCGCATTATCTTTAGGGCAGCACGGTGGCGCAGCGGCAGACTTGCTGCCTCACAGCGCCAGAGACCCGGGTTCGATCCTGACCACTGGTGCTGTCTGTACAGAGTTTGTACGTTCTCCCCATGACCGTGTGGGTTTTCTGCAGTTGCTCTGGTTTCCTCCCGCACTCCAAAGACGTACAGGTTTGTAGTTCAATTGGCTTTGGTAAAGATTGTAAAATTTCCCTAGTGTGTGTAGGATATTGTTAATGTATGGGGATCGCTGGTTGGTGAGGACTCGGTGGGCTGAAGGGCTTGCCATGTGCCTGATAAAGGTCTGGAAATGTTCTGCTTCAAAAGTCTGTAATGATCTGATCATTTGTCACGAGCTCCCCTTATTCTGTGGAATCTCCACAGATTAATTGATAAATATCAATGAAGAACAAGACTCAGAAAACAAGATCTTACCAGTTTGGAAATAGCAAGATGTGGTGGCACTGTGGCACAGCTGATAGACCCAGAGCAAGAGACCTGGGTTTGATCGTGACCTCGGGTGCTATCTGTGTGGAGTTTGCACGTTCTCCCAGTAACCGTGTGGGTTTCCTCCGGGTGTCCCAGTTTCCTCCCACATCCAGACTTGCGGGTTGGTAGGTTAATTGGCCTCTGCAAATTGCCCCTAGTGTGTAAGGAGTGGATGTAAAAGTAGGATAACATGGTACTAGTGGAAACAGGTGATTGACAGTCAGTGTAGTCTTGGTGGGCCGAAGGGCCTGATTCCATGCTGTAACTTTCAATCAATTCAATCAAAAAACAGACAGACCCCTCACTACATGTGAATGAAGGAACTGCAGATGCTGGATTAAACCAAAGATAGACAAAATATACTGGAGTAACTTTGCAGACAGACAGCATCTCTGGGGAGAAGGAATGGGTGATGTTTTGGGTCGAGACCCTTAATGGTCTTGACCCAAAACATCACCCGTTCCTTCTGGTCTTGATCCGAAACATCACCCATTCCTTCTCTCCAGAGATGCTGCCTGTCCCGCTGAGTTACTCCAGCATTTTGTGTCTATGTTTGGACCCCATACTAAACTGTTTTAGGTGGTGTTGGGTTATAGGAGGACAGGAAACTGGGATCAGGGAACAGGTAGAAACTAGGAACTACAAAAAAAGACACAAGACCCAGAAAGGTCAAGAAGGAGGGTCTCGACATGAAACGTCAACTATCTGTGTTCTCCAGAGATGCTGCCAGACCTGCTGAGTTGCTCCAGCACTGTGTATTCTTTCCTGATGGGAGATGGGAGGAGAAGAGACAGGAGACTTAATGGTGGTATATGACATTGTAAGGAGCATCTATTTCCTTTAATGAGGAATTGAAGTAGGAGAGGAATTTTAAAAAAAACAACGGATGTGGAATATAATTGGTTGATCTAAGGATTTGAAGGGAAAGGAGGAGTTTCCAGACTGAGTGTTTATAACTCATGACATGAAAGATGGTGGAGACATTTGATCTCTTATAGACAATAGGGTTGAAGAGCCATACCCTGGAGGACTACACACTGAGTGGATTAATTTGGACTGCATTTTTCCAACAATCACAGGCCTGACGGGCCAAATGGCTTCCCCTTGTGCTTGTGCTGGCTGGAGTGCTGGTGGTAGCTGCACTGGTTGCATACTTTAGACTTTAGACTTCAGAGAAATACCCTCGAGTCTGCGTCATCCAGCGATCACCCCATACACTGCGCACCAGGGAAAATTTCCAATTTTACCAAAGCCAGCTAACCTACAAACCTGCACGCCTTTGGAATGTGGGAGGAAACCTGAGCTCCCAGTGAAAAACCACACTGTCACTGGGAGAACGTACAAACTCTATACAGACAGCACCCGTAGACTGCATCTAACCCGGATCTTTGGCCTCCGTAAGGCTGCAACTCTTCCGCTACCACCCACCGTTACACCATTGTGCCACTCCATGTAGGTGAGATTAAGGGCCAGGATGGAGCATGTGCTGGTACAACTCATATCATTTAAATCAAAGGCAAAAATTGATGGAAACACTCAGTAGGTCAAGCAGCATCTGTGGAGAGAAACAGAGGTAAAGTGTCAATTCACTGATGCTTCATTAAAACTGGGGGTTAAACTGCGCTCACGGCTCTATCTCCAATAAAACCCATCAGGCAGTGAACAGCTCAAGTCTAGTTTTGGACCAAAATGGAGACCAGGATCTCTGTACCTAGGATCAGTGATCAGCAAGTGAATGTACACAAACTGTTTGAAATGGCCGATGCTTCAGTAGAGACTTTCAGTGAAAGTCATAGAAAGTTGATCCCTCCCGTCATATTTCCATTTGACAAGAACGGGAGAATTTACAACCCTGTGATTCTTGACCAGCTCTCAGTGCAATCCCACCAGGTCTACATTTATTTTCCTGTAGAGCTTTCAAGCTCATAGAGAGTCATAGAGTCATACAACGTGGAAACAGGCCTTTCGGCCCATCTTGCCCATGTGGACCAACATGCTCCATCTACACTAGTCCCATCTGCCTGCATTGGTCAATGTCCCTCTAAACCTATCCTATCCATGTGTACACCTGCTCTTAAGTAATACCATTTGTGAACAATCATTGAGTGAAATGGAAGTGAGGGCAGGAAACAATACACAAGAGTCTCAGAGGGAAACACAAAGTGCATTAGTGGCTCAACGGGTCAGGCAGCATCTGTGGAGGAAATGGACATGCACTGTTTTGGGTCGAGACCCCGCTTTAAACTCAAGAGTACCTGTCAAACATCCATGTCAGTAACACCAAGATCTTATGGTACAAAGGAAGCATCTAGGCCAGCAGTACACTGCTGATTATCACCAGCCTATCAAAGTAAAGGGATGTTGGTGCTTGCCAGCTCAGATTTCCAATGTTAGCATCATGTTGCACACCAGGGGGTATTTTCACTCAGAGGGCGGTGGTCATGTGGAACGAGTTGGAAGAGGAGGTAAATGAGGCAGGTACATTAAAAACATCAAGACATTTGGACAGGCATATGGATAGAAAGAGGGTGGTGAATATATGGAATTCATTGCCACAGACGGCTGTGGAGACCAATTCTTTGGGTATTTTTAAGATGTAGATAGATTCTTGATTAGTACAGGTGTCAGGGGTTGTGGGGGATGGCAAGAGAATGAGATAGAGAGGGAAAGATAGATCAGTCATGATTGAATGGTGGAGTAGCTTTGAATGTCCTAATTCTGTCTCCTAGAACTTATGAAGCTGTGAAAAGGTGTGCAGGGAAATGGGTCAAACATGGGCAAATGGGACGAGCTTCGAAGGGCATCTTGTTCAGCATGGGTGAGTTGGTTCAAAGTGCTGTAGGACTCTCTAACTTTATGTTAAAAGGTTTCTTGACTCTTGCATAGCTATGCCCTCACCTCCATACTCAGAACATTACAGCTCTTTCACTTATTTACTGCATTCCCTTTTGCCCATGTTAAGCCAGGATGGTGCCGCTCCCCAATGAGATGGCTAATTTCATTACTGATTTTGCCACTGAACCCGGAGCAGGATCCGAGATCACTTTGTACTGCGAGTTCACTTTTACTGCAAGCCCAAATCCCTGCTATACAGTGCAGAAACAGGCCCTTTGGCCTGCCGGGTCCACACCGACCAGCGATCCCCACACATTAACACTATCCTACACCCACTAGGGACAATTTTTTACATTTACCAAACCAATTAACAAACACACCTGTACGTCTTTAGAGTATGGGAGGAAAGCGAAGATCTCGGAGAAAACCAACGCAGATCACGGGGAGAACGTATTAACTCCGTACAGACAGCATCCGTAGTCAGGATCGAACCCGGGCCCTCGGCGCTGCGTTCGCAGTAAGGCAGCAACTCTACCGCTGCGCCACCTTGACCGCCACGATGCACGGTTGCTGTTGCCAAGAACGGGAGAGATTTGGGATGCCAAACAACTCCCCTACGGTGGGTCCAGCATGGGTTAGATGTCGAGTGAAGCTCTCTTCTTGCTGTACTGATTAAAAACAGCAAGCAGGTGCAGCGCAGGTTAAATACAGAGCTCTCTCCATGCTGTCTGCAGAATAATGTCATTGCAGATTACTTAGAGAACAAATCTGCCTCTGCACTTGCCCATCAAGTATTCCTAAATCTTTGTTGGAGATTAGATCTTGTAGTTATAAATTCCCACCTATGACTGATCTTTTACATTTATCCTCAGTTTAATTCCACAAAGAGAGGCGGTTGATAGATACAACATTACGCAGAATAATGTTCCTTGCATCTGCCTCACCCTTAATAAAATAACCAATATTCCCATGGTGCCCTAGACTTCCCAGAATCAGGGGATAAATCTCGTAGAAGCTGTTGAAAGATTGCTGCCAGGATTTGAAGGTATTTGCTATAAGGAGAGGTTGGACAAACTTGGATTCTTTTCTCTGGAGTGTCAGAGGCTGAGGACAGACCCGATAGAAGTATGTAACATATGAATATAGAAGTTGGAAGGTCATGCAGCTGTTTTTCCTTTGTTTTTTTTTAGATATACAGCGCGGAAACAGGCCCTATCGGCCCACACCGACCAGCGATCCCCGCACATTAACACTATCCTATACCCACTAGGGACAATTTTGACATTTACCAAGCCAATGAACTTGTGCGTCTTTGGAGTGTGGGAGTTAACCGAAAATCTCGGAGAAAGCCCTCGCAGGTCACGGGGAGAACGTACAAACTCCGTTCAGGCAGCATCCGTAGTCAGGATCGAACCCGTGTCTCCGGCGCTGCATTCGCTGTAAGGCAGCAACTCTACCGCTGCGCCATCGTGCCACCAAGATGTCAGTGAGGCCACATTTAGAGTATTGTGTTCACTTTTGGATACCATGTTACAGGAAAGCTGTTGTCAAGGTGGAAAGTGTGCAGTGTAGATTTACAATGATGTCTCCAAGACTCAAGGACGTGAGCTATAGGGAGAGGTTGAGCTGGCTAGGATTTTATTCCTTGGAGCGCAGGAGGGTGAGGGGTGATCTTATGGAGGTGTACAAAATTATGAGAGGAATAGATCGGGTAAATGCACTGTTATTTGCCCAGAGTGGCTAGGTGGGTGTACGGAACGAGCTGCCAGTGGAGGCATTTGAGGCAGGTAGTTCAGACAGGTACTATCATACGGTTTGAAAAGCATTTAGATAGGTAAATGGATAGGATAGGTTTAGAGGGATATGGGCCAAGCCCAGGCCCTTGAGACTAGTGTAGATGGGGCATGTTGGATGACATAGACAAGTTGGGCCGAAGTGCCTGTTTTCCTGCTGAAAAGCTTTATGACTCAAAAATTCTGAGGCAAATATTGTGTATTTTTTTAAGGTATGAGACGGGAATTGGCTAGGATAGACTGGCAAGTCATTATACTTAAAGGGTTGACAGTGGAGATGCAATGGCAAAGATTTAAAGACCGCATGGATGAACTCCAGAAATTCTTCATCCCTGTCTGGCGAAAAAATAAAACTGGGAAGGCAGCTCAACTATGGCTGACAAGGGAAGTCAAATGTTAAATCCCTGGAAGGGGCATATAAATTGGCCAGAAGAAGCGGCAAACCAGAGGACTGGGAGAAATTTAGAACTCAACAGAAGAGGACAAAGAGGTTAATTAAGAGGGGGAAAATTGAGCATGAAAGAATAAAAACAGACAGTAAACATTTCTTCAGGGATGGAAAAAGGAAAGACTTAGTGAAGACGAATGTAGGTCCCTTACAGTCAGAGATGGGTGAATTTATAATGGGAAACAAGGAAATGGCAGAACAGTTAAACGAGTACTTTAATTCTGTCTAAGGAAGACACAAACAATCTCCCGGAAATACTAGGAGACCGAGGGTCTGGTGGGAGGGAGGAACTGAAGGGAATCCACATGTCAGAAAATGCAGGTTGGTAAACTGTTGGGACTGAAGGCAGATAAATCCCCAGGGCCTGATGGTCTGCATCCCAGGGTACTCAAGGAGGTGGCCCTAGAAATCGTGGATGCATTAGTGATCATTTTCCAATGTTCTCTCGACTCTGGATCAGTTCCTGTGGACTGGAGGGTAGCCAATGTAACTTCACCTTTTAAGAAAGGAGGGAGAGAGAAAATAGGGAAATATAAACCAGTTAGTCTTACATTGGTAGTGGAGAAGATGCTGGAGTCAATTATTAAAGATGTTATAGCAGCGCATTTGGAAAGCAGTGATGGGATTGGTCAAAGTCAGCTTGGATTTATGAAAGGGAAATCATGCTTGACTAATCTTTTGGAATTTGTTGAGGATGTAACAAGTAGAATGGATAATGGAGAGCCCATGGATGTGGTATATCTGGACTTTCAAAGAGTCCCGCACAAGCGATCTATGCAAAATTAGAGCACATGGTATTGGGGGTTGGGTATTGATATGGATAGAGAACTAGTTGGCAGACAGGAAGCAAAGAGTAGGAGTTAACTGGTCCTTTTCAGAATGGCAGGCAGTGGCTGGTGGGGTACTGCAACCCCAGTTGTTTACAATAATGATTTAGACAAAGGATTTAAATGTAACATCTCTAAGTTTGCAGATGACATTAAGCTGGATGGCATTGTGAGTTGCGAGGAGGATGCTATGAGGCTGCAAGGTGACTTGGATATGTTGGGTGAGTGGGCAGATGCATGGCAGATGCAGTATAATGTGGATTAATGTGAGGTTATCCACTTTGATGGCAAGAACAGGAAGGCAAATTATTATCTGAATGGTGTCAATTAGGGGAAGGGGAGGTGCAACGAGACCTGGGTGTGCTGGTACATCAGTCACTGAAGATAAGCATGCAGGTGCAGCAGGCAGTGAAGAAAGCTTAATGGCATGTTGGCCTTCAGTGCAGGAGGATTTGAGTTTAGGAGCAAGGAGGTCCTACTGCAGTTGTACAGGGCCCTGGTGAGACAGCACCTGGAGTATTGCATGCAATTTTGGTCTCCTAATTTGAGGAAGGACATTATTGCTATTGAGGGAGTGCAGCGTAGGTTCGCCAGGTTAATTCCCGGGATGGCGGGACTGACATATGATGAAAGAATGGGTTGACTGGGCTTGTATTCTCTGAAATTTAGAAGGATGCGAGGGGATCTTATAGAAACATATAAAATTCTTAGAGGGTTGGACAGGGTAAATGCAGGAAAAATGTTCCCGATGTTGGGGGTGCCCAGAACCAGGGGTCACAGTTTAAGAATAAAGGGTGGGCCATTTAGGACTGAGATGAGGAAAAACTTTTTCACCCAGAGAGTTGTGAATCTGTGTAATTCTCTGCCACTGAAGGCAGTGGAGTCTCTTCTTCTTCTTCTTCTTGTGTGTGGCGTGCATGGCATAAAGTTGCAGGACAACTTGTTCTATTTGATCTTATTTGTGCACGCCAGGTTGATTGCCTTTTGTTGAAACAGGGCGGACCATGTGAAGGTTGCAATCTCCCACCCTGCAGTGAAGTCCAATTCACTGGATGTTTTCAAAATAGAGTTAGATTTAGCTCTTCGTGCTCAGGGAATCAAGGGATATGGGGAAAAAAAGCTGGAACGGGTTACTGTTTATGGACAATCAGAGATGATCATATTGAATGGCGGTGCTGGCTCGAAGGGCCGAATGGCCAACTCCTGCACCTCTTTTCTATGTATCTATGTTTCTATGGTAGACAGTCAAACCTTTTTTCCCCACGGTGGAAAAGTCAAAGACTAGAGGGCATGGCCTTTAGGTGAGAGAGGCAAAGTTTAAAGGAGACAGGTCATGCAATTATTTTACACAGATAATGGTGGGTGCCTGGAACGCGCTGTCAGGGTGGGGGTGGTGGAGGCATATACGATAGTGGCATTTAAGAGGATTTTCAATAGGCATATGGATATGCAGGGGGTGGGGGTATATGCATGGCGTGCAGGCAGAAAAGATGAACTCGTGTGCAGCGCAGACATTATGGGCCGAAGGGCCTCTTCCCATGCTGTACTGTTCTATTTTCAAACGCTAGGTAACAAATCTTTGGGAATTTTGAAAGTTAACAGTAAAATCCTTCAGAATGATCTCAACACTTGCTTCTTATATTGCGGGAGAATCTGTTGTTACTGACGATAGACACAAAGTGCCAGATTAACTGAGCGGGTCAGGCAGCATCTCTGGAGAAAAAGGACGGGTGACATTTCGGGTCGCCCAACCTTTCTCTCCAGAGATGCTGCCTGACCCGCTCAGTTACTTCCTGCACTTAGGGTTTATCTTTGGTATAAACCAGCATCTGCAGTTTTTTGTTCCTACCAGTCACTGGCATTTTGATGTCAAGGAATGCAAACTCAAGCACCTAAGTGATGCATGGTCCCTGTGGCATATCTTTTCACAGCTCTTTCCTGAAGCCAGATTCATGTGTAATGACATTATTGTAATTCAAGTCTCCAACCCAAGTTAGAAATGATTCGCAGTGTCGCCCCACATTTAATTAATCGCCCATGAAAAGGTAGTTCAAGGGGAAATGATTGTAAATGCTGCACAGGGATTATCTAATGGCACAGAGGAACAGCAAGGATCTTGCATGGTGTGGCACATAATTTCAGTAAAATGAATGAATAAAACAGGCATTTATTGAAGGGAATAGAATTGTAGCAAGTTGCTTTAAAAGAGACATGGGAGTGGCAATAGATTCATATAGAGAGTGCAGAAAAACATGTTATTTCACTGAATAAACACTGAAATCATTATAACCAACTAAATATTTTCCAGGCTTCCTGGTACTGGTCCACCGCCTCCTTTCATTCTAAATTACAAGAGTGCACATGAACATGAAGTCACGCCCGAAAGTGTGGGGCCTAGGACAGGTGAGGCGGCCGATCTCAACTTCATTGGGACTTCCGTGGCTGATCGGCGGGTCGAATCATCCCCCCTGCGGCTGGGGTTCTGGAACTCCGGTCAGGCTGGAGTCGGAGGCCGCGACCTCTGTTGGCCCGGCAAAAACGGATAATGCAGCAAGACTCTGGAAACAAAGGGTGCCGGAAAATCAATGGTGGACCTGTATTTCCTTCTCAGAATTAGGTCAGAATGGAAGAGCAGCAGAATTGTTACAGTGTGTGCCTCCACTACGCGTGTAGATGATGCTCACTTCGCTAAGTGGCGAGCATAACAGCAAATAGAACATGGGGTTGCTTCAGTAGATCAGTTGATAACTGAATCACAGTGAGTCACAGCAAAGAAGGAGGCCATTCGGTCCGTTGAGTCCATGCCAGCTCAATGCAACAGCAATCCAACTAATCCCTCTTCCCAGCCTTTTCTCATAGGCCTGTAGTTTAGTTTAGTTCTGTTTAGTTTAGTTTAGTGAAACAGCTTGGAAACAGGCCCTTTGGCCCATCGAGTCCACACCTACCATCGATCACCCTTCACACAAGTTCTATGTTACTCACTTTTGCATCCGACAGACTAGGATCAATTTACAGACACCGATTAACCTACAAACCTGCACGTCTTTGGGATGTGGGAGGAAATTGGAACTCCCCGAGAAAAGCCATGCGGTCACAGGGAGAACGTGCAAACTCCGCAAGGACAGCAGCCGAGGTCAGGATTGAACCCGGATCTCTGGCACAGTGAAACAGCAACTCTACTGCTGTGCCACTGTGCTTCTGGCCTTCTCAATTGAATGATAAAATGCCCAGAAAATGAATGTTATGCAGAGGCAGACAAGCTAACTGAAGCAACATGTGAAGTGGACCTTGTTCCTTTAGTTTAAGAAAGCACAAACATTGCTGCTTCAATACCTAAACGCATCCTTTTGAGGTATCGATTTAAAACACAAACTGACACAATTGTGATGGGAAGCATAGTCGATCACTCAGCACTAATGAACAAATACTGGAGGGTGACATTAGATTCAGAACACTATTGGGTTGTTGACATTGTGTGATCGTCTTTCCGCGTGAGCGCGGAATCCAAGGCTTGGATCTGCTCTTAGCTTGGTATCTGGTGAGGGATTGATCCCCAGAGCAACAATTGATACTGTATTGGTTCAGTGCGTGACCCTGACATAAATCACCATCTGCCTCAACCTAACGAGGGCACTTTGTTAAAATACCTCAAATTAACAAACCCATTTGTTCAGCAGAGTCTGTGCGTTTGACACGATATGACAAGCCATGCTGAACACATTATAAATAACACCAGGAACTGCAGATGATGGAATCTTGAGGAAATGACAGTGCTGGAGAAACTCAGCAGGTAAGGCAGCATAAGGTCATAAGTGATAGGAGCAGAATTAGGCCATTCTGCCCATCAAGTCCACTCCACCATGCAATCAAGGCTGATTCATCTCTCCCTCCTAACCCCATTCTCCTGTCTTCTCCCCTTAACTCCTGACACGTGTAAAAATCAAGAATTTATCTATCTCTGCCTTAAAAATATCCATTGACTTGACCTCCACAGCCTTCTGTGGCAAAGAGTACAACAAATAATTTCACAGCATCTCTGAAGGACATGAACTTGAGCCATTTTAGATCAGGATCCTGAAGAAGGATCTTGTCTTGAAACGTCACCTATCCTTGTCCTCTAGAGATGCCGTTTGACCCTTTGGGTCACAGCATAGATATAATATTGGTGTATTGTAAATACTGTCATTAGAGGCAGTTTTACAGCATTGACAGGTAGCAGGTTAGGCAGCATTATAGTCAACCAGTGTTCGGACTGAGTGTTCATGTTAATCCTGGCTAAATTAGACCAGTCAGGACTTCAAAATGGGGTTAAGTTTCGGGGTTTGCTGGGAGATTTGGTCAAATTGAGATTGCTCTCTGCAGAGATGGGACAGGCTGCGAGAGGTGCCAGAGTGTCTGCAACTTAGATACAATTTGCAAGCAGAGATGGGAAGTCTTGCAAGCCCTGTCAATCTGGTACTAAATGCATAGAATGGATTGGATGGCTGACCAGACATACTTTGTAAATAGTTGTAAATAATGTTGCAGAGTCTCATTCTGCTAAGTGTTAATTGGATGGGGTGTTGAGCCTTGTCTGGGTTTTCTGTAAATCAGGGTAAATGTTTCCAAGTTGACTTCATCTCGAAGTCTGTTTTGAATACAATGTATTGAACTGTTGTGTCATTGGGTAGGGAAATGCCTGTTATGTATGGGGTTAATCGATATCTGTAATTGGGTTATTTAGAGACAACCCCCGTGTGGTTCGGCCCTCAGGTTCGCGGGGCATATAAAAGGCTGTGATCACGAGGTTCAGGGTCCATCTTCTAGAGGAACGCTCAGGACTGTGTACCCTTCTGGAATGTCTTTGTATGTGTGAGACCTAGAAAGCTTGAACAGATAGACACAGGGATCAAAACCGTGGTGGGGATAGGTACAGTATGTGATCTGTGACACGCTTTTCGTAAAATAAAATGTAATTGATGCATGTGCTTGATTCAGTGTTTTTACTGAAACTAGACTGGGGAAAAGCTTAGAAACGAGCGATTATCATTGGGAGCTCGTCCGGGATCTCTAAAGACCCCCAAACACAAGTTTGCGATCAAGGGTGTTGAGTTGTTTTGATCACGGGTGCAGAAATCGGCGCCACTATGCAGCTTTCGCATTGGTTTTCAACACCTCGTGAATCAGAGCGGATCAATCTTTCGCGGGCTTGGAAATGGGTCAAAACGAGATAGTTAGAACAGAGTCTAGCAAGCACGGGAAAGTCCTAGCACGTGGGATTGGGTTGTAGGACTGGGGTGTAGCCATGGATTGGTCATAGTTGGGCAGACTGCAGCTGAGTTAACAAGAGCCTAATGTGCTTCATCGGGTGTTGGGTGGCCCAAGGGTAGACCTTGTATCCGAATTAGGTGGGGTATTAAAGACAGGTTCTATCGTCGATCGCTGCCAGGAGCATGAATGGGAAAGCTGCGCTTTGAAAAGCGGCATCGAGGGCACGGCGCGAAGTGGCAAGGCGCTGGGTCCTCGGTACATTAGCAGAGAGGAGTGTCCATGTGTAAGTATCTGAGTCCTGTTTGATGGACGAGGAGCTTCAAGATGGTACCAAGCTTGAATAAACTGGGTACAGATTGGCCGGAATACTCCACTTTATTCAAGAAAACTCCAATTGGGCAATTTAGCTTATTTGAGAGCCCGAGTAGTAATAAGATACACAATTAAAATTAGGAGCATTGTTCAAGTGTCCTAAATTTACAGTGAAATTTCCAAATACTGGACTTCATATTGAGGTTCTGCTGGGATTCAAATCCCTGTATATAGAACTTAGAAGTTGGTGCATGCCTGTGATTGATTCTGAATAGTGGCTGATCCGCAGTGAGTAGTAACCCTCTGGTCGATTGCTGCTTAGTACCTGATAGCAAAGAGTACCTGAGAGATGGGAATCTCCCCACTTGAGGAATGAAGGATACCCCTAATTCTGTTGAACTTAGAGAGGAGGGATAGAGGTCCCCCTATAGAAGTCGAATCTTAGCAGAGGGTTAGTAGCATTTAGGAGGAAGAGTAATAATTTAAGTGGATAGAAGAGTAACCTAGAAGGGGAAAATCTTCTGAATCAGCGGGAGCGGCTCACTGTGATACCGGCGTGACGTGTCTTCGAGATCGAGTGTTTGTGAATTCTGCGCTAGTGCTTTAAATAATTTTGTAAATTGTAAAAATAGCTTTCTGTATCGTTATCGTGACTAGGTAAATATTTCTGTCTGTTAATAAACATTAGAGAAATGAGAAGTTAAGATTTAGCACATGTTTAATAGTCCGCGGACCGTCATTGTACTGCTGCTTATGTGAATGTTTACAGATTTAGAACTTGAAGCGAGTGCGTATTTAACTTAGATAGTTGTAGTGTTTAATTTAGATATACGTATTTGGTTAAGATTGTTTTGGAAATCCGAATCAGGGTGGTTCGATCAGGGACTGTACTCCTTCGATTGCTGCATCGAGAGGAGGAATCTCGCTGATTGATTGCACCACGAGGAGGATTAATTAAAGTGGGGTTTCTTGTATGATTATAGTTTATATCGGGGTGTGTTTTGGGCTATTGATAATCGGGGGAATATTTTCATTTTTAATCGTAGTCTTGTTGGCGTGGTTGGAGTTTATTTGTTAGTGTTACTTCAAAGTTAATTGAAACAAAATCTGCTGCATGAGAAGCTGCGAGTGGGAGTTAGATCCTTTGTTTAAAATTTGAAAGCAGCAATTGTGATTTAACCGATAAGAGAGTTGGGAGTTTGAATAATTAAATAGGAGTGTTTGGAAAATAGTCTGGAGCGGGTGTTGATTGTAAGATCATTATCCATTGTGAGAGAAAGATTCCATTGACCTTGGAGTCTGGGAAACGTAGTGGGAGGAAGAGGTGTTAGTCTTTGGAATCTTTATTTCGCAAGTTGAGTTTTGTCCATTGTTCCGAGATGGGGAATGTCTTTGAGAACGATCGATCAAACAGATCGGACAGCCCGATAAAGATAATTTGAGGAGAGCTTCCACACAAAGCCGAGAGACTGAGGGGATTATCGGGGAAGTTAAACACACTTTTAAAAGATAAGATTTGGCTGTTTGGGGAGTAAAGTCTTTGATTGGGATAAACGATGTAGAAAGAATCGTTAGAGATTATGGGAATAGTGAACAAGCAAACGAGTTAATTGAGAAGTGGAAAGAATTCTTCACAAGGAGAAAATTAAATAAGCAAATTGTTTTGCTGTCCACCCTAAGAATGGAGGTTTGTAAACTGGGGATAGGAGAATAAAATATACCTGATCCTTCTCAAGATATTCCAGAGAGGGAACAAGGGAAATTAACAAACCAACAGCAAGAGCAAGAGCGGGAGAGAGTGTCGTCTGTCTTTTAAAAGGGAGATTGCTGAGACGGCTCTTAAAGGGAAGGTGCCAACGGGAATTAAATCGGGGAAATTGAGTAAGGATGAGAAAGAGTTTGTTCCCCTTGAAGAGAATAAAATAATAAATTAGGCAGAGTTTGTGGGTATAGATATAGAGCCACAGGATCCACCAGAAAACTCTCATGTTCCCAAGTGGGAGAAACAGTGCGAAGCCTGTGAGCGAGGCACACGGGAGGGGTCAGTGTTAACTTTGGCTCCTCCCCTAAACACAAAGCATCAATAGATGATAGACAATAGGTGCAGGAGTAGGCCATTCGGCTCTTCGAGCCAGCACCGCCATTCAATGTGATCATGGCTGATCATCCCCAATCAGTACCCCGTTCCTGCCTTCTCCCCATATCCCCTGACTCTGCTATTTTTAAGAGCCCTATCTAGCTCTCTCTTGAAAGCATCCAGAGAACCTGCCTCCACCACCCTCTGAGGCAGAAAATTCCACAGACTCACAACTCTCTGTTATAAATGGTTTATCTCCGTTATAAATGGCTTATCCTTATTCTTAAGCTGTGGTCCCTGGTTCTGGACTCCCCCAACATCGGGTAAATGTTTCCTGCCTCTAGCATGTCCAAACCCTTAACAATCTTATATATTTCAATGAGATACCCTCTCATCCTTCTAAACTCTAGAGTGTACAAGCCCAGCTGCTCCATTCTCTCAGCATATGACAGTCCTGCCAACCCGGGAATTAACCTTGTAAACCTACGCTGCACTCCCTCAATAGCAAGAATGTCCTTCCTCAAATTAGGGGACCTAAAACTGCACACAATACTCCAGGTGTGGTCTCACAAGGGTTCTGTACAACTGCAGAAAGACCTCTTTTCTCCTACAGTATATTCGATTTCTCTTGTTATAAAGGCCAACATGCCATTCGCTTTCTTCACTGCCTGCTGTACCTGCAAGCTTACTTTCATAGGCTGATGTACAAGGACCCCCAGATCCCATTGTACTTCCCCTTTTCCCAACTTGACGCAATTTAGATAGTAATCTGCCTTCCTGTTTTTGCTACCAAAGTGATAACCTCATATTTATTCGCATTAAACTTCATCTGCCATGCATCTGCCCACTCCCCCAACCTGTCCAATTCACCCTGCATTCTCATAGCATCCTCCTCACAGTTCACACTGCCACCCAGCTTTGTGAAATCTGCAAATTTGCTAATGTTACTTTGAATCCCTTCATCCAAATCATTGATGTATATTGTAAATAACTGTGATCACAGCACCGAGCCTTGCGGTACCCCACTAGTCACTGCCTGCCATTCTGAAAGGGACCCGTTAATCCCTACTCTTTGTTTCCTGTCTGCCAACCACATCTCTATCCATGTCAGCAATCTACCCCCAATACCATGTGCCCTAATTTTGCCCACTAATCTCCTATGTGGGACCTTATCAAAGGCTTTCTGAAAGTCCAGGTACACTACATCCAATGGCTCTCCCTTGTCCATTTTCCTAGTTACATCTTCAAAAAATCCAGAAGATTAGTCAAGCATGATTTCCCCTTCGTAAATCCATGCTGACTCGGACCGATCCTGCTATCCAAATGCTCGGCTATCTCATCTTTTATAATTGACTCCAGCATCTTCCCCACCACCGATGTCAGGCTAACTGGTCTATAAATTCCCTGTTTTCTCTCTCCCACCTTTCTTAAAAAATGGGATAACATTAGCTACCCTCCAATCCACAGGAACTGATCCTGAGTCTATAGAAGGTACACAAAAGGCTGGAGAAACTCAGCAGGTGCAGCAGCATCTAAGGAGCGAAGGAGATAGGCGACGTTTCGGGTCGAGACCCTTCTTCAGACTGGTCAGGGATCAGGGAAACGAGAGATATAGACGGTGATGTGGAGAGATAAAGAACAATGAATGAAAGATATGCAAAAAAAGTATCAATGATAAAGGGAACAAGCCATTGTAAGCTGTTTTCTGGTGTGAAAATGAGAAGCTGGTGCGACTAGGGTGGGGGAGGGAGATAGAGAGAGAGGGAATGCCAGGGCCCGAGGGCTGAGGGAGAGGTGGGAAGGGGAGGAGACAGCAAGGGTTAACAGAATTGAGAAAATTCAATGTTCAAGCCCAAAGGATGCAAACTCCCCAAGCGGAATATGAGGTGTGTTCCTCCAACTTGCGGTGTTGCTCACTCTGGCCGTGGAGGAGGCCCAGGACCGAGAGGTTGGATACGGAATGGGAGGGGGAGTTGAAGTGCTGAGCCACCGGGAGATAGGGTTGGTTAATGCGGACCGAGCGGAGGTGTTCGGCGAAACGATCGCCAAGCCTCCGCTTGGTCTCACCGATATAGATCATCTGGCATCTGGAGCAGCGGATGCAGTAGATGAGGTGGGAGGAGGTGCAGGTGAACCTCTGTCGGACCTGGAAGGACTGCTTGGGCCCCTGAAAGGAGTGGAGGGGGGGAGGTGAAGGGACAAGTGTAGCATTTCTTGCGGTTGCAAGGGAAAGTGCTCGGGGAAGGGTTAGTAGAGCAGGAGGGAAGGGAAGAATTGACAAGGGAGTTGCGGAGGGAGCGGTCTTTGCGGAAGGCAGACAGGGGGAGATGGGAAGATGTGGCGAGTGGAGGGGTCACGTTGGAGGTGGCGTTAGTGGAGGGGTCACGTTGGAGTGGCGTTAGTGGAGGGGTCACAGGCTTCTCATTTTCACACCACAAACAGCTTACAATGGCTTGTTCCCTTTATCATTGATACTTTTTTGCATCTTTCATTCATTGTTCTTTATCTCTCCACATCACCGTCTATATCTCTCGTTTCCCTGATCCCTGACCAGTCTGAAGAAGGGTCTCAACCCGAAATGTCGCCTATCTCCTTCGCTCCTTAGATGCTGCTGCACCCGCTGAGTTTCTCCAGCCTTTTGTGTACCCTCGATTCTCCAGCATCTGCAGTTCCTTCTTTAACACTGAGTCTATAGAACATTGGAAAATTATCACCAATGCATCCACGATTTCTAGAGCCACTTCCTTAAGTACCCTGGGATGCAGACCATCAGGCCCTGGGGATTTATCAGCGTTCAGTCCCATCAGTCTATCCAACACCATTTCCTGCCTAATGTGGATTTCCTTCAGTTCCTCCGTCACCCCAGATTCTCTGGCCACTACTCTATCAGGAAGATTGTTTGTGTCCTCCTTAGTGAAGACAGATCCAAAGTACCTGTTCAACTCATCTGCCATTTCCTTGTTCCCCATAATAAATTCACCTTTTTCGGTCTTCAAGGGTCCAACTTTGGTCTTAACTAATTTTTTCCTCTTCACATACCTAAAGAAGCTTTTTACTATCCTCCTTTATATTCTTGGCTAGCTTACCTTCGTACCTCATCTTTTCTCCCAGTATTGTCTTTTTAGTTATCTTCTGTTGTTCTTTAAACATTACCCAATCCTCTTGCTTCCCACTCATCTTTGCTACGTTGTACTTCTTTGCTTTAATTTTTATACTGTCCCTGACGTCCCTTGTCAGCCATGGTCGTCCCTTTCTCCCCTTGGAATCTTTCTTCCTCCTAGGAATGAAACTGATCCTGCACCTTCTGTATTATTCCTAGAAATACCTGCCATTTATGTTCCACTGTCATCCCTGCTAGTGTATCTTTCCAGTCAACTTTGGCCAGCTCCTCCCTCATGGCCCCATAGGCCCTTTTATTCATCTGCAACACTGACACCTCCAATCTACCCTTCTCCCTCTCCAATTGTAGATTAAACCTGACCATGGTCACTGCCTCCTAACCTCGAGGTCCTTTATCAAATCCGTTCATTACATAACACTAAATCTAGAATTTCCTTCTTCCTGGTAGGCTCCAATACAAACTGTTCTAAGAATCCATCACGAAGGCACTCTACAAAGTCTCTTTCTTGGGGTCCAGTACCAACCTGATTTTCCCAGTCTACCTGCATGTAGAAATCTCCCATAACAACCACAGCATTACTTTTGCTACATGCCAATTTTAACTCCTGATTCAACTTGCGCCCTATGTCCAGGCTACTGTTGGGGGGCCTGTAGATTAGTCCCATTAGGGTCTTTTTACCCTTAACAATTCCTTAGTTCTATCCATACTGACTCCACATCTCCTGTTTCAATGTCACCCCTTGCAAGGGACTGAATTTCATTCCTCACCAACAGGCAACCCCACTCTGCCCACCTGTCTGTCTTTTCGATAGGAGATAGACCCTTGAATATTCAGTTCTTAGCCCTGGCCCTCTTGCAGCCATGTCTCAGTAATTCCCACAATACCATACTTGGCATCGGGAAGAGATTTTCTATCCCCTGGGATTGCCTTACGGGCGGAAGATAACAGTAAGGGAAACCCAGGAGCTAGGAAAAAGACTTCTTCAACATGGGTGCAAAACTGATTAAAAAAATTCCAGTAGTGAAAAATTTAAAGGAATCCTTCTTGAGGTATAAGGATGGCACGGGTAGCCTTTCAGTGGGTGAGATAAAGGGGGAATGTGAGTGGACTGATCCAGAGATAAATAGTATTATGGCAGTGGAACGGGTCACCGCGGAGGAGAGTTTAGGGAGAAACCCCCAAAGACAGTATTTATGTAGGGAAATGCCCCTCTTCAGGTGTAAATGTTCCCCGGGCCACAGACAATCAGATATCAAGGCAGCAGGGCCAGCAGTATCACGGTTAGAGGTCCAAATAAAGGAGATAAGAATGAGTGTGGATAAAGTGGAAGAAGACCTCAAGACATGGATAGACCTCCCATTTTACGGAACCATCCTTTCCTAGATTTGGTTGGCAAGGCTGTAGGACAATCCGGCCCGATCAATGCTTTAACTGTGGAGGACTTGGGCATTGGAGTAGCTCATGTCCCATGAGGAGCAAGGGGACAAAGGAGAAGGCTACGGGGTCAAGGAAATCAAGGACCTGGTAACCCTGAAGGTAGAGGACAGGGACACTGGCAGGGAATCAGGGAGACCAAGGGGAAGAGACAGACCAACAGTCTAACCCACTTCAGTGGCTTTTACCTGCCAGTGAGTAACCATACCATCTGGTAAAATTAAAAAGGAGTCCTCTGGCCTAGGAAAATACTGTAACATCGTCCCTTCCTAACCAGGAAAGATAAATCGAGTCTGCCTCTCAGAGAATTTTCACTGAAGGAGGGAGAATGGAAAGAATAACATAGTAGCTAGGTGGGAAAGATACCAACTGAAGAATGAAAGAAGCACTAGGGAGAGAAAAAATAAACTTACTGCACATGAGGAATGGGAGTGGGGAAAAAAAAGATATTGCACTAACGTATTGAGGGAGATAGAGAGAGAGGGAATGCCAGGGCCCGAGGGCTGAGGGAGAGGTGGGAAGGGGAGGAGACAGCAAGGGTTAATAGAATTGAGAAAATTCAATGTTCAAGCCCAAAGGATGCAAACTCCCCAAGCGGAATATGAGGTGCTGTTCCTCCAACTTGCGGTGTTGCTCACTCTGGCCGTGGAGGAGGCCCAGGACCGAGAGGTTGGATACGGAATGGGAGGGGGAGTTGAAGTGCTGAGCCACCGGGAGGTCGGGTTGGTTAATGCGGACCGAGCGGAGGTGTTCGGCGAAACGATCGCCAAGCCTCCGCTTGGTCTCACCGATATAGATCATCTGGCATCTGGAGCAGCGGATGCAGTAGATGAGGTGGGAGGAGGTGCAGGTGAACCTCTGTCGGACCTGGAAGGACTGCTTGGGTCCCTGAAAGGAGTGGAGGGGGGAGGTGAAGGGACAAGTGTAGCATTTCTTGCGGTTGCAAGGGAAAGTGCTCGGGGAAGGGGTAGAGCAGGAGGGAAGGGAAGAATTGACAAGGGAGTTGCGGAGGGAGCGGTCTTTGCGGAAGGCAGACAGGGGGAGATGGGAAGATGTGGCGAGTGGAGGGGTCACGTTGGAGGTGGCGTTAGTGGAGGGGTCACGTTGGAGGTGCGTTAGTGGAGGGGTCACAGGCTTCTCATTTTCACACCACAAACAGCTTACAATGGCTTGTTCCCTTTATCATTGATACTTTTTTGCATCTTTCATTCATTGTTCTTTATCTCTCCACATCACCGTCTATATCTCTCGTTTCCCTGATCCCTGACCAGTCTGAAGAAGGGTCTCGACCCGAAATGTCGCCTATCTCCTTCGCTCCTTAGATGCTGCTGCACCCGCTGAGTTTCTCCAGCCTTTTGTGTACCCTCGATTCTCCAGCATCTGCAGTTCCTTCTTTAACACTGAGTCTATAGAACATTGGAAAATTATCACCAATGCATCCACGATTTCTAGAGCCACTTCCTTAAGTACCCTGGGATGCAGACCATCAGGCCCTGGGGATTTATCAGCGTTCAGTCCCATCAGTCTATCCAACACCATTTCCTGCCTAATGTGGATTTCTTCAGTTCCTCCGTCACCCCAGATTCTCTGGCCACTACTCTATCAGGAAGATTGTTTGTGTCATCCTTAGTGAAGACAGATCCAAAGTACCTGTTCAACTCATCTGCCATTTCCTTGTTCCCCATAATAAATTCACCTTTTTCGGTCTTCAAGGGTCCAACTTTGGTCTTAACTAATTTTTTCCTCTTCACATACCTAAAGAAGCTTTTACTATCCTCCTTTATATTCTTGGCTAGCTTACCTTCGTACCTCATCTTTTCTCCCAGTATTGTCTTTTTAGTTATCTTCTGTTGTTCTTTAAACATTACCCAATCCTCTTGCTTCCCGCTCATCTTTGCTATGTTGTACTTCTTTGCTTTAATTTTTATACTGTCCCTGACGTCCCTTGTCAGCCATGGTCTTCCCTTTCTCCCCTTGGAATCTTTCTTCCTCCTAGGAATGAACTGATCCTGCACCTTCTGTATTATTCCTAGAAATACCTGCCATTTATGTTCCACTGTCATCCTGCTAGTATATCTTTCCAGTCAACTTTGGCCAGCTCCTCCCTCATGGCCCCATAGTCCCTTTTATTCAACTGCAACACTGACACCTCCAATCTACCCTTCTCCCTCTCTAATTGTAGATTAAACCTGACCATGTTATGGTCACTGCCTCCTAATTAACCTCGAGGTCCTTTATCAAATCTGGTTCATTACATAACACTAAATCCAGAATTGTCTTCTCCCTGGTAGGCTCCAATACAAGCTGTTATAAGAATCCATCACCAAGGCACTATACAAAGTCTCTTTCTTGGGGTCCAGTACCAATCTGATTTTCCCAGTCTACCTGCATGTAGAAATCTCCCATAACAACCACAGCATTACTTTTGCTACATGCCAATTTTAACTCCTGATTCAACTTGCGCCCTATGTCCAGGCTACTGTTGGGGGGCCTGTAGATTAGTCCCATTAGGGTCTTTTTACCCTTACAATTCCTTAGTTCTATCCATACTGACTCCACATCTCCTGTTTCAATGTCACCCCTTGCAAGGGACTGAATTTCATTCCTCACCAACAGGGCAACCCCACTCTGCCCACCTGTCTGTCTTTTCGATAGGAGATAGACCCTTGAATATTCAGTTCTTAGCCCTGGCCCTCTTGCAGCCATGTCTCAGTAATTCCCACAATACCATACTTGGCATCGGGAAGAGATTTTCTATCCCCTGGGATTGCCTTACGGGCGGAAGATAACAGTAAGGGAAACCCAGGAGCTAGGAAAAAGACTTCTTCAACATGGGTGCAAAACTGATTAAAAAAAATTCCAGTAGTGAAAAATTAAAGGAATCCTTCTTGAGGTATAAGGATGACACGGGTAGCCTTTCAGTGGGTGAGATAAAGGGGGAATGTGAGTGGACTGATCCAGAGATAAATAGTATTATGGCAGTGGAACGGGTCACCACGGAGGAGAGTTTAGGGAGAAACCCCCAAAGACAGTATTTATGTAGGGAAATGCCCTCTTCAGGTGTAAATGTTCCCCGGGCCACAGACAATCAGATATCAAGGCAGCAGGGCCAGCAGTATCACGGAGGTTAGAGGTCCAAATAAAGGAGATAAGAACGAGTGTGGATAAAGTGGAAGAAGACCTCAAGGCATGGATAGACCTCCCATTTACGGAACCATCCTTTCCTAGATTTGGTTGGCAAGGCTGTAGGACAATCCGGCCCGATCAATGCTTTAACTGTGGAGGACTTGGGCATTGGAGTAGCTCATGTCCCATGAGGGCGTATCCACGACGAGCAAGGGGACAAAGGAGAAGGCTACGGGGTCAAGGAAATCAAGGACCTGGTAACCCTGAAGGTAGAGGACAGGGACACTGGCAGGGAATCAGGGAGACCAAGGGGAAGAGACAGACCAACAGTCTAACCCACTTCAGTGGCTTTTACCTGCCAGTGAGTAACCATACCATCTGGTAAAATTAAAAAGGAGTCCTCTGGCCTAGGAAAATACTGTAACATCGTCCCTTCCTAACCAGGAAAGATAAATCGAGTCTGACTCTCAGAGAAATTTTCACTGAAGGAGGGAGAATGGAAAGAATAACATAGTAGCTAGGTGGGAAAGATACCAACTGAAGAATGAAAGAAGCACTAGGGAGAGAAAAAATAAACTTACTGCACATGAGGAATGGGAGTGGGGAAAAAAAGATATTGCACTAACGTATTGAGGGAGATAGAGAGAGAGGGAATGCCAGGGCCCGAGGGCTGAGGGAGAGGTGGGAAGGGGAGGAGACAGCAAGGGTTAATAGAATTGAGAAAATTCAATGTTCAAGCCCAAAGGATGCAAACTCCCCAAGCGGAATATGAGGTGCTGTTCCTCCAACTTGCGGTGTTGCTCACTCTGGCGTGGAGGAGGCCCAGGACCGAGAGGTTGGATACGGAATGGGAGGGGGAGTTGAAGTGCTGAGCCACCGGGAGATAGGGTTGGTTAATGCGGACCGAGCGGAGGTGTTCGGCGAAACGATCGCCAAGCCTCCGCTTGGTCTCACCGATATAGATCATCTGGCATCTGGAGCAGCGGATGCAGTAGATGAGGTGGGAGGAGGTGCAGGTGAACCTCTGTCGGACCTGGAAGGACTGCTTGGGCCCCTTGAAAGGAGTGGAGGGGGGGAGTGAAGGGACAAGTGTAGCATTTCTTGCGGTTGCAAGGGAAAGTGCTCGGGGAAGGGGTAGAGCAGGAGGGAAGGGAAGAATTGACAAGGGAGTTGCGGAGGGAGCGGTCTTTGCGGAAGGCAGACAGGGGGAGATGGGAAGATGTGGCGAGTGGAGGGGTCACGTTGGAGGTGGCGTTAGTGGGAGGGTCACGTTGGAGGTGGCGTTAGTGGAGGGGTCACAGGCTTCTCATTTTCACACCACAAACAGCTTACAATGGCTTGTTCCCTTTATCATTGATACTTTTTTGCATCTTTCATTCATTGTTCTTTATCTCTCCACATCACCGTCTATATCTCTCGTTTCCCTGATCCCTGACCAGTCTGAAGAAGGGTCTCAACCCGAAATGTCGCCTATCTCCTTCGCTCCTTAGATGCTGCTGCACCCGCTGAGTTTCTCCAGCCTTTTGTGTACCCTCGATTCTCCAGCATCTGCAGTTCCTTCTTTAACACTGAGTCTATAGAACATTGGAAAATTATCACCAATGCATCCACGATTTCTAGAGCCACTTCCTTAAGTACCCTGGGATGCAGACCATCAGGCCCTGGGGATTTATCAGCCTTCAGTCCCATCAGTCTATCCAACACCATTTCCTGCCTAATGTGGATTTCCTTCAGTTCCTCCGTCACCCCAGATTCTCTGGCCACTACTCTATCAGGAAGATTGTATGTGTCATCCTTAGTGAAGACAGATCCAAAGTACCTGTTCAACTCATCTGCCATTTCCTTGTTCCCCATAATAAATTCACCTTTTTCGGTCTTCAAGGGTCCAACTTTGGTCTTAACTAATTTTTTCCTCTTCACATACCTAAAGAAGCTTTTACTATCCTCCTTTATATTCTTGGCTAGCTTACCTTCGTACCTCATCTTTTCACCCAGTATTGTCTTTTTAGTTATCTTCTGTTGTTCTTTAAACATTACCCAATCCTCTTGCTTCCCGCTCATCTTTGCTACGTTGTACTTCTTTGCTTTAATTTTTATACTGTCCCTGACGTCCCTTGTCAGCCATGGTCTTCCCTTTCTCCCCTTGGAATCTTTCTTCCTCCTAGGAATGAACTGATCCTGCACCTTCTGTATTATTCCTAGAAATACCTGCCATTTATGTTCCACTGTCATCCCTGCTAGTGTATCTTTCCAGTCAACTTTGGCCAGCTCCTCCCTCATGGCCCCATAGTCCCTTTTATTCAACTGCAACACTGACACCTCCAATCTACCCTTCTCCCTCTCTAATTGTAGATTAAACCTGACCATGTTATGGTCACTGCCTCCTAATTAACCTCGAGGTCCTTTATCAAATCGGGTTCATTACATAACACTAAATCCAGAATTGCCTTCTCCCTGGTAGGCTCCAATACAAGCTGTTCTAAGAATCCATCACGAAGGCACTCTACAAAGTCTCTTTCTTGGGGTCCAGTACCAACCTGATTTTCCCAGTCTACCTGCATGTTGAAATCTCCCATAACAACCACAGCATTACTTTTGCTACATGCCAATTTTAACTCCTGATTCAACTTGCGCCCTATGTCCAGGATACTGTTTGGGGGCCTGTAATTAGTCCCATTAGGGTCTTTTTACCCTTACAATTCCTTAGTTCTATCCATACTGACTCCACATCTCCTGTTTCAATGTCACCCCTTGCAAGGGACTGAATTTCATTCCTCACCAACAGGGCAACCCCACTCTGCCCACCTGTCTGTCTTTTCGATAGGAGATAGACCCTTGAATATTCAGTTCTTAGCCCTGGCCCTCTTGCAGCCATGTCTCAGTAATTCCCACAATACCATACTTGGCATCGGGAAGAGATTTTCTATCCCCTGGGATTGCCTTACGGGCGGAAGATAACAGTAAGGGAAACCCAGGAGCTAGGAAAAAGACTTCTTCAACATGGGTGCAAAACTGATTAAAAAAATTCCAGTAGTGAAAAATTAAAGGAATCCTTCTTGAGGTATAAGGATGGCACGGGTAGCCTTTCAGTGGGTGAGATAAAGGGGGAATGTGAGTGGACTGATCCAGAGATAAATAGTATTATGGCAGTGGAACGGGTCACCGCGGAGGAGAGTTTAGGGAGAAACCCCCAAAGACAGTATTTATGTAGGGAAATGCCCTCTTCAGGTGTAAATGTTCCCCGGGCCACAGACAATCAGATATCAAGGCAGCAGGGCCAGCAGTATCACGGAGGTTAGAGGTCCAAATAAAGGAGATAAGAACGAGTGTGGATAAAGAGGAAGAAGACCTCAAGACATGGATAGACCTCCCATTTACGGAACCATCCTTTCCTAGATTTGGTTGGCAAGGCTGTAGGACAATCCGGCCCGATCAATGCTTTAACTGTGGAGGACTTGGGCATTGGAGTAGCTCATGTCCCATGAGGGCGTATCCACGACGAGCAAGGGGACAAAGGAGAAGGCTACGGGGTCAAGGAAATCAAGGACCTGGTAACCCTGAAGGTAGAGGACAGGGACACTGGCAGGGAATCAGGGAGACCAAGGGGAAGAGACAGACCAACAGTCTAACCCACTTCAGTGGCTTTTACCTGCCAGTGAGTAACCATACCATCTGGTAAAATTAAAAAGGAGTCCTCTGGCCTAGGAAAATACTGTAACATCGTCCCTTCCTAACCAGGAAAGATAAATCGAGTCTGACTCTCAGAGAATTTTCACTGAAGGAGGGAGAATGGAAAGAATAACATAGTAGCTAGGTAGGAAAGATACCAACTGAAGAATGAAAGCAGCACTAGGGAGAGAAAAAATAAACTTACTGCACATGAGGAATGGGAGTGGGGAAAAAAAGATATTGCACTAACGTATTGCAGAGTTTTGTGCCTGCAAGACAGTGGGTCAGCAAGAGACTGTCTGGGGAGCAAGGTAAAATGGACACAGACCTCTAAGAATAGGAGGAAAATAACGGTAGGTAATGTAGCTCCCCAGAAAAAGGGTGACCAGCCGGGAAGAATTGACTCTGTCCTGCCCCTTTAAGACACTTCGGAAGGCCAGCAATCCCCACTCCATCACAACAGACACCATCATTAGTACAGAGAACGAAAGGACCTACCCTAGTGCCTAACTTCAGATCATCTGGCTACTGGAAGGATAAAAGGAAGGAGAATGAAGGACATTTCAAACATCTTCAAAGGAAATAACATCAATACCTTGTAATGACTTTTGGGACAGACCTCACTCTGAAGGATTGTTTTCGAATAAAATATTTCTCTGTGGTTTTGGGAAGAACACCTGAATTGCGTCCAAATTATGGAGTTTAGAAGCATATTTATAAATTTTGGATTCGGTGTCGAAATTGGGTGGTGATGAATTGGGCTTTAAAATTTTTAGATTTGGAATAGACTTGTGGAATCTGACAGGACTAATAGGAGTTTTTTTACTGATTAATTGAGATTGTTATTATCTCGTCCTCACAAAGGCAGACAAAGATGGAAAAGATTGGTCAAAGGGCACCAAGAAGGATGGAACTTGCAACGATCTGGTAATATGGAATGACTTAGGGAATACTAGAGTTGAATTAAAATTGGGAGGGAAAATTGGAATAAGGTATGGGACTTAAAATGAAAAGTGGAATTGGAATATGATTGGATATGGTCAAAAGAGGAACTGTGAGCAAAAGGACTTCCCTTTAAGAGACCGGATTAAGACATCATTCAGTGGCTGAAAACCATAAGAGCGAGAATCCCTAGACAACAAGGCCAATAAAATAAAAAAAATGAAGTCAACAGAACCAATAGAATATAAGCGAGAACCTCTAGACAGAGAACAAAGCCAACATAGTCAAAGTAACATAATAAGAGTTAATAGAATAAAGAACCAACATAGTGAAGAATTACCATAATAATTTCATTTCGGAGTCACGTGAGTGACTTCGTGAAGACCCCGCCAGGCACGCATGCGCGACATATCGTCGACCGCATGTGAGCGACAGGCAGTGAGGAGCGTTGCTCCTCTACTGCAGGGACCTGCAGGTAAGAAAAACTAACCTGCGGTCCTTTTTTCATTTCAGATGATTCTGTTCACAGGGTCTCCAGGCGGCCTCGAATCTGACTGCGGTGGGCAGTCAGCGGCGGCACCAACAGACTGGAGTCGGGAAGAGCCCGTTGACTAGAAGGGTCCGGGCTCACACACTCGCCGGCGGAAGACGGCAGAGGTAACCCGACTCTACACCGCAGCCCGCAGGACACCGCGGGCTGGCGGCATGCATAAAGGAGTGGGGCTTGCAGGCTCGCCGTTCGGAGTGAGCGACGGCAGAGCAGCAGCCCCAACTCTACTCCACAGTCCGCAGGGATACTGTGGGCTGTCTGTATTAAAAGGTAATGGGGCTTGCAGGCAATGGCATAGGGGCAGCCCCGACTTTACACCGCAGCCCGCAAGGACTCTGTGGGCTGACGGTTTTACTTACACCGGGCAGGTTGGGCAGCTCGTTGACCCGGTAGGGTCCGGGCTCGCACTCACCGTTCGCAGGCAGTGACGGCAGAGCGGCAGCCCGAATCTACACCGCAGCCCGCTACATCCTGTCTAGGCACCCTTGTTATCACCTCGACGAGGTGCGGGACGATGACAGAAGCCTCAGAGATTCTCCAGAACCTGAGGAAGTCGACTTGTCATCCGCAGATGCTGCAGCAGTCGCATGGCTCGGATGGAGTGCATGATGGAGCGTATCCTAGAGCACAATCTCTGCAGCTGGACCAGATGTCCTCCAGTCCTGGAGACATGCGGCTGGGCCACCCAGCATGTCCCCATCATTGGTGGGCAATGCCACAGATCAGCAGCTGGCTGACTTGTAAGAAGGGTGGAGCAGGAACCTGTAGTACCTGAGAAAACCCAGGAGGAACTGCTGAATGTGGTCTCCAAGTTCGCCCAGCTGAAGCACTCAGGTCAGCCTTTTGCAGCGCAAATTAGGGGCTAGACTACCTCACCACACACCAGCTACAGGAACAGGTCCTTACCAAGGCGATCAACAAATACAAGGCCGAAACAACTGCATATCGTTGAATGTACCGACAGTCAACACGCCCATCTGGGGCAACAACAGTCCCGGGATAAGGGCACAGGAGCTGAAGTTACAAAAGATCCTGAAATTGCTGATGTCGGGGATTACTGCCTTTGCCAGGTCGGTTGACGGTACGGGAATGACGGCAGAGCAGGAGGATGCTCTTGCGATATTAGTCATGAAGTTAACGCTTACTGGAATATCGCCATTAAACCAACTCCTAAACCCCATATTTGCGGGGTTGTACAAGGCATCTGCGATACCACCACCGAGACAGCTGTTCGGTGAGGACCTGCCCAAACAGGTCTAGGACCTGGATTAGGAGACGGAGGCAGTCGGGCTCCCACCTCCCTCCAGCAGGCCGGCAGTGCGCAGACAAGCACCATATGCAAGACCTCGGGCCACCTGAAAGACCAGTAAGGACCTACACGCCAGCAGCACCTCAACACAATTCAACGGAACACCAGGAACCAGAACGTCAGACCCGCCGGTAACCATGGAGGTAGGGGGTCTGGTTCTCTAGGAGGTGCTGCATGTTTAACCTCACAAGTAGGAGAGAGGTTACATACATTCTGGGATACATGGGTCTGATTGTCACTATCCCAGGGAACAAAGCAATAAACATTATAGAGGCATGTAACAACCTTGCTTGCGCCAGGAAACCGACTATTAGACATGCTGCTAAGGTAATTGGTAGACTAGTAGCTACATTCTAGCTACATAATTGGGCCGTTACACTATCAAAGCTTGCAAAGAGCAAAATCTCGGCATTAATAGCGAATGCTGGACATTTTTTACGGACCTATGCAGCCGCCAATCAAGGCATAAATTGAGCTACAATGGTGGATTAGCAATGTTTGTGATCGTTAAATCCCATCATTACATAAAACCAATTAGTCGTGTTACAAACCGACGCAAGCACCAAGGGCTGGGACTGTTCAGAAATGCTGGGAGCATGTCACGGGCTGCGGGCTTAATGCACTAATCTGCAGCATACGTATGTCCATCTTCAAAATAATACCACTGAGGTGGCATATTTAAACCTTATGGGTGGTATCAAGTCAATATCTTGTGATGAATTGGGAAAATTAATTTGGCTCTGGTGCATTGAAAGAAATATTTGGATATCAGCTATGTACCTTCTGGTTAAGCACAATACAGTGGCGGACACCAGGTCACAAGTATTTAATAACGACACCTAGTGGATATTGAACCTCCAAATATTTGCTAAAATTATAGCCTAATATGGAGCACCAGATATCGACCTCCTTGCGTCCATGTTGAACCATTAGATCCCAATATGTGTCTCTTGAGAACCAGATCCTGGGGCAGTGAACCTGGATAGAATGATCGACCCATAATAAAGTAACTTCTTTATAAAAGAGTTGCTTAAACTACACAGACCTGCGACTACAGGTCTGAAAATGGCCATCAGGAATATGGAGGCGGATCTGTTATCAGCCATGGAAAACCACGTCACAGAGTGACGGTGCAGACTATCTCCAGATGGCTCAAGGTGGTATTCGGTGCAGCAGATAAGACTCTAAACATTTTAAAATGTCATTCTACCAGGGCTGCATCCACATCAGCGGCGAGGACCATGGAGGAACCCATGGATCATGTCCTCGCAGTAGCAGGCTGGGCCAGTGAAACCACATTTCAGCGGTTTCATAAGTAACCTGTGGCCGTTTCCGCAACGTTGCGGAGTCAGTTTTAAGTGCTGTTCCCTAAACGTTTGTCTCCGAGTTCAGGGGTTTATCGTTGTATTAACAATAATGTTATTATTTTTCAGCTTGTTCAAGTCTGAAATACGTTAACATACTTCCTCCATCAGTATTATGGCAGTGTGTGGGCATGGACGTGATCCAGGGCATGCAATCACAGAGCTTTGAAATCATCACGAAGTCACTCACGTGACTCCGAAATGAAATAGTAAGATTAAACGAGAACTTACCAGTTTGAAGTTTGATCTATATTTTATGAGGAGTTGCGATGAGGGATTTCGTGCCCTCCGCTCCCAACCCACTACTATAAGGTCAGCTGGTAATTAGAGTCTCTTCAGTCTTACTATATTAGTTCATTTCTGGGTAGTTATGTGATTCCACACCGCTGCTTTGAAGAATGTCACGCATGCGTGCCTGGCTGCCTGACCTGCTGAATTACTCTAGAACTTAGTGTCCTTTTGTATATTAACCAGCATCTGCAGTTCATGGTTTCTATAGCTTTGCAGACAGGGTGGCGCAGTGGCAGAGTTGCTACCTTACAGCGCCAGAGACATGGGTCGAATTCTGTATATGAGTGCTGTCTGTACGGAGTTTGGACATCCTTCCTGTGACCTGTGTGGATTCTCTCCGGTCTCCTCCCACACTTCATAGATGCACAGGTAAGTAAGTTAATTAGCTTTGGTAAGTTGTAAAATTGTCCCGAGCGTGTAGGGTAGTGCCATCGGGCAGGGTGATCGCTGGTCGGTGCGGACACGGTGGGCCAAAGGGCCTGTGTCTGCGCTGTATCTCTGAAGTCTAAAGTCTAAAATTGTGCACAATTCATTCATTTGTTCATTCACTCCATGGCCAGATTTGTTGTGACTGGGGGTTAAAGCTTCACGGACAGGTTTGGTTGTTTGTGAGATCAGTGTGATTATGGCACGCCAGGATTTGCGTAAAATTGGCAAGTCAAGGTCTTCTTTATTTCTTTGTTGGACCTGTCAATGGTGTTAAGGTGTTGGTGATGGAGAACACCAACCTTTCGATTTTCCCTTCCCCCTGCTCTGCTCATCTCAGGATTTCCTACAGGGAAAGCTGTGCAATGAAGATACAAAGACTTGATTAGTTATTGAATAAAAAATACGTTGGGGAAGAGGCATTAATGCCAGCTCCCAGCAAATGAGGACATTTAAAAATACTTTTGCAGACACCATGGAAATACAAAGCAAGTTATCATGTGAAGAGGGTGTTAATCAGTTAGCTATAAATCTGGTTCACCCATAGCCCAGAGACTGGGACTGAGCCGTGCTCACAGGAGGTGCATAGAACATAGAACATTACAGTACTGCACAGGAGCAGGCCCTTCAGCCCACCATATCCATGCTGAACAAGATGCCATTAAACTAATCTCCTCTGCCTGCATGTGATCCATATCTGCATATCGATCAACCTATCCATAAGCCTCTTGAATACCACTATGTCTGTGGAATTCTCTGCCTCAGACGGCGGTGGAGGCCGGTTCTCTGGATACTTTCAAGAGAGAGCTAGATGGGGCTCTTAAAGGTAGCGGAGTCAGGGGATAAGGGGAGAAGGCAGGAAGGGGTACTGATTGGGGATGATCAGCCATGATCACATTGAATGGCGGTGCTGGCTCAAAGGGCAGAATGGCCTACTCCTGCACCTATTGTCTATTGTCTATTGTCACTCTCATAGGTGACATTTTTGGTTGGGACTTTTCTTCAGACTGATTTTAGGGGGAGGAGGGGGAAAGGAAGCTGGAAGAGGGAAGGGGCAAGACAAAGCCTGGCAAGTAATTTGTGAGCACAGGGTTTTTGATAGGTGGATGATTGGACAAATGATTGATTAACATCTCCAAGTTTGCGGATGACACAAAGCTGGGTGGCAGTGTGAGTTATGAGGAGGATATGAGGCTTCAGGGTGACTTGGATACATTGGGTGAGTGGGCAGAAGCATGGCAGATGCAGTATAATGTGGATAAATGTGAAGTCATCCACTTTGATGGCAAGAACAGGAAGGCAGATAATTATCTGAATGGTGTTAGATTAGGAAAATGGGAGCTGCAACAAGACTTGGGTGTGCTTGTACATCAGTCACTGAAAGTAAGCATGCAGGTGCAACAGGCAGTGAAGAAAGCTAATGGCATGTTGGCCTTCATTGCGAAAGGTTTGAGTTTAGGAGCAAGGAGGTCCTACTGTAGTTGTACAGGGCCCTAGTGAAACAACACCTGGAGTATTGTGTGCAGTTTTGGTCTCCTAATTTGAGGATGGACATTCTTGCTATTGAGGGAGTGCAGCGCAGGTTCGCCAGGTTAATTCCCGGGATGGCGGGACTGACATATGATGAAAGAATGGGTCGACTGGGCTTGCATTCACTGGAATTTAGAAGGATGAGAGGAGATCTTTTAGAAGCATAAAATTCTTAAGGATTTGGACAGGCTCGATGCAGGAAAAATGTTCCCATGTTGGGGGAGTCCAGAACCAGGGGTCACAGTTTAAGAATAAGGGGCAGGCCATTTAGGACTGTGATGAGAAAAAACATTTTCACCCAGAGAGTTGTGAATCTGTGGAATTCTCTGCCACAGAAGGCAGTGGAGACCAATTCACTAAATGTTTTCAAGAGAGAGTTAGATTTAGCTCTTGGGGCTAACGGAATCAAGGGATATGGGGAGAAAGCAGGAACGGGGGTACTGATTTTGGATGAACAGCCATGATCATATTGAATGGCAGTGCTGGCTCGAAGAGCCGAATGGCCTACTCCTGCACCTAATTTCTATTTAAAGGTCAGAGATTCTTAGAATTTGTTTAATTTAGTTTAGTTTTGAGATACAGCACGGAAACAGACCCTTTGGCCCACTGAGTCCATGCTGTACACTAGCACTATCCTACAGACTAGGGACAATTTACAATTTTTACCAAAGCCAATGGAAACCTGTACGTCTTTGGATTGTGGGAGGAAACTGGAGCACTGAGGGAAGTCCCACGTGGCACAGGGAGAACGTACAAATGCTGTTCAGATAGGACCCGTAGTCAGGATCGAACCCGAGTCTCTGGTGCTGTAAGCAGCAACTCCACTGCTGCATTTCTGTGCTGCTCCGAGTAGTGCTATGTGGTGTGATATGCTGTCCTGCAGCAAGCAGACTGCGTGATGTACCTAAAGAGAAGTGTTTTGACTTCTAGCATAGCACAGTGGTGCAGCTAGCCCATCCACTGTGTCCGACCCATTTACAATGCACTTATAATTGAATTACATCCAACTGTGCACATGTCCTGACCAGATACTTTAAATAATAACAGAAGACCAGTTTTTATTTGCTGAAACATCTTTGCTTGATATTGAGAGATTACAATGGCATTAATATAACAGCAAATACAATGACCCACCTCCTTTTCTCCCTTGCTTGGGTGTAATGCCCTCGTAGCTGAGACGTCTTGATTTTGTGGTTAACCCCCCCCTCAGTCATTAACTGATATTAACAGTGATATTAGCATTAATATTAATAGTGATAAACCTGGATATTGTGAATGTGGAGATGATGTTTCCACTGGTGGGAGAGTCGAGGACCAAAGGCCATAGTCTCAGAATCAATGGACGTTCCTTTAGAAAGGAGATGAGGAGGAATGTCTTCAGCCAGAGGGTGGTGAATCTGTGGGATTCATTGCCACAGACTGCTGTGGAGGCCAAGTCAGTGGATATTTTTTAAGGCGGAGATTATAGATTGTTGATTAGTACGGGTGTCAGTGGTTATGGGGAAAAGGCAGGAGAAAGGGGTGGAGAGGGAAAGGTAGATCAGCCATGATTGAACGGCAGAGTAGACTTGATGGGCCAAATGGCCTAATTCTGCTCTTAGAAGTTATGAACTTCTGAATTCATGAACAACAGCTCACCCTCCATTGTAAAATGTTTGCATTGCTTGCTCCACTCTCAGCCTGATCAAACAGAACTTCAGATATGTCCCTTTCCCCTGTCTGGTATTCTTGTCACTGTTTAATTCAATTTTGATAGGTTACAACACCACAATTTTGAATTAATTTCCAGGTGATCAAACATGATTTTGATAATTAAAGCAAGCTTTCCAACGAACGTACTTCAATGAGATTATGTATTCAGAGGGAGTTCACACTTCAGGCAGAGAAATAGGAACCGCACAACCTCTTCACCTCTGCTTGTTGTTGAAACTAGCTAATTGTATATCGGCACACAGCAGGGTCTCCATCACAGCCAAGATGTTTGCTTGCATTGCTAGAGGTTTTTTTTCCATATTTTTCCATGTGAATAGCCTCTGACCATGGAGCCTATGTTGGTGTCAGTACATCAGATGTTTGTGGCAGTCTTGCAGATAGTTAGATGCTACAGGAGCCAATGAAGAAAGACCAGGTCAATCAGTAGCTAATGCATGCCTCTTCCCATTAAACTCCCACTCTGCCACATTCCCAAACACACACACACCGACATACATGCACAAACGCATGCACACACACGCATACACATGCACACACATACATACCGATGCACACACACATGTACACACACATGCACGTGTGCACACACACTCACATACACTCATACACATGTGCACACACACATACATACGGATACATACACACACACGCACACACACACGCGCACACACACATGCATGTGCACACACACACACTCACATACACTCATACACATGTGCACACACACACACATACATACAGATACATACACACCACACATATATACAGATACATACACACACACATACGGACACACACATACGGACACACACACACACACACACACGCACACACCGACATACATGCACAAACGCATGCACACACACGCATACACATGCACACACATACATACCGATGCACACACACATGTACACACACATGCACGTGGATGGTGGGAAGCTAAGCTTCAACACTGAGCATGGAGGCGGGTGTGATTTTGCCAGGAGTATCCTGGCAAACTGCATGTTGGGAATATCCCGGTTAGCCATGGCCAATCCCACCAGCAGGCCCGACACCCGCCATAGAACACGGTCTCTGCCGACCGAGGACCCACATGGTATGCCAAGCATGCCCACCGCGAACTAAGGATGGAGAACCCACATAGAAGGCCCAAACTGCTGGCAGTGGAAGTACAACCCACACCACAGACCGGCACCCGGCCAGAAAGCCCAGCTCGCCTGCCCAGAGTGGAGGGAGGGCCGGCAAGCGGACTGGCTGCAGGAGAGAGCGCAGGGCCTCGACGGGGCAGTGGGCCGCTGGAGGCCCTGCAACAGCCTGGGGCTCGGCTGGATTGGGCGGCGCTCCAAGAGGCCATGCACGTGGCTACAGCGGTGGAGCAGCAGCGGAGGACACCAATGGCCAGGCCAACCCTGCAACACTGCCAGGCCGACGGGCCTTCATGGTCAGATCAAGAATCCTGCACTTACAACAACTGGGACTTGAAAATGGTGCCAAACAAGTGACTGTACACTAAGTGCCCAACCCCGATTAATGGGAACAGGACTCCTCTCTCCACTGTTACTGTTCCACAACATTCAGACTCCTTGAGGGACCACAAGAATTAAATCCCCTGCACCAATAAACTCTCATCTATCACGCATGTATTAAACATTAATGTTTGAACAGGGATGTTCTCCGTCCTGAGCTAAAATCACGTAAGGTAAGGGTACATGGAGGAAGCCTTAATCGACACCATTGCCCAGTTATAGAGCAATTCCATTCCCCAACTAATTTTCCCTGCAACCTTCTCTCCGCATGTTCAAATTAACTCCCCACAAATTCTACCACTTACCACTTGCAAAGATAACTTACATGGTTTAGTTTGGTTTAGTTTAGAGATACAGCGTGGAAACAGGCCCTTCGGCCTACCGAGTCCGCACAGACCTGCGATTCCCGCACATTAACACTACCCGACACACACTAGGAACAATTTTGTTTACAATCACACCAAGCCAATTAATCTGCAAACCTGTACGTCTTTGGAGTGTGGGAGGAAACCGAAGATCTCAGAGAAAACAGGGAGAATGTACAAACTCCGTACAGCCAAGCATCAGTGGTTAGGATTGATTCCGGGTCTCTGGCATGGTAAGGCAGTAGCTCTACCGCTACGCCACTGTGCCGTGCAAATGGACCAAATAAATCTATCAAGACCCACATATTTTGGGTGAGGGAAGAAAGCAGAGCACTTGGAGGAACATATAGTCATAGGGAGAACATGCAAACTCCAGATAGACAGCACCTGAGTTCAGGAATCAGCCCAGGTCATATAGCATGGAAGCAAGCCCTTTGACCCAACTTCCATGCCAAGTCGCCAAACCAAGCTAGTCCCACTTGCCTGTACCTGACCCATATTCCACCAAACTTTGCATATCCTTGTCCAAGTGTCTTGCAAAAATATGTCCACCTCTGCCATCGCCTCCGGCTGCTTGTTCCTTACACTTACTACCTACCCCCTGTGTGAGAATGTCGCCATGCTACACAATTATGATAATATTGAATTAAACTATTAGAGATGGTGCTTATGGCTAGTGTCTTCCTAAAACCTATCTCCCCACCAACCTACCCAAAGAATATACTGCTTGGCATGGAAGTTGGGTCACAGGGGCTGTTTCCATGCTGTATAAAGCCCCTGTCCCATTTAAGAGACCTCAACAGCAACCTCTGGTGACCAAGGTTTCCATGTCACTGGAGGTTTTGGTCACTCTCCCTAATGGTCGAAAGTGGTTTCCGTGTGGTCGAGGCTTTATATAGGTTGCTGCTATTTTTTCATCATGTTTAAAAATAGGTTGTCGTTTTAAAAAACGATAATTTTTTAGTCGCAGGTCTAGTCGAAGCCGGTTTTTCTCATAGTCGAGGAAGGTTTTCAACATATGCCTGGGAGGTGGTAGGAGGTTGCAGGTCACCTCGACCTTGATTTTTTTTTTTTGGGTGGCGGGCAAGGTCACCAGAGGTTGCTGTTTAGGTCTCCTGAGTGGGACAGGGGCGTAACTCTACAACCTGAGCTCATTCCTGACCTGAACACGAAGGAGAGGTGAGTATAACTGTCCTTAACCACAATGCACCATCTGACCAAATCAGGCATCGGGCAGACCTGATGGGATCCGGCAAGTGGGGGGGATGGGGAGCTGCTGAGAAACTAGAGACCAATGTAACTTAGTCAGCACCAGAAACGTAGTGACTCTGTGTGTACTTTATGTATTGTATGCAAAAACAAAGATTTTTGCTGCACACAGGTGCATGTGACAATAAAGTATCAATGAATCATTGGTAAAACGGAAATCAATGGACGTCAAGGGGAAAACACCTCAGTGACTGTGGTTGTTGAAGGAAAATTGTTCCCAGGACACCTCTGCAGGAGTTCCTCAGGACCATGCCTCAGCTGCTGTGACCTCCCATCTGGTATACATCTAGGATGGAGACTTTTGCTAATAATCGCACAAATGTTACAATTTTTCAAAAGATGGGACGGCCCATTTTCTTCATTTGGCAAGACCTGAGGATGGTGGGTGAGTGGGTGGCGGGTAAATTAACACAGAGGGAGATGGGTGCACAGAACGAGCTGCCAGAGGAGGTAGTTGAGGCGGGTACTATATTCAACATTTAAAGAACATTTTTGGCCTGCACATGAACAAGAAAGGTTTAGAGGGATATGGGCAGGTGGGACTCGTATAGATGGGGCAGCTTGGTTGGCATGGGCAAGCTGGGCCGAAAGGCCTGTTTCCGTGCACAGGCAACAGAGTGATGGTAATGACTCTATATCACGGTGCGGTTCCACCCACGAGTGATCCAGAGTGAAAGTAAAAATCAAACTCGCGGTTTCCTACGAGATTCCAACTTTATGTTCACGAGTTTAAATGAGTTCCCACGTGTATGTCTAAGTTTGCCGTTTACTTCTCATTTCTGCAATGTACAAGTTCCTCTCCCAAGTTACCAAGGTCCTCTCACGAGTTACTATTGAGTCAACAATGACTACCGACGTGTGGGAAAATCATCACCATATAACCATATAACCATATAACAATTACAGCACGGAAACAGGCCCTCTCGGCCCTTCCAGTCCGTGCCGACCATTTGTTTTCCCCTAGTCCCATCTACCTGCACTCAGACCATACCCCTCCATTCCCTTCACGTCCATATACCTATCCACTTTACTCTTAAATGTTAAAATCGATCCTGCCTCCACCACTTCTGCTGGAAGCTGATTCCACACAGCCACCACCCTCTGAGTAAAGAAGTTCCCCCTCACGTTACCCCGAAACCTCTGTCCCTTAATTCTCATGTCATGCCCTCTTATTTGAATCTTCCCTACCCTCAATGGGAAAAACGTATCCATGTCAACTCTGTCTATCCCTTTCATCATTTTAAAGACCTCAATCAAGTCCCCCCTTAACCTTCTGCGCTCCAAAGAATAAAGACCTAACTTGTTCAACCTTTCTCTGTAACATAGTTGCTGGAACCCTGGCAACATTCTAGTAAATCTCCTCTGTACTCTCTCTATTTTGTTGACATCCTTCCTATAACTAGGCGACCAAAATTGTACACCATACTCCAGAATTGGTCTTACCAATGCCTTGTACAATTTTAACATTACTTCCCTACTCCTATATTCAATGCTCTGATTTATAAAGGCCAGCACACCAAAGGCTTTCTTTACCACCCTATCTACATGCGATTCCACCTTCAGGGAACTATGCACAGTTATTCCTAGATCCCTCTGTTCCACAGCATTCCTCAATTCCCTATCATTTACCATGTACGTCCTATTTTGATTTGTCCTGCCAATATGTAGCACTTCACACTTATCAGCATTAAACTCCCATCTGCCATCTTTCAGCCCACTTCTCCAAATGGCCCAAATCTCTCTGTAGACTTTGAAAATCTGCTTCATTATCCACAACACCACCTATCTTAGTATCATCTGCATACTTACTTATCCAATTTTCCACCCCATCATCCAGATCATTGATGTACATGACAAACAACAGTGGACCCAACACAGATCCCTGAGGCACCCCACTGGTCACCGGCTTCCAACCTGACAAACAGCCATCCACCATTACTCTCTGACATCTCCCATTCAGCCATTGTTGAATCCATCTTGCTACTCCGCCATTAACACCCAAAGATTGAACCTTCTTAACCAACCTTCCATGGGGAACCTTGTCAAAGGCCTTACTGAAATCCATATAGACAACATCCACTGCTTTACCCTCATCAATTTCCCTAGTTACTGCTTCAAAAAATTCAAGAAGGTTTGTCAAACATGACCTTCCAGGCACAAATCCATGTTGACTGTTCCTGATCAGACCCTGTTTATCCAGATGCTTATATATATTATCTCTAAGTATCCTTTCCATTAATTTGCCCACCACTGACATCAAACTAATAGGTCTATAATTGCTAGGTTTATTCTTTGAACCCTTTTTAAACAATGGAACAACATGCGCAGTACGCCAATCCTCTGGCACTATTCCCGTTTCTAATGACATTTGAAATATTTCTGTCATAGCTCCTGCTATTTCTACACTAACTTCCCTCAATGTCCTAGGGAATATCCTGTCAGGACCTGGAGACTTATCCACTTTTATATTTTTCAAAAGTGTCAGTACTTCCTCCTCTTTGAATCTCATAGTTTCCATAGCTACTCTACTTTTTCCCCTTAACTCACCGAGTTCAATATCCTTCTCTTTGGTGAATACCGAAGAAAAGAAATTGTTCAATATCTCCCCCATCTCTTTTGGCTCTGCAGATAGCTGTCCATTCTGGTTCTCTAATGGTCCAATTTTATCCCTCGTTATCCTTTTGCTACTAATATAGCTGTAGAAACCCTTTGGGTTTACTTTCACCTTTCTTGCCAAAGCAACCTCATATCTTCTTTTAGCCTTCCTAATTTCTTTCTTAAGATTCTTTTTACATTCTTTATACTCCTCTAGCACCTTATTTACTCCATGCCTCCTATAATTATTGTAGATATCTCTCTTTTTTCGAAACAAGTGTCCAATTTCCCTTGAAAACCATGGCTCTTTCCAATTTTTACTATTTCCTTTCAACCTAACAGGGACATAAAGATTCTGTACTCTTACAATTTCCCCTTTAAATGTCCTTCATTTCTCTTCTACATCCTTCCCATGAAACAAAGTGTCCCAATTCACTCCTTTAAAATCCTTACGCATTCCCTCAAAGTTAGCCTTTCTCCAATCAAAAATCTCCACCCTAGGTCTAGTTCTGACTCTCTCTATAATTATATTGAAACTAATGGTATTGTGATCACTGGTCCCGAAGTGCTCACCAACGCATACCTCCGTCACCTGACCTGCCTCATTTCCTAACAGGAGGTCCAGCACTGCCCCTTCTCTGGTCGATACCTCTATGTACTGCTACAAAAAACTATCCTGCACACATTTTACAAACTCCAAACCATCCAGCCCATTTACAGAATGTCTTTCCCAGTCTATTTTTGGAAAATTGAAATCTCCCACAATCACTACCTTGTGCTTACTACTAATATCTGCTATCTCCTTACATATTTGCTCTTCCAATTCACGCTCCCCATTTGGCGGTCTATAATACACCCCTAAAAGTGTTGCTACACCGTTCCCACTTCTCAGTTCCACCCAAATAGCCTCCCTAGACGAGCCCTCTAATCTATCCTGCCAAAGCACTGCTGTAATATCTTCTCTGACAAGCAATGCAACACCTCCCCCTCTGGTCCCTCCAATTCTATCACACCTGAAGCAACGAAATCCTGGAATATTTAGTTTCCAATCACAGCCCTCCTGCAACCATGTTTCACTGATTGCCACAACATCATATTTCCAGGTGTCAATCCAGGCTCTAAGTTCGTCCACCTTACTTACAATGCTCCTCGCATTAAAATATACACATTTTAGAAACCCACCATCCCTTATTCTCTGGGGTACACAAAAAGCTGGAGAAACTCAGCGGGTGCAGCAGCATCTAAGGAGCGAAGGAGATAGGCGACGTTTCGGGTCGAGACCCTTCTTCAGACTGGTCAGGGATCAGGGAAACGAGAGATATAGACGGTGATGTGGAGAGATAAGGAACAATGAGTGAAAGATATGCAAAAAAGTATCGGTGATAAAGGGAACAAGCCATTGTAAGCTGTTTGTGGTGTGAAAAATGAGAAGCTGGTGCGAATAGGGTGGGGGAGAGATAGAGAAATGCAACACTTGTCCCTTCACCTCCCCTCCACTCCTTTCAGGGACCCAAGCAGTCCTTCCAGGTCCGACAGAGGTTCACACTGCACCTCCTCCAACCTCAATCTACTGCATCCGCTGCTCCAGATGCCAGATGATCTATATCGGTGAGACCAAGCGGAGGCTTGGCGATCGCTTCGCCGAACACCTCCGCTCGGTCCGCAATAACCAACCCGACCTCCCGGTGGCTCAGCACTTCAACTCCCCCTCCCATTCCACATCCGACCTCTCGGTCCTGGGCCTCCTCCACGGCCAGAGTGAGCAATACCGCAAGCTGGAGAACAGCACCTCATATTCCGCTTGGGGAGTCTGCATCCTTTGGGCTTGAATATTGAATTTTCTCAATTCTGTTAACCCTTGCTGTCTCCTCCCCTTCCCACCTCTCCCTCAGCCCTCGGGCCCTGGCATTCCCTCTATCTCTATCTCTCCCCCACCCTAGTCGCACCAGCTTCTCATTTTCACACCACAAACAGCTTACAATGGCTTGTTCCCTTTATCACCGATACTTTTTTGCATATCTTTCACTCATTGTTCCTTATCTCTCCACATCACCGTCTATATCTCTCGTTTCCCTGATCCCTGACCAGTCTGAAGAAGGGTCTCGACCCGAAACGTCGCCTATCTCCTTCGCTCCTTAGATGCTGCTGCACCCGCTGAGTTTCTCCAGCTTTTTGTGTACCCTCGATTCTCCAGCATCTGCAGTTCCTTCTTTAAAACCTCATCCCTTATTCTCTGTCTATTATCTTTTTCATCTTTCTCGCCTACATTTTGGATCCGAGTGCTTCCCTTCTCTGCCTCTTGCCCCACACCCTGACCCCTAGCCCCCTCTACCCGAGTCCCTCCCCCCAGCCTTTCTAGTTTTAAAGTCTCCCCAGTAGCCTTTGCAAATCTCCCTGCCAGGATATTGGTCCCCCTCGGGCTCAAGTGCAACCCGTCCTTTGTGTACAGATCATGCCTTCCCCAAAAGAGGTCCCAGTGATCAAGAAACTTGAATCCCTGCCCACTGCACCAGTCCCTCAGCCACGCATTTATCCTCCACCTCATTTCATTCCTACTCTCACTGTCACGCGGCACAGGCAGTAATCCTGAAATCGTTACCCTTTTGGTCCTTTTCCTTAACTTTCCCCCCAACTCCCTAAATTCTCCCTTCAGGACCTCATCACTTTTTCTGCCTATGTCATTGGTACCTATGTGTACCACAACATCAGGCTCCTCTCCCTCCCTTATCAGAATCTTTTGTACACGTTCTGACACATGCGAGACCCTAGCACCAGGGAGGCAAACTACCATCCGGGTCTCCCGACTGCGTCTACAGAATCGCCTATCCGACCCCCTAACTATAGAGTCCCCTATTACAATTGCCCTCCTCTTTTTGCTACCCTTCTGAGCATCAGGGCCGGTCTCTGTGCCGGAGGCCAGGCCGCTGTTGGTGCCCCCAGCTAGGCTGTCCCCTCCAATCGTACTCAAACCTGAGTACCTATTTTCCAGGTGTACGGTCACAGGGGTACTCTCTAGCCCCTGCCTCTGCCCCTTGCTCTTCCTAACTGTGACCCACTTGTCTGCCTCCTGTGGTCTGGGAGTGACTACCTCCCTGTAGCTCCTCTCTATTACCTCCTCACTCTCCCTGAGGAGACGGAGGTCATCGAGCTGCTGCTCCAGGTTCCTAACACAGTCCTTTAGGAGCCCCATCTCAACACACCTGGCGCAGATGTGGACGTCTGGAGGGCTATCAGATTCCCTGACCTCCCACATCTGACATCCAGAACAGTACACTGCCCTTGCCTTCATACTCCCCCCTTACACAGGATACAATATAAAGTACACAACAAACTGCTGGGATCTGACTGCCAACTGCTGGGATCTGACTGCTGGGATCACGTGGTAAAAATGATGTCATGCAGTTTTTTTTGACACTATAAAAAGCCTCCCATGTTTAAATTTCTTAGGGTTACGGAATCAAGGGATATGGGGAGAAAGCAAAAACTGGGTACTGATTTTGGACGATCAGCCATGATCATATTGAATGGCAATGCTGGCTCGAAGGGCCAAATGTGATCACTTCCATTATGTAGGGAGATTCAGAACATTAATAGAGATTCCATTCACATTGCTCTTTGTGCAGGGATCAAATCTTAGCCCAAAGTGTACATTAGGCGGCGAGGATTAATTTCAAAACTTCAAATTATTTCAAACAGTGTTTTATCCAAACAACGGATCAGGGCAGATGCCAGCCCCTTTAAACAACATGGACAGCTCAGTGTGAAGTGGTGCTGGAATTATAGATGTGAAATAGTCTTGGGAATTTTATTATCGATCCTAAATGCTCTATTTTAATTATAGGTCGTTTAATTTGTTGTGGAGTGGCGCTGGATTTAACACCTCGGTCTATTAAAATTAAATTATCTCACTGAATGAAAACATGCAATATGTTTCCAGGCAAATATCCAGTGGTTGAGAATTAAAGAGCAGTCATTAGTGTTTTTAAATGGGCAGTTGTTGTCAATAATACGGTAACCGATGATATTTATTCATTGCTAGAGAGGACGATGTAAACATAGTGAGGTTAGTGAGCAGCCTCTAGCATTAACCGCTCCTCGTACTGTTCTTTTGTGTAGGAAGGAACTGCAGATGCTGGTTTACCCTGACAATAGACACCAAAAGCTGGAGTAGCTCAGAGGGTCAGACAGCATCTGTGGAGAGAAGGAATGGGTGACGTTTCGGATCGCGACTCTCCCGGTTGCTACCTGGACCTACCTGATCTCCCGGTTGCCAAACACTTCCCATTCCCACACAGACCTTTCTGTCCGAGGTCTCCTCCAGTCAGAGTGAGCTAAATGCAAATTGGAGGAATAACAGTGGTAAGAATATTGATTTATCTCACTTCAAGTAACCCTGGTATTCCCTCTCTGTCGATCCTTCCTCCACCCAAGTCGCACCAGCTGCTCGTTTTCACCCAACGAACAGCAAACAATGGTCTGATTCCTTTATCATCATTACTTTTTTGCATTCATTGTTTGTTATCTCTCTACAATACATCATCATCTATATCACTCGTTTCCCTTACCAGTCTGTCGAAGAGTCTCGACCCGAAACATCACCCATTCCTTCTCTCCAGAGATGCTGCCTGTCCTGCTGAGTTACTCCAGCTTTTTGTGTCTATCGTCGCCCTTCTTCAGACTGTTCCGTTGTATTGACCAAAAACGAACGATGTAGCAGTACCAGCGACTTAATGAATGAAATGGAGACACGCGGAATTAAATGGGCTTGGAATAACTGGGGCGGTGGGGTTTTATCGAAAAGTGACTATATGTAATCGGTGGAAGGAAACGGGCAGGCGAGGTTTCGGGTCAGGGTCCTTCAGACTCCCTGACCCGCTGAGTTCTTCCAGCTGTCAAATGGAGACATGGGGGACCGCAGATGCTGGCATGTTGAGCAAAACACAAAGTGCTGGAGCAACTCGATGGGCTGAACGGCCTAATTCTGCTCCTATGACATGAACTCACGAAGTGTCGAAGTAAGCCAGCGGGTCAGGCAGCATATGTGGAGGGAATGGATAGGCAATGTTTCGGATCGGGTCCCTTCTCTTCAAACCGAATCATCGTCTGTCCATTCCCTCCGCTGATGCTGCGTGTCCTGAGTTACTCCAGCGCTGTGTGAGTTCCTCAAACACTTTGTGTGTGTTTTATGATCATGATTCCAGCATCTGCAGTTTCTTGTCTCTACATAAACTAGGCCTCAGCAGCACGGAGTGTACTAACCGGGAGATTATGTTGCTGCTGCCAAAACAACAGTTGGCAATGTACGCACGGTAGATGTCACATTCCGTGGGAAACGAGGTTTCCAGGGAGACAGACGCAAAGTGCTGGAGTAACTCTGCGGGACAGGCAGCATCTCTGGAGATTTATAAAGCATTACACTGTGGAACACAAGGAACTAAAGAAGCTGGTTTACAAAAAAAAAACAAAGTGCTGGAGTATCTCAACGTGTCAGGCAGTATCTGTGGAGAACATGGACAGGTGACGTTTCGGGTGAAAGAAGGGTCTAAAGTTTGAAGAAGGGTCCCGACCCGAAACGTTATCTATCCAAGTTCTCCGGAGATTACCAATCTTCAACATTTCACTTCTGGCACTCAGGCCAAACCCACGAGTTACTCACGAGTCACTACGGTAAACTCACGGGCTACTATGGTATTACAACGCGTTTAAACGTTTCAAATTTTTCCTTCAGAAGTAAATTTGACTCGTGGAAATCTTTCAACATTTTGAAAGATTTTCACGAGTTAACATGTTTCCCGAGTACCTGCCGTTAGCGTTACGAGTGACTAAGTTACGTCCACGAGTTCCGACGTTCCCGCTACTGTTAATTCTATGTGATTACCATGAGTTTGATATGTTTTCAACTCATGATCACTCGTGGGTGGACTTGCACCGTGAGACAGGGGTTTAACGGTAGTTTTACTTGAAGTTGAAGAATTCACTGTTCTCCCTGGGAGTTCTCCAGACCCTTTGCTCCTGTATGAAAATACTCATCAATGATTGTTCTCATTCCTATTCCTTCTCCACTAATATAGAGTCATAGCCATTGAGTCATACAGCACAGAAACAGGCCCTTCGGCCCAGCTTGCTCATGCCAACCAAATTACACTATACCCTCCTGCCCGCGTTTGGCCCATATCCCTCTAAACCTTACCTACTCTATCCATGTACCTGTCCAAAAGCTTTTTAAATGTTGTTATATTTTCTGCCTCACTACCTCCTCCAGCAGCTCATCCATATGTTCCCCACCCTCTGTGCAAAAATTTTCCCTCTCAGATTCTTGATAAATGGTTCCTCTCTCACCTTAAAACTATATCCTCTGGTTACTTTTATTTTTACTCCCAATTTGTCCAGACCAATACTGCTCCTTTTCCAGTTTAGAGCATTCAGGGACACAGCATGGAAAGAGGTCCTTCTGCCCACCAAGTCCATGGTGACCATTGATCACTTGTTCACACTAGTTCTATGTTAGCCCACTTTCTCATCTACTCCCTACACACTAGGAGCAATTTACAGAGGCTAATACCTACAAACCCGCACGTCTTTGGGATTTGGGTGGAAACCGGAGCACCCGAAGGAAACCCACATAGGTGAGGTCAGGTTCAAACCCAGGGATTCATTGGAAATGTGCGGAATTCTGTGGAATTCGTTGCCACTGACAGCGGTGGAGGCCAAGTCACTGGGTATTTTTTAAATGGAGATTGATCGGTTCTAGATTAGTCTAGTCTAGTCTAGTCTAGTTTAGGTCACTGTACAGTGAAAAGTGTTTTTTGTATGGGCGTCAAAGGCTGTGGGGAGATTGCTTGAGGGGGAAAAGTAGATCAGCCATGATTGAATGCCGGTGCAGACATGATGGGCTGAATGGCCTAATTTATTATTGTCTATGGTCTCATGGAAGCCGCTTCTCTTGCGCTGTGAGGAAGCAGCTCTACCAATTGTGTTAGTGCGCCGCCAGACAATCATTCAAGATTGAATGTTTTTCAAATTGTATCTTGCACAAATGTCATGATAACATAAGGGTTTCCTACCTGAAGTCATCTTCTTACACGCTGCATTCTCTCAAGGTCATTGATATGAAGGCGACAGGAATAATTCATAAGATTCTGGATAGCACATAACAACAGACCTGTCAATGGTTGATTTCTGCGTATGCATATATATATATATATATATAAATTGCATATAATTTTGCAATTATCACAGTGAAAGGCATCATTACTAAGTGTGATCAGTGATATTGTGGTGTTGGATGAAAAAGCATTTCTAATAACGTCAACTGGCTTAATATAAGAGCTGGAAAATGAATCTGTCGACATTGGGACTGACAGCCTGATAAAGAGACGGTAAAGCAGACCTGACAAGCTCAATGAGCTATGCTTGGCAGATTCTCCATCATTGCTTGGTATTCAGACAACCCAAGAAATGGGCCGAATCCATTGTAAATGATGGGCATTCTCCTGAAGCAAGGTTACCAACAGATGAGAGTCAAGCATATTGTGTTTCGAAAAATACAAATCAGCAGATGGTTTGCAGATAGAGATGTGGGAGAAAACTATTAAACTGTGCAGATATTATTCTCATTGATGGCATTTTAAATGGAATCACATCAGTAACCCTGAAGTACAAAGCGCAATTGCAACGTGGACACTTCATATCAGAAATCTCATAATGTGACTCACTGGAGGATTGGATAAAGTGCATGGAATTACCTGTAAACATCAAACTAGTGTCCAACTTTGCATTGGTTATAGGAACAGAATTAGACCATTGTCCACTCTGCCATTCAATCGTGGCTGATCTATCTTTCCATCTCAACCCCATTCTCCTGCTTTCTCCCCACAACCCCTGACACCCTTACTAATGAAGAATAGAAAGATTAAATGAGAACTTACCATTTGAAGTTTGATTTTGATTTTACTTCGGAGTCACATGAGTGATTCCATGAAGAATCTCGCCAGCCCGCATGCGTGTCATTATGTCTGACGCATGGCGCAGCGACCGGCTAGGAGGCACATCACTCCTTCAGTGGTAAGCTTTAAAACCCTCAGGTAAGTGTTATACTTAGTCAGAAGTCGTTTCCTGCGCTTGGTAATTCTTGTTTCAGGAGCAAGGTTGAGTATGGAGAAAGCCTCAAGGGTGAAGTCAAGGCGAGCCGCCGGGAGAGTAGCTGTGGAAGACACGGGAGTGTGGGTAGCGGGCGGCCGCCTATCTCACCCACCGTGTCGCTGGCGGTACGACCAGCGACTGCAGACTTGGTGCCTGAGACCATTGGGGTGGAAAGCCACCAAAAAGTCTGCACAGCCCATAGACTTGGATGAGTCAGGCCGGGAGCGATCCCCTCCGAGAATGGATAACGTCTTTGGACGGCTGTCCAAGATGGAGCTCCTAATGGAGAGGATGCTCCACCAAGATACACTCCAACTGGAGGAGTTGTGTCAGTGCGGGTCTCTCCTCGGGACCTGTATCAGGGCTGGTTAATGTCTCCCTCTCGGAGGAGGAGGGCATGCGGGGTCAGTTTTATTCTGACGCCGAGTCCGTGTGTACAGCCATGGAGCATACCCCAAGGGATGAAAGGCACGAGCCAGAGGTGCCAGTCTTGGCAGCAAGATTTGCTATTCCCTCAGAAACTGGGGAACCGCTGGGTGATGAGTTGGCCACAAGTATAAATTATCTGGCCTCACACCAGCTTCAAGAGCATACTATGGAGGAAGGGTCCAAAAAGTATGAGACCCCTGCCAACTGTATCCTGCAGTTAACCACGCCATCTGGGGTCACATGGGCGTAGGTATCCGAGCTCATGAAATGAGGTTTCAGAGGGTACTGTATCTGTTCGCTTCGGGCATTACAGCGTTCACCAGGTCGGTGGATGGAGGGCACCTGTCTGATGTACAGCAGGATGCCCTGGCCCTCATGTGCAATGCACATTTTGAGATTACCTGCCTGAGAAAGAGTGCCAACCGCCCTACTATCAACCCTAAGTTCGCGGCTCTGTGTAAACCCAGCAATATCCAGCCACCGAATCCGCTGTTCTGTGAAGATCTCTCAAAAAGATTCAAGGAGCTGGACAACGAGGCAAGAACGGTCAGGTCAGACTCAGCAAAGCACCGACGACCAGCAAAACCTTGCTTCGGCGGCAGTACCCCTACAAACGGTTCGCTGAAACTGGATCAGGTCAAGGACCAAGCCGGCCATTCACAAATATGCGCAGCTGGTGCACCCCACCGGGGCATGGGCGAACATGGCCTTAACCCCCAGAAACCGGGGGCAGAAAATTCCACCAGTAACCATGGAGGTAGGTGGGTCTGGTTCTTGTCGGAACATATTAAGTGGGGATCACCTACAAGTTGGGGGGGGGGGGGGGGGGGGGGGGATTACACTTGTTCTTGAAGGAATGGTATGGGATAACATCAGATCCGTTTATACTGCACAGTATACAAGGGTTTCAAATTGAATTCTTTCCCAATTTGCATCCACCCACACAGCATACACCAAGCCAGACTTTGTTTTTTTTCACAACAAGAGAATTTGGAGGTACAAGCTGACATAAAAATATTATACAAAAAAGGGGTAATTGAGAAGAAGCTTCACCAATCTCACTAATTCATGTCTAATATTTATCCTAGGCCAAAGAAGGATGGGGGATGTCGAATCATCCTTGACTTAACAAGCCTTAATCTCTTTGTGCAGTATAAACATTTCAAAATGGAGACCTTTGTTACTGCCAAACAACTGATTTCCAGAGGATGTTATATGGCATGTATAGACCTTAAAAATGCACATTATTCAGTGCCTGTTCATAAGGATCATCGGAGATATTTTAAGTTTAGCTGGATGAGGCAATTAGGGCAATTTAAAGCATTGCCTAATGGGTTAACCTCGGCCCCTAGACTATTTACAAAACTGTTAAACCCCGCATTGGGGCTACTCTGGAGTCATTTTATAATGGCTTATTTGGATATCTTAATCATAGGGCAGACTCGGGAAGCAGCTGAATTATCTGTTTCAGCTGTTAAACACGTGTTTGAGAGATTTGGGTTCCTCATCCACCCAGTTAAATCCAAATTGATACCAGTTAGAGTCATTGATTATTTGGGATTCACTCTTAAATTAGTACCTTTCCAGCTGCACAGTTTGGACCTTTGCATTCCCAAAATTTACAACGTGCAAAGGAGCAGGCACTCAGGATAATCTCAAGTCATTTTAACAGGCCCATGCAATTACCAGCTGAAGCCATTGCTGAAGTGCAGTGGTGGATATTGAACATTTCGAGTTGCTCCAGTAAAGTTCTGATTGAGAAACCTTCAGTTGTTTTATAGACTGATGTTAGTGCCCTAGGATGGGGTGCTACTGATACCATCTCTAGCTGTGGAGGCAGATGAAATAAGCATGAGGCAGTTATTCTTCACTCATATGGGATTAATTATTTAGAACTATTGGGAGCATTCTATAGTCTTAAGGCATATTGTACTAATATGCGTCACTTGCATGTCCAGCTTCAGATTGACAACACTACGGCAGTGGTGTATGTTAATTACATGGGTGGAATCAAGTCAGAATCTTGTGATAGATTGGCTAACCCTATTTGGCACTGTTGTATTACAAGAAACATTTGGATTTCAGCTATCTACCTACCAGGTAGACTCAACATGGTGGCGGACACCAGGTCACGCAAATTCAATGACAACACAGAATGGATGTTGAATCATGATGTATTTAATGATATTGTTGTTCGGCATGGGATGCCAGATATCGATTTGTTTGCATCCAGACTCAATCACCAGTTTCCAAAGTATGTTTCATGGGAACCAGACCCAGGGGCAGTAGCGGTAGATGCATTCTCGCTACACTGGGGTGGAATGTTTTTATATGCATTTCCCCCATTTTGCCTCATCAGTCGGTGCTTGCTCAAAATCAAGCAGGACTCCGCTTCATGAGTTTTGTTGGTACCCGACTGGCCTACTCAGCCATGGTTCCCACTCATTTTAGGAATAATAACACAGCCACTTATGACTGTCCCGAAACGTAGTAATCTACTGGTGCACCCTGTAACTGAGGAACAACATCTATTATGTGACCATATTGATCTGTTGATTTACAGATTCTAAGGAGGCCATACCTGGGGCTTGGACAATCGGATCATACCGTGGATGTGATCATTGCAGCCTGGAGGAATAGTACCAAAAAACAGTACATCTCTCATGTCAGGAAATGGGAGGTGTTCTGTTTATGGGGGAACATAACATATCACACGGTACGTATTTCAGATGTGCTAGCGTTTCTGTCAATGCTATATTTTGATGAAGGTTTGAGCTATAGTGCCATCAATAGTGCCAGGAGTGCCCTGTCACCTTATTTATTGCTGGGGTCGGAACAACATTCTGTTGGATCTCACCCTTTAATATCCCGGTTTATGAAGGGTATTTTTAATTCCAATTCCCCCAGGCCCAGGTACTCGGAGATCTGGGATGTGAGTGTGGTACTCACGCTGCTTCATCAGTGGGCTCCAGCCACATCCCTGTCTTTGCCCCAAATCATCCTAAAGGTGGTCATGCTCATGGCGTTGGTTTCAGCGCCACGGGTCCAGATGTTGCAGAAGCTGCGACTGGACAGGATGGTGTCATCTGGAAATAACGTAACGTTTTACATTTATGATTTAATTAAACAGAGCAGACCAGTAGTGTCAGGGTTCAAGCTTAAATTTTCGGCATACCCCACGGATTTACAATTGTGTGTGGTCTCGCACCTGCAACATTATATCAAGGTCACCAAGAGCCTCAGAGGCTCGGAATCAGCATTATTTTTCAGCCACAAAAAGCCACACAAGAAAGTGTCGGTACAGACCATTTCAAGATGGCTGAAACAGGTTCTGGTTTGTGCGGGAGTGGACACTAACAATTTTAAATCTCACTCCACCAGGGAGGCATCAACGTCAGCAGCGAGGGCAATGGACGTCCCTCTTGACCATATACTCACGGCCACAGGATGGTCAAATGAACTGACTTTTCAAAGATTCTATCACAAGCCGCTTACTGGACCGGAGGTATTCGCACAGTCTATTTCAGGTTCTGTTTCATAGTGTCCCCCTGGGAGAGAGGGGTCGCTATTGTTTTTCTTTGTTAAATAAACCATTCACATATTCAAATCAATGCCATGGTTCAGTGCATTGTTTATTATTCACTCATCCTGGGTCAATCGATGCAGTGAGACGCCTGGATTCGTATCTACGGCATGAAATCACAGAGCTTCGAACTCTTCACAGAATCACTCGCGTGACTCCGAAGTAAAATAGTAAGATTAAAAGAGAACTTACCAGTTTGAAGTTTGATCTTTATTTTCTGAGGAGTTACGATTAGCGATTACTTGCCCACTGCTCCCAACCCTCATATCACAAAGGTCATCTGGCAACTCTAGGTTTCTAATCTTACTATGTTACTTCAATTACTGTTACCTGTGATTTCACACCGCTGCTTTCAAGATTGATGCGCACGCGGGCTGGCGGGATTCTTCACGCAATCGCTCATCGTAACTCCTCAGAAAATAAAGATCAAACTTCAAACTGGTAAGTTCTCATTTAATCTTACTATTTTATGAGAAGTTGAAGTGAGGGATTACATGAAGAGCCCACCAGCCCGCATGCACGTCAATCTTCAGAGCAACTGTATGAAACCACAGACCAGTTGCAGAACTTAAACTATAGAAAGATTAACAAGCCTAGAACTACCCGATTACCTTTATGAGAAACAGGGTTGGGAGTGGAGGGCACGTAATCCCTCACTTCAACTTCTCATAAAATAAAGATCAAATTCAAATGGTAAGTTCTCGTTTAAAATTTCTATTTTATTTCGAAGTGAGTGAATACGTGAAGCCTTCAAATCTATGTGGTTTCATGCAGTAACCCAATCTGTGTGTGAAACACTTAAACAGATAAAACCATAAATGGTAGAAAGACATGGGTTATTAACAACATGATGCTAACTTGCATACATGGCCATTGCTATTAATCGGATAAACCCCTGAATCTATTCAGCTACAAAATATGTGTGTCGTCTATAAACTCCATGACACAATGCCCTTTTGATCTGAGTAAGGCATGATTAGCTTTAGAATTTTTGTAAATAGCCTGGGCCTGAAGACAACCCCTAGGTAGAGCCTAAACTTCATACCACTGGCTTTGTCATCAAAACACCAGATATATCTGTGCCCCTCGTGAAGAGATATGGCAAAGTATGCATCTTCAAGATCGATTGAGGCCCCCATCCTCTGAATCAGGTAAATTGCTGAAAAACAATTATCCATCTTAAAGTGGGTAACGAGGCACATGATCAGACTAGCCAAATCCTAACCTGATCTGGCATGTTCCACTTTGCTACAACCTTGAGAATTATCAGAAATATACCCCTCTTGTTCTTGGGCAGACTAGACGTCTCTGTCTCCACTTGGATAATCATCATTCCCTTTATTGACAGTACGGAGGAAACTTTTGGCTTCTCTTGCCACGGAAGATGCATTTATCTACTTATTTATTTATTTATTTTGTTCATAACATATAATCAGATCTTGATGACTAGAGCTGAAACACAACATCCAGTTGATGTGGGAATACACATTCCCTGTCAACTCTTGACTCAGAGTCACCACAAAACCTCAGCCTTCTTCCTCAGAATGGAAAATAGCATAATGCAACCCTGAACCAGGAGTTGCACCGCAGTCCTCTGACTGAAACCACCTCTCAGTCGCCAGTGTGCGCAACGCTCTGTCTTCGACCAGCCACTCAATCCGGAATACTGGTATTGAGAGTCTACAGATTATTGTATATATATTTTTTACTCACAACATGAACCTGCAGGTCAGATAGCTACATGCCAGACTGTCTTTCTGCTGGTAGCTACCGATCCTGGAGAGGATGGCAATGAAGTTTCCAATGAACTGGCAACTCTACTAACTGAGCTGAAAGAATTAAACATGTGTTGAGGGAAACTTCAAACACCTCACTCTACTGAGCAGCTTGATGACCTCAATCACAGATGTTGAGGCAGAGCTTCCTTGGTCATTATGATCCAAATTACCAGCCAGTTCCAACTTAGAGCTTACAGAGGTTGCCATGCAAGGCACCCTACCAATGTCTCTGCATCAACCTGATTTCTCCAGAGACAGTGAAAAATACTAGACAGCCCATGCTGCCAGTGAATCCAAACCTGGGTGATAGACTGCTCCATTTCGGAGTTTACAGTGGTTAATAAAGAGACCTTACCTGCCAGTGTTTCAGAGCCCAGGTCGACCTGCTTGTGTGGAGCTTCAATGAAGTTCCATTGCAGACCCATCTGACCACATCATCAGCCCCACATTTGCCAAACAGCTTGTTTCCGGAGCTCAAGGGCAATATTGCTGTGCAAGGCATGCCTGCCAGCATTCCGGCGGCCAATGAGACAGACTACTTCTTCGGCCTACAGCCTCTTTAGAGCCTTGCTGGAGCTTTAAAGTGTAGGTCACACTACCAGGTATTCCCAGCCTGGTTTGACACGCCTCTCCTTCAACTCCTTCTGCTCCATTGGAGCCTTCTTTTGACTTGCAAAAGGCCGTGATGACTCCAGAGCGGATTTTGCACTTGCTAACATAATTCTTTGCCTAAATATCATCACTGGGATATCTCAACTGATAGATTGATGTATGGAACATTCAAAAATTCTGGCAGTTTATGTGGACTGGCATACGTTCCGGATCCTTTTAGCCAGATCTTCCTCCAGTGAATCTCTTACCCCCAAAGGGATGACGAATATGGGACAAGAGCCGGTAGCTCCCGCATATCATTGATAAATCATGGGATTCAGATATCCTGTTAATATTCCCATAATCAGAGTCACCTCTGTAATATTCTCCAATACTCCCCTCATCAGTGTGGAAGGAATAATGCAACACCGAGCCAGGTGTTGCCACAGGCATTTGGCTGGAGCCGCCTGTTGCATGGAGCATATTATTTCACATGATTAAATGAAGCATATCCCCCATTAGTTCAGGGATTCGATTTCCTTATCGATATCCACATAGTTGGAGTCACTTATTTAAGAATCTCCAATACTCCCCTCTTCTGAACGGAAAATATCATGACGCAACCCTGAACCAGGTGTTGCCTCAGGTCTCTGGGTGACTCCTTTTTGGAGCATCAATCTGTACAGGCATTGCGGAGCATCAACCTGAACAGCTGCCTGCTCCAGTGGAGCCCCATTCTGCCACGGTGGCCGAGCGGCAACCGCTATTATTAACTGCCAGCTCCTGCTGCTATTTATAGTCATCAGCCTATCCTTCCCAGTGGTTGCTGCTCTACAGCGTATGCTGAACCGACCTCAATATATATTTTTAATGCCAGCTGCTGCGGAACCTCCACAGCGTATGCTGACCCGGCAGCTGAGCTCCCATAGCGGTCGCTGTCCTGGCTGCAGCCGCAATTTTCCATCTCGCCAGCTCCTTACAGAGCCTCCACAGTGGCCTCTCCAAATCTGGCCGCCTGCTCCCGTTCGGAGCCTCACTGGCTGCAGCTGCACAGGCTGTGCCCGTCAGCTACTCCGGGCCCGCTGCACCTCAGCGGCCCGTTCCTGAAATCAAAATTGGCTTCCCTGCCATAGCAGTTTCGAACTGCTCCGATTCCCGAGCCATGCATCAACGTATTGATGAGCATGCAGGCTAGCGGGCTCTTCACATAGTCACGCACGTGACTTCGAAATAAAATCTGTCAATCTGCCTTAAAAATATCCAATGGCATGGCTTCCACGGCCATCAGTGGTCATGAATTTCACAGATTCACCACCCTCTGACGAAAGAAATTCCATCTTGTCTCCTTTCTAAAGGTACATCCTTTTATTCTGAGGTTGTGGCCTCTGGTCCTAGACTCTCTCACTAGTGGAAACATCCTCTCCACATTCACTTTACCCAGACCTGACAAATAAGCATCTGACAAATAAGACTAGATCTTATGGGCCTGTCCCACTTAGGCGACATTTTAGGCGACTGCAGGAGACTATGCAGTCGCCACATGGTCGCCACATGTTCGTGGGTGGTTGCCGGGGAGTCGCCTTCACGGTCGTGAGGAGAGTCGCCTTCACGGTCGTGAGGAGTTCCCGCATTCTGGGAACTAGTCGTGGCCTCATTGTGGTCGCCGCAAATTTTTCAACATGTTAAAAAATTTGCAGCGACTATAATGAAGTCGCCATGAAGAGTAGTGAGAATTCTTGTGCCGTAGGTGGGTCGCCAGGGGGTCCTAATGGGTTGCCAGGAGGTGGAAGGTTCTCTTAGGTTCTCATATGTTGTAGCCGGAATTTCATCTGGAAAAAAAGGTAAGCAGTAGTTTTAAGAACCAAGGATAACCGACTGGTAATGTTAAATGTCTGCCGAGCTTCACAGCCGTGTATCTCCAGCTTTCTAAAAGTTGTCTCCACTCCTTCTCCACCCTCCCCCCCCAGCCCCCCTCTTTTAAAGGACTGCCCGTACACTGTGCTAGCAGTCTTAATTACAGCGCCAACCTTCCTGGGGGCGCCGACCAGTTGGGTATGGCTACCCTGCTTGCAGTTGTCCGTCCTTTCACTCCTTTTTTTTATTTTTAGTATGTTAAAAAGTGTTTTGTTTGGAGGACTATTCTTTTTATGTGTGGGGGTGGGGGGGGAGGTGGGGTGGGAAGGGTGAAACTGTATTTCTCAGTCCCTACCATCGGTCTGGAGTGACGTTTCCTGAGGGGACCGGCTAGAACCACGGCTTCTGCGGCGGCACAGCGCTGGAGCGTTATCGTGGAGTGGAGCGGGCGATGCCTTGCCCGGGTCGCCGCGATGGAACTCCAGAACGCTGAGTCCGCCGATGAGCATCGCGGAGTTGTGGGACTGTGGTGCGGCCAGCCGCGGGCAGTGGCACTAACCTTAAACATCGCGGAGCCTGGGATCTCTCGCCGGGATTGCCAGTGGTGGAGCTCCGTCCAACGCGGCCTGTTGGCTTCAGAAGCCGCGGTCTCTGGTAAGGATGTGGCCGTTCTAGGCAACCCAATTTGCTGAGAGGGTTCTCCCAATGCCAGAGCACCAAGATCCGGCGAGAAAGGCCTGAAACATCGGGCTCCGTAACGGCGACTGCGGAGGCCTGAATAGGCCCGACTATGGGTGGACAAGGGGATGGGGACTGGACTTTGTGCCTTCCCTCACAGTGGGAACAATTGTGGGGGCATGTTATTATGTTTTATGTTGAATTTCTTTATAATATTATGTTGTATTCTTATTAATGCTGCAATGGCAACTTGAATTTCACTACACCAATTGGTGTATGTGACAATAAATGAACCTAATGAGCCTTATGTTCATTGCGGTGTGTCACCTTGGCTTTGCACAATGTGAAATTTTTAGACAGCGCTCCCTCCACTTGCCCTGTCCACCACCTGCATAACGGGCTAGTGAAAGAAGTGATGTGTGTGTGTTCCACTCTGACAGTCGCCGTTCCAGTTGTCGGTTTTTCAGGCGACTGTCGGCAACTTGACAGTCGCCAGCGTTCCGCTGAAAAGTCGCCGAAGTGGGACAGGCCTATTAGACTGATATCCTGATTCAGTTTCAACATAGAGCGGTCCTGAGCTGCCATCTACTTTATTGGAGATCCTCGGTCAATCTTTAATCGGTCTTGACTGCACTTTGTTTGGCACTAAATGTTATTCCTATATCCTGTATCTGTACATTGCTGGTGGCGCGATTGTAGTAATGTATAATCTTTCCGCTGACTGGATAACACGCGACAAAAAAAAAGCTTTTTGGTACACGCGACAATAAACTAAACCAAACTAAACTAACCTTTTGCTTTAAGTAATTTATTATTATCATCATTTGGTGGTATTGTGTATTGTAACTTTTGTGCTGGTAGAATATTCAATTATGCCACATCATAAATGATGATGGTATTGTAATTGAATGTCAAGGGAAGATGATGCTGCTTTCTTTCGAGTTGATATTAATCCTCCACAAATGCTCCATCATTTAAATAACACCCAACATTACTGGGATGGAACAATGGAGGACCCGGCGTAGGTGGGGGGGAGAGGGAAGAACAAAGTGGGACCTGGTGCAGATACTTTGTAACTTTGTCAGTGCCCTTTATGTGGTGACTATTTGCATACTGTTGTCTGGGACTGGATGTCAAATATCCCGATAGGCTTTGTGAGGATGTTACTAGGCTAGGGAGAGACAGAGTGAAGTGATGGAGCCAGGAGAACCAAGGAGCACAGTGAAAACTCAAGATATCAGACTGATATGTAACCTTACTGAAGCGTTGTGTCTCAGAGATAGGACCACTCTAGCACATTCTGGTAAAATACACTAGAACAGGGGTGGGGATCCTATGGCCTTCTCGGCCATTAATTGCGGCCTTTTGAATGAATCCAAATTGTGTAGAAAAAAATCAATTTATTTTTATTAACATGTTTTTGATTTGTCTTTTATTATTTTAATTTTAATCTTAAAATGAACGTATTTAAATACCAAAGAGTAAAGGAAGATTCAACAAAATAATCCTCCCCGACTGACGGCCACAGGTAAAACATTAGTAAGTCATGAGGGCTATTTTAACAAAATAATGTACATTTTAAAGTATATCTAATTGAAGTTTCTTGGATATGGCCTTATTAAATTACACATAACAATGCGGCATTCTAGCATGAAAAGGTTCCCCACCCCTGCACTAGAACAAGTGGTCAGAGTTCTGGAAAGTCATGTAAATACAATGAATCAGATCATAAAGGAAAAAACCAAAGATAAGTCGAGCTCCCACAAAACGGGACCCTGTGTAGTAACTATGGGAATTAGATGCGAGAACAACTGAGAAAAATCTTAAGTGGGTCGGCCAAGGACGAGCTTTCCCTCTTGTATTAGAGATGAACAATTGGGGAATTAACCCACAGAGAAATACATCTCAGGAAACCAGGGAGTCATTTCCACTGATTAAGTAAAGTCCGGTTCAAGGAAGGTTGTGGGGGAGCTACTAGTAAAGCTTTGGGAATGATACTGGGACTTCTAATAATCCCTCAGGATAAACGTGAGCGGGAAGTTTACCAAGTAGAAAAAATAAGCATTATTAGAGAAGGAATATGGATAGGACATTTGGACATTCTGCCTTATTCCATCGAAGGGATTGGTAGATAATGCCAATATACTGACGGGATTGTTGTCTGTCCATACCCTGGAAACACAGATGAACAAGCTCTAATGAAGCGTTTTGAAGCGAAGGCAGGTTTAAATTGTACAATGGAAGCTAGGGCATTGAGGGTCAACATCACCAAGGTTGCAGAAAGAAAGAAAGGGGAGTTCTGTATAACCATCAATTAAATGAATATCAATATGGTGTTCAGACATGTCTTATTACCAACGCGACCTTCTTGACTTTATTTATTTGATAAATATTTTTATTAGAAGTAAGTACATATTAAAAGAAGAATATACTTGTCACATACATTCTTAATATTATTTATATTAACAATTATGTCTTGTTTGTACTTCTAGACATTTTTTAGTTTTTAGCGCAGATAGGAAAAAATAGAGAGAAATAAAGTAAAAATACAAAATCAAAAAGATGAGTGGAGTGTTAAACAGGTTATCCATCGTTGGAGATATATCCATGGTTTGTTATATATGATTCTTCATCCATTCCTTTATTCAAGCTTCAGTCAGGCTCTCGCACCGAGCCATTTTGACCCTTTAAATATTCAATAAATGGAGACCATATCCCTCTGAAAAGATCCAACTTGTCCAGTAGGACAAGCCTTAATCTTTCCAGGTGAAGTGTCTCCGACATTCCTGTAATCCACATTTTGGTTGTGGGGGATGTAGGACCTTTCCAGAATTTCAATATTAATTTTTTCCCAATTATTAAACTGTAATCAATACAAATTCTTTGATTCGTTGTTATTAATTGATCTGTTTCTAATATTCCGAATATTATTAATTTTGAGTCAGGAATCAGATTCGTATTAACAACTTTAGAAATTATCTTAAATATTTCTGTCAAATTTAGTAATTTTTATACAATTTGTAAATGAGTGCGTTAAGTTAGCTTCTAAGTGCTGACATTTATCACATATGGCAGATACATTTGAAAAAATGCTATGTAATTTGGATTTTGAATAATGTAATCTATGTAATATTTTAAATTGTACAAGAGAGTGTCTAGCATTTAACGAACAGTGGTGTATATGTTGTAAACTTTCATCCCATGCTTCTGGTCTGATTATTTGACCTAGTTCGTTTTCCCATGATTGCCTATATATTTCTGTCATTGGGACATCGTTTTTCAATAAAATGTTATAGATGTATGATATCAATTTTTCTGTGTTCGGGTGTTTATTTAGACATTCATCTAAAATTTTTGTCTTTCTATTTCTAATTTCCTGTGTGTTTGCTTTTACATAGTCTCTAATTTGTAAATATCTAAAGTAATCTTTTGAATGTAATCCATAAATTTGTTGTAATTCTTGAAATGAAAGGAAAGAATTTTCCCTGTAGAGATCGCCCATCTTAATAATTCCATAGTTTTTCCATTGTAAAAAACCTTTGTCCATCATTGAGGGTTTAAATGTAATGTTATTTACAATGGTAAGGGCTAGTGGTATACATTCCAATTTTAATGTTTTCTTTATTTGTTTCCAGATACGTATCCCACTTTCTATTATAGGGTTTTCTCTATAGGTTTTCTTACCTAGTTTAATATTGGCGAATAAAATCGAGCTAATTTCAAAAGGCGAACAATCTTCTTTTTCCATTTTTAACCAGATTGGTTGTTTATCTGACTCTACTAACCAAAAATTCATATTTTTAATATTAACTGCCCAGTAATAAAACATAAAGTTTGGCAGTGCTATACCTCCATTTATTTTTGATTTACATAAATGTTTTTTATTTATTCTATGGCTCTTAAAATCCCAGATAAAGTTGGTGACTATAGAATCAACCTTCTTAAAAAAAATTTAGGAAGATATATCGGAATCGGAAGAGATATAGTAATTGCAGGAGAAAAATCATTTTTAATGCATTAATTCTACCTAGCATTGAAATAGGTAATGTTTTCCAATATAAAATATTCTTATTTAATTTATTCAGTAAGAGTGGAAAATTAGTTTTAAATAAAGAATCGAATCTTTTTGTTACATAAATTCCAAAATATTTGATTTTTTCGTTTGTTATCTTAAAAGGAAATTGTTGTAATGTATGTAAGTTATTTACCATTATTGACATAAGTTCACTTTTATTCCAATTAATACTATATCCTGAAAATAAGCCAGATTCAGTTATTAAATTTAATAAATTAGGAATACTAATTTCCGGCTTTGTAATATAAAGTAATACATCATCCGCATATAAGGAGATTTGATTTTCAGTATCTCTTGTTTCATATTTCAAATATTAGATCCATATTTGGATAAATCAGCAAAACAAAAAAGGACTAACATAAAATCTAAAACTAGTGAACTCCCAAATACATACATGAAAAATACTAATATAACAGATGTATGGAGGATCGCTAACCCAGTAGGTAGGGAATATTCATTTTATTCAACAGTACATAAAACATATTCACGTATAGATTATTTCTTAGTGGACACAAAACTAATTCCATATAACAATTACAGCACGGAAACAGGCTCTCTCGGCCTGTACATATAATTCTAAATATCATAATAGTATTATTTCTGATCATTCCCCGTTAACTTTTTCTTTAAAATTAGAAGGAATGCCTGATAAAAATTTGTTTTGGAGGTTTAACCCCCAAATCTTAAACAACTCACAAGGTTGTACATATTTAAAAGAGCAGATGATATTCTTCTTTGAGACAAATGATACACCAGATATTTCACCCTCTTTATTATGGGAAACTTTTAAGGCATTTATTAGAGGAACTATAATCTTATATCAAGCTTTCCAAAATAAAAAAGAATAATACTGAACAATTGCAGTTAGAACAAGAAATTAGACAATTAGATTTAGAAAATGCCAAAGAACCAGCTATAGATAAACATAATAAGATAACAATACTAAAATGTAAATTAAATAAAATTTTATCGGCCAGAATAAGATTATTTCAAAATACAAAACAAGAAAATTTTGAATTTGGTGATAAACCTCATAAACTCCTAGCACGCCAACTGAAAAAACGGGAAACAGAAAATACAATTACTAAAATTAAATCAGACAAAGAGGAATTACTAACACAACCTAAAAATATTAATAAAGGATTTGCTCAATTTTATCAAAACATATATACATCGAAAACCTCTGCAAATAATACTCAAATTTCAAATTTCTTAGACAATTGTAATTTTCCAAAATTAAATATGGTGGAACAAGAGGGATTAGGAGCTCAGATTGCACTCCAGGAAATAGAAGAAACAATAAGTTCATTGAAGAATGGCAAAACGCCAGGACCAGATGGCTTTAGTAATGAATTCTATAAAAGATTCTACGAGATAATTTCTCCGCGGTTGCAAGATATATATATATTTATATTTACGCTTTTAAAGAAAATAAACTACCAGAAACACTAACTGAGTCAACTATTACACTTATACCAAAAAAGGATAAAGATTTAGAAGACCCAGGCTCCTATAGAGCTATTGCACTCCTAAATCTCTGGTTTCATACCCATATATTTCAGGATGTAATCTCACGCGTTGAGCTAATGGTTCAATTGTAAGTGTAAGCAATAGCGGGGATAAGGGATAATCTTGTCTGCAGCCTTAGAATAAATTAAATTTAGTTGATAGCAATTGATTTGTTAATATTCTGGCTGTTGGATTAGTGCATAATAATTTAACCCATGTAATAAACTTCTCTCCCAACTTAAAAGTTTCCATGACCGAAAACAAGTAAGACCATACCGCCTGGTCAAAGGCTTTCTCTGCATCGAACGATATAATTACTAGGTCTTTATTAATACCTCTTTTCGAATATATAATACTGAATAATCGTCTCAGGTTATATGAGGAATATCGTTTTTGTACAAATCCTGTTTGATCCGGGTGAATTAATTTATTGATAACTGTGCTTAATCTTTGTGCTAATATTTTGGTTAGTATCTTTTGATCAGTGTTTAAAAGTGCTATAGTTCTATATGATCCTGGGTCATCCAGATCTTTGTCTATTTTAGGTATAAGTGTTATAATAGATTTATTTAACTTTTCTGGTAGATTCTGGTGGGTATAGATGTATTCATAGAGTATCTTCAAACGTGGTGCAATCAGATCATAAAATGTTTTATAAAATTCTGAACCAATACCATCTGGTCCCGGTGCTTTACCATTTTTTAATGATCTGATAGATTCTTCGATTTCTTTTACTGATATTTCAGCATTTACTGATTCTCTATTTTCTGAATCCAACCCTTTTGGATTACTTTTTTTTTTAAATGCTTCTATTCCTGTCCAGTTTTCTGTCATTTTGGCTGAATATACATTTTTATAATATTGCAAAAATCTCTCATTAATATCTTTGGGTTGTACTAATGGTTCGCCATTGTATGATTTAATCCTATGGATTATCTTTTCTCCCGCCATTTTCCGTAATTGACTAGCAAATAATTTTTGGGGTTTATCTCCAAATTCAAATTGTAATTGTTTAGTATATATATAGAGTTTTACAACTTGATCTGAGTATATTATTTAATTTATATTTCAGTGCAGCGATTTTGTTATGTTTTGTCGTGGATGGATTAGCAGCATTCTCTGTGTCTAATTGTTTAATCTCCTTTTCCAATTCCTGTTGTTCCCTCTGATTCTCTTTATTATAGAATGCTTGAGAAGAAACCATAATTCCATGGGCATATGCTTTAAACGTTTCCCATAATAGGGAAGAAGATATTTCCGGTTTATCATTTATTTCAAAGAAAATCTTAATCTGTTCTATAATATATTCCTGAGCTACTTTGTCTTTTAAAATTTGTGGGTTAAATCTCCATTGTCCCTGTTTTTCCATTTTACCATTTATTTTAATCATAAATGTTAAAGGTGCGTGATCTGAGATTGTAATATTATGGTATTTTGAATTGTGAGTGAGATAAATTTAGAGTCTACCAAAAAATAATCTATTCTTGAATACGTTTTATGTACAGGTGAATAAAGTGAATATTCTCGTCCAGTTGGGTTTTCTACTCTCCAAACATCTTTAATATTACTAGTATCCATGTATGCATTTAATAAGTCACTGGAATGGGATTTGATTTTCCTTTGTCTTGTGGATCTATCTAAATAAGAGTCTAGTGTACAATTTAAATCTCCTCCAATTATTAAGTTATGTTGTGCTATTTCCGGGATGGTATTAAATATTTTCTAAAGAACAATGGACTATCAAAGTTTGGTCCATAAACATTAACAAAAATCATTTTTTGTGCATTTAATTCTCCTATTACAATAATGTATCTACCATCACTGTCAGTTATAGTTGATGTGTGTTTAAATAAAGTGCCTTTACGAAATAATATTGCTACGCCTCTGGATTTGTGTGTGAAAGAAGAATGATACGTTTTATCTATCCATTTAGCTTTCAGCCTATGCTCAGCATCTTTTTTTAAGTGTGTTTCTTGGATAAAAATTGCATCAGCTTTAAGTGCTTTTAAATGTGCTAGTGCTTTACCTCTCTTAATTGGTTCATTAATACCTTTAACGTTCCAGTTACAAAACGTTATTCCTTCATTCCTCGTATTCATTTTTAAATCTTGCATCTTTTGTCTATGGAGGTCTATAATAGAGCCAATGGTTCAGTTCGACAGACCCGACCTTCGAATAGTAGAATTTCAAGACCTTTGAATGTCTCTCATGTATATATCTCCTTTGATCCAATTTATAACTCCATTCAAACTGAAAATAATAATGATAGATTATAATATAAAAGAAAAGAGGATAGATTAAGAAGTTAGTAATGTGCACAAAGAAGGAAAAAACTACATCTAGTATTAGTGTAGATAGTGCTAGCCATCTACCGACTTCCGTAGTTGATGTTACCAACTTAACCAGCTCCCTGGTTTTTTGGAATTTTTATTCCATAACAGTATTTTACCGGGAATATTGGATTTTAAAACATTCGTGTTCCAATAGTCGGGAATGTGAGGATACATGTATTTAAAGCTTATTTAAGAATATAATAAAAAACGAAAAAAAAGGAAGAAAGAAAATAAAAATAAAAATTAATTTAATAAAAAAAGTTTCCAAGGAGGACAAATGAAATCAAACTCTATATTTGACGCAATTATAATTACTAATTATCTGATTCTAAATATTCAGTTAAAAGTGCAAAATATAAGTAAGTATTAGTCATTAGTGATAATTATGAACTCTGATTAGCAGTGATACCATGCTATAGTTTTAGTATTTATTAGTTAATTGTATTAGTAGTGCAGTTATTCTAATTATTAGTATCCATGGGAGAGTTTCTGATCCACATCTTTCTCCAGCTTCCTTAGACACGTCTTTAGTTCCATCCAATCCTGCAAAGTCAGTTTATTCAATGATGAAGTTCAGTTTTAAAAATATTAATCAAGCTTCCTCTCGAGGCTTAGTCTTCTGGGCAAAGTCCAGTGCCTCCACAGGGTTGGTGAAAAAGTGTTCATTCTGATTGTAGGTGACTCTTAGGGTAGCTGGATACCTCAGACCATATTTCAAGTTCTTCACTTCCCTCAAGATTCTTTTTGTCTCATTAAACACTTTTCGTTTCCTGGAGACCTCTGCTGGGTAGTCTCGATAGATACTGATCCCGTCTCCTTCAAATGTAAGATTTCTGTTTCTTGCAATTTTTTGCATTATCTCCTCCAGGACATTGTCGTACTGGACTTTTATTATCATTTGTCTTGGGGGAGCGCCATGTCTTGTCTGACGTCTCATCACTCTGTGTGCTCGAGCAAGTAAAGGCTTTTGATCCAGAGACAAAGCTTTTTGCAGTAGATTTGCAGTGAATTCTCGGGGATCTTGATACGCCTCTTTCCCTTCTGGAATACCCACAATTCTTAGGTTCTGTCTTCTCTGGCGACCTTCCAATTCAGTACATTTTTCAGTTATTTTGCCCAGTAGTTCAGTTAGACGTTGGTTTTCTCTCACAAGTTTTTCCGTAGTCTGAGCACTTGTTTCAGCTAGTTCTTCAAGGTCCTTTATGACTATCGTCAGTTGATTCAGTGCTTCTTCCACGGGATTCAGCCTTTCTTTAAGATCAGTTGCCACTTTTCTGATTTTAACAGTTGTCTCATTTGTCATACTTGCAGCTTGTTCAGCCAGTATTTCTGCAATTTCTTTCTTCAGTTTATCTGATGTATTCGTAGCCGTGGATTTAATTTCAAGCTTTAATTCCATCATCTCCTCCTTGCATTACTCCTGACCTTCTGCATTAACCCACAAATACCTGCCAGAATTGGTAAACTCGAGTTGATTGATATACATAAACATAATGAAATCACGATGGAAGTAACTGAGGGAATAAAAGAAGATTTAAGCAAATACTTCCAAAAAATATATTGCTGAAGTTAGGCTCTTGCCTGAGAATTTACAATGGATTAAAAAACAGTTAATTAATGCCCACAGTATATTCATTGTCATCCAGCACATGGAGAAATTGAGATGAATATTAAAAAAATTAAGGAAACCAGTTGGTGGGATGATATATGGAACTGGGGTACAAATGTACTAATTCACCCGTGGGTGAAGATTGCCTCCCACGTTGCTATCATTGTAATGGTTTTAATTTTAATACATCAAATGTATGTATAGATGATGTTTAAATGTTGGAAAGTGGGAATGGAGAGACATGGAACTCTACTTGCAGAAACATGGAACTGTACCTGCAGAAACACAATCGAAGATCAGAAAGGACAAATGTTAGAGGAGAACAAGTAAGAACTGACAAAAGATAGAGGCAACAAGCAGGGTCATGTATCGATAAAGGGCCTGTCCCACTTTCATGACCTTTTTTACTCGTGGACATTTTTCATCATGCTAGAAAAATGGCCTGACCTACTTGATGCCACGAGTACCTACGACTAGCATCACATAGAAACATAGAAACATAGAAACATAGAAATTAGGTGCAGGAGTAGGCCATTCAGCCCTTCGAGCCTGCACCGCCATTCAATATGATCATGGCTGATCATCCAACTCAGTATCCCGTACCTGCCTTCTCTCCATACCCTCTGATCCCCTTAGCCACAAGGGCCACATCCAACTCACTCTTAAATATAGCCAATGAACTGGCCTCAACTACCCTCTGTGGCAGAGAGTTCCAGAGACTCACCACTCTCTGTGTGAAAAAAGTCTTTCTCATCTCGGTCTTAAAGGATTTCCCCCTTATCCTTAAGCTGTGACCCCTTGTCCTGGACTTCCCCAACATCGGGAACAATCTTCCTGCATCTAGCCTGTCCAACCCCTTAAGAATTTTGTAAGTTTCTATAAGATCCCCTCTTAATCTCCTAAATTCCAGAGAGTATAAACCGAGTCTATCCAGTCTTTCTTCATAAGACAGTCCTGACATCCCAGGAATCAGTCTGGTGAACCTTCTCTGCACTCCCTCTATGGCAATAATGTCCTTCCTCAGATTTGGAGGCCAAAACTGCACGCAATACTCCAGGTGTGGTCTCACCAAGACCCTGTACAACTGAAGTAGAACCTCCCTGCTCCTGTACTCAAATCCTTTTGCTATGAAAGCTAACATACCATTCGCTTTTTTCACTGCCTGCTGCACCTGCATGCCTACTTTCAATGACTGGTGTACCATGACACCCAGGTCTCGCTGCATCTCCCCTTTTCCTAATCGGCCACCATTTAAATAATAGTCTGCTTTCCTGTTTTTGCCACCAAAGTGGATAACCTCACATTCACGGCCTGCTACGAACTACCTACGTCCTCCTACGACCTCGTGACGACCATGCTGCGAGTATGAGTCAAGGGCAAACTCGGCAGAGGTGGTGAATTAGGTCGTGAAAGTGGGACAGGCCCTTTAGGTCAAAGATGAGGGAAATAATGCTTTAATAGTGGCATAATAATCTTAATTGCTATTTGCATAGCTATGTTTTGTAGAAAATTGTCACTGGCAAAAACTCTGATATTTACATGTATGAGATGAAATATGGCCAAGGTTCGGTGTGATTCAATTCACTAAACACTCTATGGATCAAAGGGGGGGACATATAGCCTGGGACTGGATGACTAGTATCCCGACAAGCTTTGTGAGGATGTTACTAGCTATAGACAGACAGAGAGAAAAGCTGCAGCCAAGAGAACCAAGCAGTGCAGTGAAAATGGTCACGTCATTGACGTCTGGTTGGAGCAGAGCTGAACCAAGCAGTACGGCCTTGAGAAGATAAGGTGCCTGAACGGACAGTTTGCAAAATAACTGTAATGAGAAAGAGATATGAACAGAAAACGCAATTAAGAACGTTCTAGCCTGATAAAGAACGGAGATGTGGTTTGTTTATTCAGCCCTTGGAGGAGTGACAACTCAAAGCGATCGACTTTAAAGTCATGGGAGCCTGGAGTTAGAACAAAGGCTTCCTTTCGAAGATGGAAGGAAAATTAGTATAAAAGAAGGGCGGTCAGTCCGAGACATCGGCTGTGACAAAGAGGGAAGAACCATTACAAGAAGAAGGGACCTGAGTTTGAAACTCAGGGAAGACTACCCCCTAACAACAGAGTGAACCTGGCCAATTCATTCATAAGGGTAATACCTGACTCCAAGTCATGTGTTTTGTGATTTAGTTTAAGAAGTGATAAGTTGAAATAGTAAAGTAAATAAGAAGTTATTAGAAGTCAATTGTTTGCATGCATGTTTAAGTTACTCGAGCGTTAATAAAGATTAAGTTGTACTAAACTTTGGTTCTACACGTTAGTTGATACCCTATGGAGGTAAAAGGGTCAACAATACCTTGAGTGTGTAAGCAAAGAATCTCGCTGTGACTTGTCACATGTGACAATAAAGTATTCATTTATTCATTAATTTATTCATTTATTCATTCATCCTTAAATCCTATTGCTCTTGCTCTCCTTCACCCAATGGCATATCTGAGTTGCACGAGAACCTTCCCCCACACACCCCAGCATTCCTGTCCCACTTGAGCATAATACGCGCGAAAATCGTCTAGCATTACGACAGACGCGCGCCAAGTGCTCTTGAGGGCCCTGCTTCATTTGGGAGCCATTTGCGATGTCGTTCGTACTTAGTCCGATCTCCGTGGCAGGGATTTTCCCAGTGAAAATCAGAGATACTATGGTGAAAAATGTTCAAAACTACGCGCACTTTATACCCTGGTGATCACGTGGTGCGGCGCTCAAATGATGCGCAAATGGCGCGCCGACGCGTACGGGTGGCGGATGGTTACAGACGTTGACACACAGTGACACATAATAAATTAGCATAGGCAATGTTCATGCGTCACCGTGTGTAACCATACATCAACACGCGCGACACGTACGCCATCAGTACGTCAGCATGAATGGGATACGTCACGCAGGTGGCACGCGAGGATTTTGTGCACTGCAAAATCCTGGGGTGCCGCACGTTACTGCACGTCACTGCATACGCCACCACACCTCACCACGTGCCATGTGCGCGTCACGACGCGCCAACCAATTTTTTAAATGTCGCGTAAATGACGCCCAAGTGGGACAGGCCCTGTACTTTCCTCTACATTACTTTGCATTACTGACTACCCAACCACCCATTACTTACGTCCCTCAGTGAGAGAAGGGGTAAGTTTCCAAATGTGGAATTGGAATTTGCACCACGTCTACCAACCTAAGTAAACTCTCTCTCCACAAATATTGTTTAATTTCCTAGCCAATTCTGCTGTTTTCTGCTCTTTTTTTTAAATTTCAGGTTTCCAATATCTGTAGTTCTCTTTTTTTTTGCTTTTTGATTGATTGGTTGACTGAATGAAAGATACAGCAAGGAAATAATCCATTGAATTCATGCAGACCATCGATCACCTATTCACACCGGTTCTTTGTCATCCCACTTTCTCATTCACCCTGCACACTAGAGGCAATTTACAGAGGGCCAATGAGTAACCTGCAAACACGCTCATCTTCGGAATGTGGGAAGGAAGGAAACCCATCTGGTCACAAGGAAAAGTTGCAAACTTCACGAAGGCAGCAGCAGAGGTCAAGATCGAATCCGAGCCTGGTGTATTGAAGCAGCAGCAGCTCCACCAACTGCACCGGTGAGATGTCCTGTGTAGACAGAGAAGGAATCTGTGATTTCCCCAAAGGAGGTAGACACAAAATGCTGGAGTCACTCAGCGGGTCAGGCAGCATCTCTGGAGAGAAGGGATGGGCGACGTTTCGGGTCGTGACCCTTCTTCAGACTGATGTCAAGGGAGTGGGCGATACAGAGATAAAATGTAGTCGGAGACAGTCGGACTGGTCGGAGAACTGGGAAGAGGGAGGGGATCAAGAGATATCGTCCCCAATCCTTCTCTCCAGAGATGCTGCCTGTCCCGCTGAGTTACTCCAACTTTTTGAGTCTATCTTCGGTTTAAACCAACATCTACAGTTCCTTCCTACACATCTAACCTGACCTGCTAGTTTATTGCAACAACATGCTGTACCATTGCTTAAATTAATTCTCTTGCCGTCAATATAACTGAAATGTGGGATCAAAGTTCAGGGTACAGTCACTGCTGCAGACCAGGAATGAATTTCTTGACATACAAGGCTTCAAGGCAGTCACTCACTCACTGCCTGATTTCTCTGCTTCAGACTCTGTGTTTAAACTTTAAGAAAATCTGTTTCCCCTGTGGGGAAAATAAACAGGCACAGCATCATACAATTGTGAACATAGGAATGAGCCAAAAAGAGGTCAATGTGATTGATATATGGTGCAGTCAAAGTTCAATTGAGTGTAGTTATTTGAAAATTGGAACATCATAAATTAATCACTTTAATTACTTTGCTCTTTCTATCCAATCAACCGATCTATAATTCTTTCAACAAAGTTTATTTGCCCCTTGATAGTTTTGAAATGTTCATTTAATCCTTCACATCATTAACAAAACCAACATGGACAAAAATGAATTATTCCTCCAGAAATTCTTTACACCATCAGATAGCTTACTGAAGATAAGAATTAACAGTTTGCACAAACTATGCTCTGGTGCTGGGAATCATATTGGCTTCTGCATGGGGAATATGTCTCTACATTTGATGTGGATTCTGTATTTCCAGCTAGAATCTGAAAGATCTACCATCTAAAACACTCTGCCAGACTTTACCTTTTCCACACATAAATGAATATCCTCTTGGTTCTTGTTGTGTTTCAAGTTTATGTTTTTGTTGAGTGCTTCAGTTATAATTCCCTCGTTGGGGTTACATTCAAGGCCTGTTTCAAGTATATTGGTGACAAGGAATCTATCTTTCAAGTCACAGCCTGGAAAAGTCACAGCCAGTGTGTTCAGCATTCTGATTTGTGTGCAGGTGGAAACTGATTCCATCTAGCCGTAATCCCAATTCCACATCACAATATATCCTGTATATTACCCAGAAAAAAAGGCACCGAGTGCTAAAGTGACTCAGCAGGGCAGGCAGCATCTCTGGAGAACATGAACGGCCACATTTCAGGTCAGGACCCTTCTTCAGACCGTTCACCCTCTACCACAATCAGTCAGAAGAATGGTCCCGATCTCAAACATCATCTCTCTATGTTCTCCAGAGATGCTGTGTGACCCACTGAGCTAAGGGCCTGTCCCACTTAGGAGACCTAAACAGCAACTCCTGGTGACCTTGCCCACCACCCAAGGTTTCCATGAGGTCACCGGAGGTTTTGGTCACTCTACCTAATGGTGGAAAGTGGTTTCCGCGTGGTCGAGGCTTCATCTAGGCTGCTGCTATTCTTTCATCATGATTAAAAAAGGCCTTCATCATGATTAAAAAAGGCTAAAAATAGGTTGCCGTTTTAAAAATCGATAATTTTTTAGTTGCAGGTCTAGTCTAAGCCGGCTTTCTTCATAGTCGAGGAAGGTTTTCAACATATGTGTGGGAGGTGGTAGGAGGTTGCAGGTCACCTCGACCTTGATTTTTTTTTAGGTGGCCGGGCAAGGTCACCAGAGGTTGCTGTTTAGGTCTCCTAAGTGGGACAGGCCCTTAACTCTAGCACTTTGTGTCTTTTTTTTCAAAACAGCCTTTGCAGTTCCTTATGTCTATATGTTTCCCAGGTCAATGCTAATGGGCGTACAGGCTAGATCCTGTTCGAAATCAAAGAGTTATTTTCCTGCAATTCACTGGGTAAACTATACTTTTTGACTTGCAAATCTCATAAACATAGTAGCCTATCTCCTTCGCTCCTTAGATGCTGCTGCACTTGCTGAGTTTCTCCAGCCTTTTGTGTACCCTCGATTCTCCAGCATCTGCAGTTCCTTCTTTAACACACAGTCAATACAGACAGCTCTACTGTTTTGTTTTTGTGATTTCAGCAGCATTTCACCATTCCTTCAGCTTTGTTTTTCTGGATTAGTGCATTGATTACCCATGGAATTCACTGAAGAAAATGAAGCCCGGAAATCAATAGTATAAATTAATCTTATTAAGCATTTTAATTGTGATTGCCAATCAAACACGTTGCGCAAAAACAGAACAAATAAAAGATTCAAGACTCTTTCTTCCAGGTGAAAAATATTGTTGGTGATTTTAAGCTTTAGATTAGTTTTCATTTTTACCTTCTTTCTCTTAGCTTTCTCTCATAATCACAACTTTCATTCCCTCTTATGACTCTTTCAGATCACGATTAATGTTGCATCACGCTTCTTCTAGGGATGTAATGCTGAGGCTTTCATAAGGCACTGGTCAAACCAGAGTATTTGGAGTGTCGTGAGCAGTTTTGGGCCCCATATCTAAGGAAGGATGTGCTGACGTTGGAGAGGGTCCGGAGAAGGTTTACGAGAATGACTGGGTTCCGTATTATTCCCAATAATTATTTAGTTAATATATGATGAGCGTTTGAAGGTACTGGGCCTCTACTCGCTGGAGTTTAGAAGGATTAAGGGGGACCTCATTGAAACTTTCGGAATATTGAATGGCCTTGATAGAGTGGATGTGGAGAGGATGTTTCCACTAGTCAGAGAGTCTAGGACCAGAGGCCCGAGCCTCAGAATAAAAGCACATACCTTTAGAAAGGTGATGAGGAGGAATTTCTTTCATCAGAGGGTGGTGAGTCTGTGGAAGTCATTGCCACAGAGGGCTGTGGTGGTCAGATTGATGGATATTTTTTAAGGTGGAGATTGACTGATTCTTGATTAGTAAGGGTGTCACGGGTTATGTGGAATAGGCAGGAGAATGGGGTTGATAGGGAAAGATAGATCAGCCATGATTGAATGACGGAGTAAACTTGATGAGCCGAATGGCTGACTTCTGCTCCTAGAACCTATGAACTTATGAACTAATTAACTTTTCTGTTCTCTCTTTTATTACTTCCCAATATTTAGTACGAGTAGGAATGAAAATACAGAGATGGTCCCACAGCTTATACTACACCGGAATTTGCATCTCAGGTTTCAGGGTCGTTAAAGAGAATCAGGATATTTGGACAGATCTATGGACAGGAAGGGTTTTAAAAGATATGGACCTAATGCAGCCAAATGGGATTGGCCTGATATGCCAACTGGGTTGGCATGGACAAGATGAGGTGAAGGACCTATTTCCATGCTGTACAGCTCGATGACTACTACCCTGAAGAATGTGGATTATGACAAATTTAGCTCATTATGCACAGATTCTGCAGGGTAGTAGTCATAGAGCTGTACAGCATGGAAATAGACAATTCACCACCATCTTGTCCATGCCATTCCCTCAGAACAAAAGTGTTTTTTTCATGAAATGTTTGATGTTGAAAAGCACAATAAAAAGGCACGATGCATTGGTTAAACAGACACAAATTAACTACATAATGTTTTGTATTAAATAAATTAACAGATTGCCTGATAAAGTATGCAATCAACTTGAATTAAATTTAAATGCCCCGGAATTTGCTGCAATAATTGTGCTGTTTAAACGTGTATTCAGTATTTTTCTGATGGAAACAAGTGAAATGGAGCAATATCAGTCGATACAATTGACAAGCCACTTATATTAATTAAGAGTAAATTGTATCTTAGTAATGACAAGAGCATAATAGGATAGCAAATGTTGCCATCCAAACATGTCTTTCTGGTGAACCAATGTTCTTCGTCTGATCTATCTGACTGCATTCAGTGCACATGGTGTAGTCTTTCCAAGACTGGAGAAACCAAATGTGTAAGAATGAACTGCAGGTGTAGGTTTAAACCGAAGATAAACACAAAAGACTGGAATAAGTCGGGGGGTCAGATAAAAGCGGAGGATCTCTGGAGAAAAGGAATAGGCGACATTTCGGGTCGAGACCCTGAAGAAGTCTGAAGAAGGGTTCCGACCAGAAATGTCACCTATTCCTTCTCTCCAGAGATGATGTCTGATCCGCTGAGCTTTTTGTGTCTATCTTCTGGAGAAACCAAATGTGGGTTGGCTGTTTGAAAATTATAAGAACTACAAAAGGTTGGAAATCTAAAAACACTCATTGGAGATGCTGCCTGACCCACTGAGTTGCTCCAGCACTTCACTTCATTTTTCCTGAAACATTAAATCTGGTTCTATTTCCACGGAAGTTGCAAGACCTGCTGAGTGTTTCCAGGTGAGTGGATGATTATGTTGTGGAGCATCTCTTTTCAGTCAAAAAGGATGACCATGAACATCTCACTGCCTTTCACTGTAGCTCCTAATCCAACACCCACTCCAATCTGCATGTGTGGTTTCCTGCAGCATATTAACAAAGTGAGACATGGACTCCATGAACAACATAAGACTGTACGACATAGGAGCAGAATTAGGCCATTCAGCCCATCGTGACAGTTCCGCCATTCGATCATGGCTGATATGTTTTGCTCTTTAAATCCCATTCTCAATAGACAATAGGTGCAGGAGTAGGCCATTCGGCCCTTCGAGCCAGCCAAATGGGATTGTGGCTGATCATCCCCAATCAGTACACTGTTCCTGCCTTCTCCCTATATCCTCTGACTCCACTATCTTTAAAACCCCTTCTAGCTCTCTCTTGAAAGTATCCAGAGAACCGGCCTACACCGCCCGCTGAGGCAGAGAATTCCACACTCAACAACTCTGTGTGAAAAAGTGTTTCCTCGTCTCCGTTCTAAATGGCTTACCCCTTATTCTTAAACTGCCTTCTCCCCCATAACCTTTGACACCCTTACTAATCAAGAGTCTATCAGTCTCATATGTCATTGCGCAACTAGATAATTTGGTAGTCCTCCATACTTAATATTAATTTCAACAATTTCAATAGCCTCCCCACTTTCATCAGAATAAAAATGTTCATATTGATATTGGTTTATTTTAATCATATGTACTGGTATACAGTGAAAAGCTTTTGTTTACATACTATCCAAACAAATCAGATGATACTCATCATGAACCTGAGACCTGGGTTCCACCCTGACTATGAGTGCTGTCTGTATGGAGTTTGTATATTCTCTCCGTGGGTTTTCTCCAGGTGCTCGAAGGTCTGTAATTTCACGCTAATTCAAATCCTGGGGTCTCACACTGCAATCAGTTGACTCAGGAGGAGTGAATATAGCAAAACATCGAAACATGATACTGATTAACATGTTAAATCTTTAATTCACAAATAAACAAATATACAATAGCGACTCCTCTCTCCCAGGGAGATGCTAAGAAACAGAACTTAAAACAGAATGGGCGAACACCCCAGGCTTCAACAAGCGGCTTATTATAAAACCTTATTATAAAACCTTTGAAAAGTCAATTAATTTGACCACCCTGCGGCCGCAAGGATATGGTCTCGAGGGACGTCCATTGCCCTCGCTGCTGACATTGATGCCGCCCTGGTGGAGTGAGATTTAAAATTGTCAGTATTAACTCCTGCACACCCCAACACTTGCTTCAGCCATTGTGATATGGTCTGAGCTGACACTTTCATATGTGTTTTTTTGTGGCTAATAAACAATGCTTGCTCAGAGCCTCGAAGGCTCTTCATGACTTCAATATACTGCCGCAAGTGTGCCACCACACACAGCCGTAAATCCGTGGGATAAGCTGACAGTACAAGCTTGAACCCGGACACCACTGGCCTGCTTTGTTTAACTAGGTCATAGATGTAAAATTTAACATGATTCTGTGAGGACACCATCCTGTCTAGGCACAGTTTATGCAAGGTCTGAACCCTTTGCGCTGATACAAGCACCATGAGCATAACCAACGTAAGGGTAATCTTTGTTAAGGGCAAGGATGTGGCTGCACCCCATTGACGAAACAGCGTCAGTACCATGCTCACATCCCAGATCTCAGAGTACCTAGGCCTGGGAGGATTAGAATTAAAAACACCCTTCATAAATCTGGAAATTAACGGATGAGATCCTATAGATGGAAGGTCTGACCCCCGGCATAGATACGAGGACAAAGTGCTCCTGGCACTGTTGATGGCACTATAGCTCAACCCTTCATTGAAATGTAAGTTGGACAGAAATTTGAGCACATCTGGGATGGAGGTTGTGTGGTATGTAATGTTCCCCTGTAAACAAAATTCCTCCCATTTCCTGACATGAGAGATGTACTGCATTTTCGTACTATCCCTCCAGGATGCTGTGATGACATCCACGGTCTGATTGGATAGTCCCAGACCCAGATATGGCCTTCTTAAAATCTGCAAATCAACAAATTTAGATGATCATACAATGGGTGTCGACCTCCAGTCACAGGGTGTACTAACAGATTATAACATTTTGGAACCACCATAATAGGTTGTGTACTAATACCCAAAATCAGAGGGAGCCATGGCTGTGTAGGCCAGTCGGGTACCACCAAAACCCCTGAAGAGGAGTCCTGTTTGATCTTAGTCAAGCACCAACTGGGCAGAAGGGGGGAAATGCATATAAAAACATTCCGCCCCAGTGCAGCGAGAATGCATTCACTGCAACTGCCCCAGGGTCTGGTTCCCATGAAACATATTTCGGTACTTGGTGATTGAGTCTGGATGCAAACAAATCGATATCTGGTACCCCATAATGGAGAACAATTTCCTTAAACACATCATGATTCAACATCCACTCAGTGTTGTTGTTGAATTTACACGACATGGTGTCTGCCACCATATTGAATCTGCCTGGCAAGTAGACAGCTGAAATCCAAATATTATTTTTTATGCACCAGAAATAAGGTTAGCCAAGCCGTCACAAGATTTCAATTTGATTACACCCATGTGATTGACATACACCACTGCCGTGGTGTTGTCAATCTGAAGCTGAACCTATAAGTGATGCTTAGTGGTACAGTAATCCTTGAGCCCATAATATGCTCCTAAAAGCTCTAAATAATTAATTCCATGTGATTGTAGAATCAACGCCTCATGCATATTCCATCTGCCCCCACAGCTGGACCTGGTGTCAGTAGCACCCCAACCTAGGGCACTAACATCGGTCTGCAAAACAACTGAAGGTGTTTCAATCAAAATTTTGCTAGAACAATTTGAAATGTTTCTAATCCGCCACTGTACTTCAGTAATGGCTGCAGATGGTAAGTGCATGGGCTGACTGAAACGACCTGCATATATTCTCAATGCTTGTACCTTTGCCCTCTGTAAATGTTGGTAATGCAAAGGTCCACATTGCACAGCTGGAAAGGCAGCTACCAATTTACCAATTAAGCTGGCAACCTGTTTAATTGAAGGTGATTGCTGCCCCAAGAGCTTGATACAGCCTGCAATTAAATCTAATCTCTTGCCTTTGGTCAGAGTTACACACATTTTAATTGAATCTATTGTGAATCCCAAATAGTCAATTGTGTTAACCAGCACCAATTTGGATTTAGCTGGATGAATAATGAACCCCAACCTCTCAACCATGGGTTTAACAGCTGAAACTGATAATTCGGCTGCCACAAAGGTGTTTCCAATTATCAAGATGTCATCCAAATAGGCCATTACAATATGGCCCCGTGACCGTAATAACCCTAGCACTGGTTTTAGCAATTCTGTAAATAAGAGAGGGGCTGAGGTTAACCCATCAGGCAGTGCTCTAAACTGCCATAATTGCCCCATCCAGCTAAATTTCGAATATCTCCGATACTCTTTATGAACAGTCACTGAATAATATGCATCTCGAAGATCTATACATGCCATATAACACCCTCTGGAAAACAATTGCTTGGCAGTAGCAAACGTTTCCATCTTAAAATGATTATACTGCAAAACGGGTTAAGTCCTGCCAGGTCCAAAATAATTAGACACCCACCATCTTTCTTTGGTCTAGGAAACACATTGGACACAAATTGATGGGTTTGATTAACTGTTTTCTCAATTACACCTTTAAAACTTAATTTTGCTATTTCAGCTTGAATCTCCAAATTCTCCTGTTGTGAGAAAATGAGTGCCCGCTCTGGCTTAGGCTGGGTGGGTGGACACAGGTTGGGAATAAATTCAATTTGAAACTCTTGTATACTCTGCAGTATAAACAAGTTTGATGTTATTTTACACCATTCTTTGGGAAACCTGTGTAACCTCCCCCCAACTAGTAGGTAATTCTCACTCAATATGTTTCAACCAGAATCAGACCCACCTACCTCCATGGTTACCGGTGGAGTTCTGTGCCCCCTGGCTCTGGATGTAAAAGGCATGTTTGCCCGTACTCCTGCTGGAGTGCACCAGCTGCGCACATTGAATGGCCGGCTTGGTCCTTGTCCGGACCCGGTTTCAGCAAACCATTTGTAAGGGTACTGTCGCCGAAGGGTTCTGCTGATCATTGGTGCCTTGATGAGCCCGACGGTTTTTGCCTCTTCGTCTAGCTCCTTTACCCTCTTTGCGAGGTCTTCCCCGAACAATAAGTTCGGGCCCTAGATGTTGCTAGGCTTGCACAGGGCAGCGAATCTTGGGTTAATGGTAGGGCGGATAGCACTCTTTCTAACACAGTAAATTTCAAAGTGCACATTGCACATAAGAGCCAGGGCATCCTGCTGGACTTCAGTCAGGAGCCCATCATCCACCAACCTACCAAAAGCCGTAATGCCGGCTGAGAGCAGTTTCAGCACCTGTTGCAGTTTCAACTCCTGCGCTCGGATGCCTAGTCCCATATGGCCCCAAATGGCATGGTTGACGGCCGGCACTTTGAGCAGAATACAATTTTCTGGGGGTGTCATATTTTTTTGGTCGTTGTGTCCATGGCCAGTTCCTGAAGCTAATGCGAAGCCAAGTAATTTATACTGGCAGCCAGCTCTTCCCCCAGTGACTCTCCAGGGTCTATTGGGACGGCAAACATGGCCACCAGGAATGGGACCTCTGGCTGTTACCCTTCGTCCCGTGGGGCAGCCTCCAACTCTAAGCTCTGAGAGTCGGCGTCAGAATCAGACTGACCCGGTATACTCTCCTCCTCCAGGAGAGAGATACTAGGCAGCCCAGTAGGTGCTGCTGGTGCAGGCTCTTGGAGAGGCCGGCGCTCTTAATGGAGCATCCTCTCCAACAGGAGCTCCATCCTGGATACCCGTTCTTTGGTATCCATTCTTGAGGGAGAACCCTCCCGACGGGACTCGTCCGAGTCTATCGGCCGGACAGACTTTCGAGTGGCCTTACGCCCCTCCGGCGTAGCCACGGTGCTCTCGGACACCAAGTTTGTAGTCGCTGGTCTCACTACCAGTGACTCAGTAGATGAGCTAGGCGGCAGCCCGCTACCCGCACTCCCGCAGGCATTAGACACTTTTGCCACGGCTCACCTTGCTGCCAACGACTTCTTCATGCTTGAACTTGCCCTCCTGTAACAAGAATTAACAAGCGCAGAAAATCGACCTCCAACAAGTTTGACACTCACCTGAGGCTTTTTAAAACTTACCGCTGGAGGAGCGCTGCTCCTCCCAGCCGTTCGCTGCGCCATGCGTCAGACGTAATGACGCACATGCCGACTGGCAGGGTTCTTCACGGAATCACTCACGTGACTCCGAAGCAAAATCAGTGTTTCTCTTCTCACTGCTGTCTCATCTGATGAGTAATTCCAGTAATCGATCTTATTTCAGATTTGTCTTGTTTTATATTTTACAGTTAAGCAGGGTTTTTTTTTAAATCTCTGCCCCTTTCATCTCCTTCAATCTCTTCTCCAGACAGATCTGCTGTAACAACCAACCCTCGCACCCTCTCTCAGGCTGCACTATCATTTCCATCACCATCACTCTGAGCCTCTGCTCTTTCAGAGATAATCCCTCTTTTCACCCCACATGATCCACTTTTAAAAAACAACTTGAAACACAGTTCACTTCCACTTTTGCCTTCTTCCATAAAAGTCACCAACCTAAAACGTTTATGCTGTTCCTCTCTCCACGGATTCTTTATATTGCCTGCTGGCAGCTAGCCCTTTGTTTGATTTTCAACAAAGCTCTTACTGTTCCCTGATAAATCCAAGAAGAAATTCAATATCAATTCCTTTACTGAGAGAGCGGTGGAAATGTGCACATTTCTTTCACAAGGATTATTGCGACCTAATAGTATAGATCGGAGCTCAATATGTTTCAGTTTAGGCTTTTTATTGTCATATGTACTGAGATACAGGGAAAAGCTTTGTTTTACATGCTATTCAATCAAATTAGATGATACCATACACAAATACAGTCTAGCCAAACTCAAGTTCAATAGGTGCAATAGCAATGGAAAAGATACAGACTGCAGAAGATCTCTGGAGAAAAAGGATGGTTGGGACTCATCTTCAGAAGTTCATCGGGTCTGAAGAAGGGTCCCAAACTGAAATGTCACCCATCTTTTTTCTCCAGAGATGCTGCCTGACCCGCTGAGTTACTCCAGCACTTTGTGTCTATCTTCGGTATAAACCAGCATCTGCAGTTCTTTGTTTCAACAGAGTGCGGAATATCATTCTCAACAATGAATCGCATCAGTTCCAGAGACGTCCAGGTTCTGCAAAGAGGTCGAGGTGAAACAGAAAGTACCCTGGCACAAGGAAGGACCATTCAGAGGCCTGATCGGAGAGGGGGAGAAACCGTTCCTGAGTCTAGCAATCCGCACTTTCAAGCTTCTGTACCCTTTGTCAGAAGGCAGCATGGAAAAGAAGGGATGACTAGTGTGGGGACAACTCATTGATTATGATTATGATAAAGAAGGAACTGCAGATACAGGAAAATCGAGGGTACACAAAATGCTGGAGAAACTCAGCAGGTGCAGCAGCATATATAACCATATAACCATATAACAATTACAGCACGGAAACAGGCCCTCTCAGCCCTTCCAGTCCGTGCCGACCATTTGTTTTCCCCTAGTCCCATCTACCTGCACTCAGACCATACCCCTCCATTCCCTTCCCATCCATATATCTATCCACTTTACTTTTAAATGTTAAAATCGATCCTGCCTCCACCACTTCTGCTGGAAGCTCATTCCACACAGCCACCACCCTCTGAGTAAAGAAGTTCCCCCTCACGTTACCCCTAAACTTCCGTCCCTTAATTCGCATGTCATGCCCTCTTGTTTGAATCTTCCCTACCCTTAATGGGAAAAGCTTATCCACGTCAACTCTGTCTATCCCTTTCATCATTTTAAAGACCTCAATCAAGGCCCCCCTAAACCTTTTGCGCTCCAAAGATCTATGGCGGAGGAGATAGACAACGTTTCGGGCCGAAACCCTTCTTCAGACCTCCTCCGCTCTATAGATGCTGCTGCAACCTCTGAGTTTCTCCAGCATTTTGTGTACCCTTTGATTATGTTGTCTGCTTTTCCGATAATGTCATGGACTAAAGTCCACAAAGGATGGGATGAAGAGTGGTGAGATGGGGTTAACAGTGGATGGAGCTTTTGAGCTGAACATGCCATGAAGATTTATCGTTTCATGAGCAGGAAAGATGCCATATTAAAATGCAGAAATAAATGTCATTCTTAAGTGCTAAATGAGTAATGTAGTAAATCATGTGCAAAGGGCCTACCTCTGCTTGTCATAGTTTCATACAGCAAAGAAACAGGTCCTCCAGCCTAACCTACAGATGCTGACCAAGATACCCATCTGCACTAGTTCCACCTGCCTCTGTTTGGCCCATATCCGTCCAAACACTTTCCTATCCACGTACCTGTCCAAATGTCTTCTAAGTACTGTTATAGTACCTGCCTCATTATTTCCTCATTCTATACACCCATCACCTTTTTACACCCATGTGTAAAAATGGTGCCCCTCAAGTTCCTATTAAATCTATCCCCTCACACCTCTAACTATGTCCTCTGGTTTTTGTGAAGGAAGAAACTGCAGATGCTGGTTTACTCCAAAGATAGACACAAAATGCTGTAGCAACTCAGGATTTCAGGATCTTTTATCCAGAAATGCTGTCTGTTCCGTTGAGTTACTCCAGCATTTTGTGTCTATCCTCTGGTTTTCGATTCCACTACTTTAGGTACTCTAGGTAAATGTGCCTATACCCAGTCTAATCCCCTCATGATCTTTTGCACCTCTATAAGATCACCCCTCATCCTCCTGCCCTCCAAGGAATAAACATAGCCTGCACAACCTCTCCATAGAGAGCATACTGACTGGTTGCATCGTGGCTTGGTTTGGCAACTTGAGCTTCCAGGAGCAGAAAACACTGCAGAAAGCTGTGACCAACGCCCAGTCCATCATTGGCTCTGACCTCCCCACATTGAAGGGATCTATCGCTGCCTCAAAAAGGCTGCCAACATCATCAAGGACCCACACCATCCTGGCCATACACTCATCTCTCCGCTGCCATCAGGTAGAAGGTACTGAAATCTGGTACATCCAGGTTCAGGAACAGCTTCTTCCCCACAGCCATCAGGCTATTAAACTCGCAATCAAACAGACTCTGAACTGTAACAACCTAGTGCACTTTATCTGTTTATATATATGGTCTATGCTCTATAGACACACTGAACTGTTCTGTATTTATGCTTACAATACTCTGTTGTGCTGCAGGAAGCAAGAATTTCATTGTCCTATCTGGGACACATGACAATAAACTCTCTTGACTTGACTTGTTCTTGCCCCTGAGTTCTGATATCATCCTCATAGATTATCTCTGCACTCGTTCCAACTTAACAACACCCTTCCTATAGCAGGGTGACCAAAACTGAACACAATTCTACAAATGCAGCCTCACTAATGTCTTGCACAACTGTAACATAACATTCACTTCTACACTGTGAAAAATATACATCTTCTAGATGCGCTGGGATGTCCCTGGTGCCATCTATTTGTGCCGCCAACTGTCTCTCCAGTAGTCACTAATAAAGGCCAATGTAACGAAAGCCTTCTTTATCACCTGTGACATCATTTTCAAGGAGCTATGCACCTGCCCTTCTCGATCCCTCTGCTCCACAACGCTCCCCAGGGCTCTGCTATTTACTGTGAAGGTCCTGCCCTGGTTTTACTTCCCAAAATGCAACACCTCACACTTATCTGTATTAAACTCTGTTAACCATTCCTCAGCCCGCTCGCCAAACTGATCGATCCTGCTGTAAATGTTGGTAACCATAATCGCTAACTGCAATACTACCTGCTTTTGTGTCATCTGCAAACTTACTAATAATGCTTTGTACATTCTCATCCAAATCAGTGGTGTGCTTGACAAATAGCAATGGGCCCAGCACCGAACCCTGAGGCACACCGCTAGTCAGAGGCCTCCAGTGTGGAAAAAACAACCTCCCACCATCACCATCAGTTTCCTTCTAGTAAGTAGTATTCGATCCCAGAGAAGTCTATGGCCACAGGATAATACGCTAGTCCCAGAAGTCAAACCAACCTATACTGTCTGATGTCAAGGCAGATGTATAATTTTCGATACAGGCGGCCTGGTACAGCAAATCTAATGCCAGCTGCAGGCATCGCGGGGTGACGCCTGTATGGCCGTGAGCTGTCGCCCAAGCAGTCGTACCTTTTCCTGGTCGCCGCTGGATTTTCAACATGTTGAGAATTTTCGGTGACCTGCTGCGGCTATGACGCAGATGCCAAAAAAATTGTGTAAATGGGACAGGCCCATAAGAGAGATACAGGGAAATGGCGCTGGTTGAACTTTGATGAAATGTTAGCACTGAGCCTGATTTGGAATGCAGAACCTTTCAGTTGAGATTGTACGTGGACCTGTGGAGAGATTCAGTAAACTGTGTCACTCCATTGTACACAATGGAACAAACAAAGGTGGCCAGGCCACTGGATTTCCAAGCTGGTAACTTTAAAGAATGGAAAGATCATAAGGAGGCCTTCACACGAAACACTGAGCCGGTCATGCTGGACAAACCATGACAAATGTAACTCGTTGGTCATGTGGGTAGAGAATTGTACCATATAATGGCAACTTGAAATGACATCCTGGGGAATGCATTAGATGTTTCAGAAGCACATTGTGGTGCAATGATGGTTGCCAGAGCAAGAACCAAACTGCTAGAGGAACTCAATGGTTTTGTTCAGTTTACTTTAGAGATAGAGCCTGGAAGCGGGCCCTTGAGCTCACCGAGCTCACACTGACCACTGGTCACCCATTCACTCTGGTTCTAGGTTCTCCTATATTCTGATCCACACTCTACACACTAAAGAGGAAGATAAGCTACAATCCTGCACGTCTTTGGGAAGTGGGAGCAAGCAAGAGCACCCAGAGGAAATCCATGCAGTCACAGGGCAAATGTACAAACTCCACACAGAAGGTACCTGAGGCTGGGTCTCTTGCGCTGTGAGGCAGCAACTCCACCCACTTTGCCACTGTGCAAATGCGAGTAACCAAGGAGATAAAGGAATGGATGACATTTTAAGTCATAATTTAGCACCAGGAACCTTCAATCTTATACATGTCCCCAACTATTTATCCAACGACTGCATTGGTGCTGCTTCCAGCACTTGTATGGAACTTGATCATTTTATCAATGTTACTATTAATGCTCTTGCACAGGTGTTGCTCGATCCACAGACTTCCTTTAGCTGTTTGTTTATTTGCTCCAGATTCCAGCATCTGCAGTCGCTTATGTCTCCAATGGAGATTTTTGTTCCTTTATAAACAACAGGTAGAAGGTAGACGCTTTGATATTTCATAAATAGACAATTGACAATAGACAATAGACAATAAGTGCAGGATAAGGTCATTTGGCCCTTCGAGCCAGCAGTGCCATTCAATGTGATCATGGCTGATCATCCACAATCAGTACCCCATTCCTGCCTCCTCCCCATATCCCCTGACTGCTATCTTTTAGAGCCTTATCTAGCTCTCTCTTGAAAGTATCCAGAGAACCGGCCTCCACCGCCCTCTGAGGCAGAGAATACCACAGACTCATAACTCTCTGTGAGAAAAAGTGTTTCCTCGTCTCCGTTCTAAATGGCTTACCCCTTATTCTTATCCCTTGTTCTGGACTCTCCCAACATCGGGAAAATGTTTCCTGCCGTTAGCGTGTCCAAACCCTTAATAATCTTATATGTTTCAATAAGATCCCCTCTCATCCTACTAAACTCCAGAGTGTACAAGCCCAGCTGCTCCATTCTCTCAGCAAGTGAAAGTGGGGAAAGGAATGTTAGATGGATTTTAACTCAGCGATGTGTGAAATAATGTGCTTTTGGAAGTTGAGTCAGCCCAGGACATACACAGTAAAAGCAATGTCCGGGAGGTTTTGAGACTTGTGCAGGTACAGGTGTACAGTATAGTTCCCAGAAGGAGGAAATACAGGTAGATAAGGAGGTAAAGTACATGTACGGCACATTTACCTCGTTCATTGCGTACGCGAGTTGGGATGTCATGTTATAGCTGTAAAGGACACTGGTGAGACTACATCTGGAATATTGCATGCATATGCAATGCACATGCATATGCACTGGAGGATCCTCCAGTGCTTCTACTCAGCGGCTGAGGAAAGCATCCAGTCCGGAAATATTACAATCTGGTTTGGGAATTGCTCTGCCCAGAAGCCCCTGCAGAGAGTAATACGTTCGGCCATACGCACTGTGGGAACTTCACTCGCCCCTCTGCAGGAACTATACATCAGGAGGTGCAACTCCAGAGCCAATAAGATAATGGGAGACCCCTTCCACCCGTGCCACGGACTGTTCCAGCTGCTACGGTCAGGCAAACGCCTCAGTTGCCATGCTGTGGGAACGGAGAGGCTGAGAAGGGGTTTCTTCCCAGTGGCCATTAGGACTGTAAACTCCTATCTCACCAGGGACTAACTTACTGTACCACAATACTGCCCACAATATTTAATATGTAAAAGAACATGTGATTCTGTTCCATTCTGTTTGTAGTTTGTTTGTTTGTTTTTTTGCACAACGTCCGCGAGCACGGCCACTTTTCATTTCACTGCACATCCCGTATGTGTATGTGACGAATAAACTTGACTTGACTTGACTCGCATGCTCAAAGTGCTGGAGGAACTCAGCGGCTCAGCAACATCTGTGGATGGAATGGACAGACAATATTTTTGGTCAGGAGACTTCTTCAGACTGAGGGAGCACAGAGATGAAAACTGGGAAAGGGAGGAAGAGATGAGGCAAAGCCTGGCAAGTGATACATGGATAAAGGTGGATGTATTTTTGCTGTTTAGTTTAGAGATTCAGCGCGGAAACAGGCCCTTCAGCCCACCATGTCCACACCAATCTGTGATCCCCGCACAATAACACTATCCTACACACACTAGACACAATTGAAATTTACACCAACCCAATTAACCTACAAACCTGTACGTCATTGGAGTGTGGGAGGAAACTGAAGAACTCGGAGAAAACCCATGCAGGTCATGAGGAGAACAGGCAAATTCAATACAGACAGCATCCATAGTCAGGATCGAACTGGGTCTCGGGCATTGTAAGGCAGTAGCTCTACTGCTGCATCACCGTGTCACCCATATTGTGTGCAGTTCTGGTTGCCATACTGGAGGAAGGATGTGCTTAAGCTGGAGATGAGTGCAGAAAAGATTCACAATGGATTTCGCTGGGATTGGAGGGCTTAGTCCTTCATTGTCAGATATGAAAAACACCGTGAAATTATTTTCGAGTCTCCAGATTTGGCCTCATTTTTTTGGAGACTGAGGGGTTCAAGATGAGAGGAGAAAAATGTAAAGAGGACCTGAGAGGCAAATTTTGCACATCGTGTGTTGTTGGTATGTGGCATGTTCTGCTGGAGGAAATGGTGGAGATGGCACAATTAGAAGATATGTGGACAGCTTCATGGAAAGGAAATCTTTGGAGGGACATGGGTAACTTGATCAGCATGGATGAATTGGGCTGAAGGACAAGTTTCTGTGCTGTATATTTCCATGGCAACTTTATAAAGTGTCAAGAGCAATGTTGGACTTTACTTGTTCTTCCAATGCTGTACCTTTCAGAAGGATAGTTTTATGTGACTAGCAGCAAGCTGGGGTTGAAACAAATCTTCAGGAAGGACACCTGTTGAAGAATGGCTTCAGGTTATCTACGTTGTTGATAGTTTAAACCCCTTTCATTGTCTTAGAAACATAGAAACATAGAAATTAGGTGCAGGAGTAGGCCATTCAGCCCTTCGAGCCTGCACCGCCATTCAATATGATCATGGCTGATCATCCATGTACCTGCCTTCTCTCCATACCCTCTGATCCCCTTTCCAACTCACTCTTAAATATAGCCAATGAACTGGCCTCAACTACCCTCTGTGGCAGAGAGTTCCAGAGACTCACCACTCTCTGTGTGAAAAAAGTCTTTCTCATCTCGGTCTTAAAGGATTTCCCCCTTATCCTTAAGCTGTGACCCCTTGTCCTGGACTCCCCCAACATACAATCTTCCTGCATCTAGCCTGTCCAACCCCTTAAGAATTTTGTAAGTTTCTATAAGATCCCGTCTCAATCTCCTAAATTCCAGAGAGTATAAACCGAGTCTATCCAGTCTTTCTTCATAAGACAGTCCTGACATCCCAGGAATCAGTCTGGTGAACCTTCTCTGCACTCCCTCTATGGCAATAATGTCCTTTCCTCAGATTTGGAGACCAAAACTGTAATACTCCAGGTGTGGTCTCACCAAGACCCTGTACAACTGAAGTAGAACCTCCCTGCTCCTGTACTCAAATCCTTTTGCTATGAAAGGCTTTTTTCACTGCCTGCTGCACCTGTATGCCTACTTTCAATGACTGGTGTACCATGACACCCCTCGCTGCATCTCCTTTTCCTAATACCATTTAAATAATAGTCTGCTTTCCTGTTTTTGAAGTGGATAACCTCACATTTATCCACATTATACTGCATCTGCCAAACATTTGCCCACTCACCCAGCCTATCCAAGTCACCTTGCAGTCTCCTAGCATCCTCCTCACAGCGAACACTGGCTTAGTGTCCGCAAACTTGGAGATATTGCCTTCAATTCCCTCATCCAGATCATTAATATATATTGTAACTAGCTGGGGTCCCAGCACTGAGCCCTGCGGTACCCCACTAGTTACTGCCTGCCATTGTGAAAAGGACCCGTTTACTCCTACTCTTTGCTTCCTTAGTTAGAAGTTGAATTGACCATCCCTTTATCTTGAAGAGTGAATGAGAGTATTAGGTCTCAGAGTTTCATCGGAAAGATGCCTGCTCCCCACCAGAACTGCCACCTACATTATTTCAATTATTGATCCTCCACTGGCCTTTGTCAGGAGAGTGAGTGCTTTGTATCCTAAGAATGGATGTGTAGCTCACTTAAAAGCCAGCTGTGATACAATTCCAGCCAGCAATTCTTGAGTCCCATAGCATTTAACATCTCCTTCCTAATACTGACCTGCTCCAGGTTATCCACATACCCCACCCTGAACCCACCATCCTCCACTAGAGATGCCTGCCCCCCTAGTTGAATACAGTTGAGAAGTTTTCATGTAAGGACCTCACACACATCCCTTAGATCCATATGTAGATTACCCCTTTGGACCAAAGGAGCCCACCCTGTCCTTAGCTACCCTGATTAGAATGTCTTAGGATTTTCCCTAATTTAGTTTCTCATTTAGTTTAGCGATACAGCACAGAAACTGGCACTAAAGGGGCTGTCCCACTGCGGCGACCCAATCTGAGAGTTTAGAAGAGTTTGCCCTTCACTCAAACTCGCAGCATGGTCGACGCGTGGCCCTAGGAGGTTCTATGAGGTCACTGGAATTCTCCTTCATGCTTGAGGGAAGTTCCCGCATACTCGCGGCCTCAGTTTGATCGAGGAAAATTTTTCAGTAAGTTGAAAAAATTTCTGCGAGTAAAAATTGGTCGGCATGGTTCTTTTTAACTCATAGTGCAGTGGAGTGGGGTTTCTATGTAGTTACAGGCAGTCGAGGATAGCTATCTTCTTTGCTGACCAGGCATTTTAATTGGCTCATTGGAGTTTTCAGGCCCAAGGAAAACCGACCGGTAGGTTAAATGCCCGCTAAACTTTATTAAACGGTGTCTGGCTTCTTAAAAGTGTCTCCACTCCTTCTCCCCCCTTTCTCTCCCCTTCTCTTCCCATCTCTTCCTCCCCCCCCCCCCCCCCCCCCCCCCGGCGCTCTCTGAAGGACTTACCGTACACGGTGCAGCCGTCTTTTACCTTCCTCTTCATCGCGGGTGTGAATTTCAGACAGCGCTCCCCCGCTTTCCCTGGCCTCTGCCTTTGTGATGTGTTTGTGTGTGTGCGCGGTCGGCCGATCCAGCTCGCAGTTTCATCGCTGACGGTTGATCCAGCTCGAGGTTTTCTAGGTGAGTGCCCTCGAGCTTGAAGGTCGAAGGCACTCGCTGAAAGTTTGCATCAGTGGGACAGGCCCTTTAGGCCCACCGAGTGTGCACCGACCAGCGATCCCCGCATACCAACACTATCCCACACACACGGGACAATTTACATTTATAACAAGCCAATTAACCTACAAACCTGTACGTCTTTGGAGTGTGGGAGGAAACCGAAGATCTCGGAGAAAACCTCATGCGGTCATGGGAGACAAGGCAATTCCTGCCAATATTGGGAAAGTGGAAACTCCCCATTACTGTCCCTTCTTCCACTTACACCTCTCTGTTCCTCTAATTTCAGCAGACTATTGTAATCCCAATTAGTTGAACCTCAACAAAGTTATCACCCCTCTCTTATTCCTAATTTCTACACAGTTAGACTCATTAGACAATCCCCCCCAGGACATCCTCTTTAAGTACTACCGCAATGTTCTTCCTAATTAGTTGAGACTTCCCTCCCTCTTTGTATCCCCCTCTGTCATGTCTCGAACTTCAATACTTAACACACCTCTACACACACACCTCAACACACACACAACACACACAAGTACAACTGCACAGAATATTATTGTTACTCAAGACACACACACACACACACACACACACACCACACACACACACACACACACACACGATCGGCTGTAGGAGAGGGACATATTATCATATATGGTACACATGTCAGCTGAGAGAATGGAGCACCTGGGCTTGTACACTCTGGAGTTTAGAAGGATGAGAGGCTATCTCATTGAAACATAAAAGATTGTTAGGGGCTTGGACACACTAGAGGCAGGAAACATGTTCCCGATGTTGGGGGAGTCCAGAGCCAGGGGCCACAGTTTAAGAATAAGGAGTAAGCCATTTAGAACGGAGGCAATGAAACACTTTTTCTCACAGTGAGTGGTGAGTCTGTGGAATTCTCTGTCTCAGAGGTCGGTGGAGGCAGGTTCTCTGGATGCTTTCAAGACAGAGCTAGATAGGGCTCTTAAAAACAGCGGAGTCAGGGGATATGGGGAGAAGGCAGGAACGGGGTACTGATTTGGGATAATCAGTCATGATCACATTGAATGGCGGTGCTGGCTCGAAGGGCCAAATGGCCTACTCCTGCACCTATTATCTATTGTCTATTATATACACATTTATAATATACTAGACTATATGGGACCCGTTGGGTCCCATGTTTATACGGGAGGGCTGCTCCCCCAACGCAATATTCCACCACTCCACCAATTCCAATATTGGTGGCCAGTGGGGGCGGAGGGAGATTTCTGGAGCGCTAGTATGGGTGTTGTGAGCCAAATGGATTTTTGGGCTCGCAGCTCAGTCACTCAGGCCTGGCAGCTCAGACCTGGCAAAAGGGACTGGTTTCTCGGCTCGTGGGCCAAAATCAGTGGTTTCAAGCAGGCCAAACAACTCATTTCGTTTCATTTCCATTTCAATTTTAAGCACAGGGCAGCCCAAACAATTAATTTCATTTCCACTTCAATTTTCATTTCCATTTCAATTTCAAGCACAGGGCAAGTAAAACAACTCATTTCATTTTCATTTCATTTCCATTTCCATTGCAGTGTCAAGCACAGGGTAGGCCAAACAACTTATTTCATTTTCATTTCATTTCATTTCCAATGCCATTGCAGTTTTAAGCACAGGGCGGGCTAAACAACTAATTGCATTTTCATTTCATTTCAATTTCCATTGCAGTTTCAAGCACAGGGGAGACCAAACAGCTCATTGCATTTTCATTTCATTTCATTCCAATTTCCATTGCAGATTCAAGCATAGGGCAGGCCAAACAGCTCATTGCATTTTCATTTCATTTCCATTTCCATTGCAGTTTCAAGCATAGGGCAAGCCAAACAGCTCGTTGCATTTTCATTCCACTTCCATTTCCATTGCAGTTTCAAGCACCGGCCAGGCCAAACAGCTCATTGCATTTTCATTTCATTTCCATTTCCAGTGCAGTTTCAAGCACAGGGCAGGCCAAACAGCTCATTGCATTTTTAATTCATTTCCATTTCCAATGCTGTTTCAAGCACAGGGCAAGCCAAACAGCTCATTGCATTTTCATTTCATTTCCATTGCAGTTTCAAGCACAGGGCAGGCCAAAGAGCTAATTGCATTTTCATTTCATTTCCATTTTGAGTGCAGATTCAAGCACAGGGCAGGAAAAGAGCTAATTGCATTTTCATTTCATTTCCATTCCCATTGCAGTTTCAAGCACAGAGCAGGCCAAACAACTCATTGCATTTTCATTTCATTTCCATTTCCATTGCAGTTTCAAGCACAGGGCAGGCCAAACAGCTCTTTACATTTTCATTATCGGCTAACAAACCATTTATTGCAAGTACATTGCAGACTGGCAGTTCAGTTGATTCGCAGCTTAGAATTACAGTCGTGGCCTCTCCCTCGCGATCTTCCAGAGTGACTGACTCATGTCCAGGCATCTGGGGTTTTATAGTCCTGCCCCCCACCCCCCCCCCCCCCATCCCGGAATGGGCGTTGCCTTCCTTATGGCGATTGACAGGCAAGAGAACCAATCAGCTGATCTCATGATATTTTAACACTCATAATTTTTTCATCGATTGGAAAAATCCTTGGGGCTGCCTCAGCGGAGGAGGACTCTGAATAAGATGGCCAAAAATTGTAGCGCTATATGGTAGCTTTTTTTCTAAATTGAAAATACAGCGCAGACAGGAAGTGGTCAAGATGTGACTTTTAGTTATATAGATAGATGTGTGTAAATGTGAATATGCTTCCAAGATGGCGCCCAACCCAGGTGACTATTTGCGTCCTCAACTCATATTACACTTGTGCTACAAACTCATATTACACTCACTCCACCTTCTTAAATCACTATTCCTACAGCAATCTGAATGGATTGATTGTAATTATGTATTGTCTTTCCCCTGACTGGTTAGCATGCAACAAAAAGCTCTTCACAGTACAAGTGATAATAAACTGAACTGAACTGATGTGTATATATACACACACACTGAACCTTTTGTTCTCGTTTATTATATTGTTCACAGTGTTACTATGTTTACATGTTCTGTCGTGCTGCTGCAAGTAAGTATTTCATTGTTTCATCTGGGACATTCCATCTGGGACATCATTTCATCTGGGACATTCGACAATAAATCACTCTTGACTTGCCTCTTGGTGCCAGGTGCTGATCCATGCTCTCAGTTCATCTGATTTACCAGTGAGGCTCCGTACATTAAAGTAAATGCAACTGATTCTGCCAGCCCTCCCGTTCTCCCTAACTTGCCTCTGAACGATCTACCTGCTCGGCTAGCTTGATGTATCCTCTATATTCTGTCTCCTCACCTGCTGCAATGCTGCTATTCTGCTTGGCCATATGTTGGACCCAAAGGAATCATTTCCTCAGCACCTCTCACACACAATGAATCATCTGCATGCACTCAATAAGGCACAGAGTGCTGGAGTAACTCAGCGGGTCAGGCAGCATCACTGGAGAACACGAATAGGCGACATTTCGTGTCGGGACCCTTCTTCACACTGATGTTGGTGGGGGGTGGGGGGTGGGGGCTGTAAGAAACTGGAAGCTAGGAGGGGCAGGACAAAACCTGGCAAGTAATAGGTGAACACAGATGAGGGGGGGGGGGTTATGGTCAGATAGTTATAGGTCAAAGACCAGGGATGAGAAGGCAGAATGACTTAAGAGATGTAAAATGTGAAGCTAAAGCAAGGAATGTAGGTGGAAGGGGAGAGGAGGGGAGACATAGGAGCACACAATGTTCATACAATCGTGTCTTCATTGGCAGTGAGTTGGAGCGAGAACCCATAACCTATGACTTCTGTCTTTTATTCACAGTAATAAAACAAGCAGGGAGCCTTAAATGACAATGCCATTACTTCTACTTTTTGTGCCCCCAATAGTTTGCCTGACTGATCATGAATGTGAAGTTAAACCGTCGTCCCCTCGGGCAGCATGTGTGAAGAGAGAGTTAACATTCCAGTTAAATATCCTCCCTCGGAACTGGGAAGGTGTGAATACAAGTTAACATTAGGTTGCAGAATGGGTTTAGTTTAGTGATGTAGCACAGAAACAGGCCCTTCGGCCCACCGGGTCCGCACGGACCAACGATCCCCGCACATTAACACTACCCGACTCGCACTGGGGACAAATTATTCCCAACAATTAACCTACATTTTTTTAGTCCAATTAACGAACAAACCTTTGTACATTTTGGAGTGTGGGAGGAAACTGAAGATCTTGGAGAAACCCCACGCAGCCATGGGGAGAACGTACAAACTCCACACAGACAGCAACCGTAGTCTGGATTGAACGCGGGTCTCTGGCACTGTAAGATAGCAACTCTAGCGCTGTGCCACCATGCCGCCCAGTTGGGCTGTGGGGTGTATAGGTTAAACATAGTGAATGTATCACTAAATGGATGATACCAAGATTACCCAGGTAGTTACCGAGCTATCTGGTTAACAGATTAGTGAGGTGCTACTGGACAAAAAGATGAATAAAAGGTTAAAGCAATTTACAGTTAATTCTGAAACCTGAAAGCAACACTTCTCCCTGTACCTCCTCCCTCACCTCCGTGGAGGCATCTCAGCAGCCCTTAGAGGTGAGTCAACAAAAAAATAATTAAAAGTGTAGGAAGGAAATGCAGATGCTGGTTTAAACCAAAGATAGACACAAAATGCTGGAGTAACTCAACAGGTCAGACATCATCTCCGGAGAGAAGGAATAATTTTTGTGTCTGTTTTGTGAATTAAAAGTGTGTTGGGTTATGAATGAATGTATGAATAAGTTTATTGGACAAGTATGTACACAAACAAGGAATTTGCCTTGGTGCTTCGCTCGCAAGTAACAACACGACATACAGTAACAATTAAGAATGACACATTAAACATTAAACATTAAGAATAAAACATTATAGTTTAAACATGTGAATTAAATAAAATACCTGAGAAAAAGGAGGCTACAGATTTTTGGTTATTGAGTAGAGCTACTACTTGAGGAAAAAAGCTGTTTTTATGTCTGACTGTGGAAGCTTTGACAGTCTGGAATTGCCTTCCCGGAGGGAAGTGATTGAAAGAGCTTGTGCCAGGGTGAGAGGGGTCAGAGATGATCTTACCCACTCGCTTCCAGGTCCTTGCAGTGCACAGTTCGTCAATGGGGGGAAGGTTGCAGCCAACAACCTTTTCAGCTGATTGGACGATTTGCTGCAGCCTCCGGATGTTGTGCTTGGTGGCTGAGCCAAACCAGACAATGATGGAGAAGGTGAGGACAGATTCTACAATGGCCGTGTAGAATTGGACTATCAGTGCCTGTGGCAGATTGTGTTTCCTCAGCTGCCGTAGGAAGTACATCCTCTGTTGTGCCTTTTTGACTGTGGAGTCGATGGTAGCCCCCCATTTAAGGTCCTTGGAGATGACGGTTCCCAGGAACTTAAAGGACTCCACAGATGTGACTGTGGTGTTGTTGATGGTGAGCGGGGGGAGGGGAGGGGGAGCTCACCTAAAGTCTACAATCAATTCCACCATCTTAAGAGCATTGAGATCCAGGTTGTTGCGATGGCACCAGGACGCCAGTTGTGTCACTTCCTGTCTGAAGGCAGATTTCTCCCCATCCTAGATCAGTCCAATCAGGATTGTGTCATCCGCAGACTTAAAAAGCTTGACAGAGGAGTCAGTGGAGGTGCGGTCGTCGGTGTAGAGAGAGTAGAGGAGAGGAGAGAGTACGCAGCTTTGCGGTGCTCCTATGCTGAGGGTCTGCGGGTCCGAAATGTGCTTTCCCAGCCTCACATGCTGCTTCCTGTCTGTAAGGATGTTGATGATCCACTGACAGAGGGGTTCAGGCACAGTCAACTGGGAGAGTTTGGAGTGTAGTAGCTCTGGCGCAATGGTGTTGAATGCAGAGCTAAAATCCACGAACAAAATCCTTGCAGAGGTCCCCTGATGGTCTAGGTGTTGGAGGATGACGAGCAGACCCATTTGCATATCGATCTATTGGCCCGATATGCAAACTGCAAGGGGTCCAGCAGGGGGTTTGTGATATATTTCAGGTGGGTCAGCACAAGTCTTTCAAGGGTCTTCATGACTACAGATGTCAGTGCGACAGGCCTGTAGTCATTAAGACCAGTAATCCTTGTCTTTTAGATCCTTGTCTATTAATCCTATTAATCCAATAATCCTTGCCTATTAATAGGAATACCATTAAATGGATCAGAAAATCTGTCATTTGGTACCACCACAGTCCTCACCAAGCTAGCTATGAACTGCACAGCACAGAAAGAGTTGCCTTTGGCCCACAATGTCCATGCCGGACATAAATCCAAGATAAATTAATCTCATCAGCTGCAGATCATCCATATCCCTCCTTTACATGCATGCCCATGTGCCTATCTAAAGGACTCTTAAACACCACTATTATCTCTGTCACCACCATCCCCTCTGGCAGTGCATTCCAGGCACCCACCTGGAAAAACACTTGCCCTGCACATCTCCTTTAAACGTTGTCTCTCTTACTAGTGGGACTAGTGTAGCTGGGTCATGTGAAGGAAAGAACTGCAGTTGCTGGTTTAAAACGAAGCAAGACACAAAATGCTGGAGTAACTCAGCGGGACAGGTAGCATCTCTGGAAAGAAGGAATGGGTGACATTTTGGGTCGAAAACCCTTCTTCAGACTGATGTCAGGACAGTAAGACTGGTCGGAAAACTGGGAAGCGGGAGGGAATGGATTGTGACGGTAAGACCCCCTCCCCAGGTACAATTCGTCCCTTCCCACCCTTCCCACCCTCTCTCTCCCCAGGTACTTTCCCCAGCAACTGCCGGAGATGCAACACCTGTCCCTATACTTCCACTCTCAACTCTGTCCATGGACCTCGGCAGTCTTTTCAGGTGAGGCAGAGGTTCACTTGGTCCGCTGTACACTGTACATTGCAAGGGCCAGAAAGCAAGCGAGTGAGATCATCTCTGACCCCGCTCACCCTGGCCACAAACCCTTTGAATCACTTCCCTCTGGAAGGTGACTGTCAAAGCTGCCACAGCCAGACATAAAAACAGCTTTTTTTCCCACGAGTTTTTCTACTCAATAACCAAAAATCTGTAGCCTCCTTTTGCTCTGGTATTTCATTTAATTCAGATGTTTAATCAATAATGTTTTATTATTAACGTTTAATGTTTTATGTATCATTCTTAACTGTCACTGTATGTCATGTTGTCACTTGTGGGCGGAGCACCAAGGCAGATTCCTTGTATGTGAATACTTGGCCAATAAACTTGTTCATTCATTCATTCATCCAATCTCATCCACTGTATCTGCTGTTCCAGGTGTGGACTCTTGTTTATAGGACGAGACCAAGCACAGACTCGGCGATCGTTTCGCTGAACACCTCTGCTCAGTCTGCCTAAACCTACCTGATCTCCCTGGTTGTTAAACACTTTAACTCCCCCTCCAATTCCCACACTGATCTTTCTGTCCTGGGCCTCCTCCACTGTCAAAGTGAGGACCAGCACAAATTGGAGGAACAACACCTCATATTTTGCTTGGGCATCTTACACACCAGCGGTATGAACATTGACTTCTCTAACTTCAAGCAGCCTCCCTCCCTCCCTCCATCCCCTCCCCCATCCCAGATGCTGCCTGTCTCACTGAGTTACTCCAGCATTTAGCTGGGACATGTTGGCCGGTGTGGGCAAGTTGGGCTGAAAGGCCTGTTTTCACTTGGTATCACTCTATGACTCAAAGTGTCTAGTTGCACTGTGACCGTCTGACTCTTATACTCAAAGCCCTGATCGATTAATTCAAGCAAACCATACACGTCCTTTCCCATTCTATCTACTTAGAGTCATAGGGTCACACAGCACAGGAAGAGACCCTTCAGCCCAAATTGCCCATGTTGACCAAAATGTCACATCTACATGTGCCCCAACTGCCCACGTTTGGCCCATATCCCTGTAAACTGCTCCAGTTTCTTCAACTGTTCTACTGTTTGTATCCTTGTATCCCTTCGTTATCACCTCTTCCCTAGCCGACAAAGGAACATTGTGGGCTTTCCCTTCCTTTGTCATCTGTTTCCGGCCCTGCTTTGTTCTGGCCATGTCCTCCATTCAGTCCCCTCCCCACCCCAACCACGGGTGAACAACAGAACAGAGGAGGATGACTGAACTTTGGTGCCTTCCCTCACAGTGGGAAACTTCGATTCCGCTGTGTGGGGATATTTGTGTTAAAGACTATCGTGTTCTGTGTTCTTTTTTTTATTCGTATAGCTGTATGGTGACCACAAATTTCACTGTACCAATTGGTGCATGTGACAATAAATATCTATTGTCTCTTGTCTTGTCTCTTGTCCCCTCTATTTTCATTCTGAAGAAGGGTCACGACTCGAAACGTCACCCATCCTTTTCCCCCAGAGATGCTGCCTGACCTGTTGAGTTACTCCAGCGCTTTGTGTCTATCTTCCCTCTAAACCTTTCCTATCCTTTCTTATACATTATGTTGCCACTTTCAGATAGTTGAGGATTTGGACGTCAAGATCCAAGATCTGTACATCAATGCTGGTATAGGGCTTGCCATGAATAATTAACTCATGGAAGAATTTTATACGTATTTTAGTCTGAATGAGAAGTCGAGCTTGCAGTGGAATCACAGGCAGATAGATCCAGACAACAAACAAAAGCATAAATTATAGATAAATTATGCAAAATGTATGGGTGATTTATGTATAATTTATGCTTTTGTGTGCTGTCTGAGTCTATCTGCCTGTGATGCTGATCCAAACAAGAATTTATTTGTATCGTACTTGTGCATATGCCAATTAACTCAACTTGACTAAGCTTCTAAGAAAATGGGAAGAGGTGCTATGCATGTAAGTGTGATTCTCTGTCTAAAAACTCACTGTATGATGTTGTAGGACTGAAACACTATCGTGTTCGATGCTGCTGTTCATTCAGTGTTGCTGGCTTGCAGAAAGGTTGTTCAGCGGATTGTATAGTTTGGAGATACAGCAAAGAAACAGGCCCTTCGGCCCACCGAGTCCGAGGCAGCTAGCGATCCCCGACCCCACACACTAACAATACCCTGCACACACTGGGAACAAGTTACAATTTTAACCGAAGCCAAGTAGCTTACGAAACCTGTATGCCTTTGGAATGTGGGAGGAAACCGGAGCACCTGGAGAAAACCCACGCTGGTCGGGTACAGAGAGCACCCATAGTCAACATCAAACCTGGGTCTCTGGTGCTGTAAGGCAGCAGCTCCACCGCTGCGCCACTGTCCCACCCAGATAGCTTTAAGTCCATTTTTTATTTCTTAATGGAGCAACACAGATTCTCTGCAGACACACTCCACCACCAATTTTCCGGCACCCTTGGTTCCAGAGCCTGACCGTATTATCCGTTTTGCCGGACCAGCAGAGGTCACGGCCTCAAGGGGCCAAGATACCGGCCCGCAAAGTCGGCCACAGAAACCGGCTATGGGATAGAGGATCTGCCGGCTCTGGCCAGTCTGGAGTTCCAGAACCCCGGCCACTGGGGATAGATTCAACTCACCGATCAGTACGGATGTCCCAATGAGCGAGATTGGCCTCCTCACCCGGCCTAGGCATCACATTTTCGGGCGGGGGTTTTGTCCGGATTAAAAGGAGGTCCGGACCACCAGTTGCCGGAAAATCGGTGGTGGACCTGTACGAGGGCTAAATGCTCACACAGCAAAAATGGATGAAGTCCAGTTTTCAGGCCACCAAGTTCGAAACAGAGAGATGGTTTAAAAGCACAAGCCAATGTCACCAACAATTGGTACCAAGATAATGCCGTTAAAGTGGCAAGCTATCCCAAGACACTTCACAGCAATAACATCAAATAAAATTTGACTCAGTGTCAGTTTTATTTCAGCTCTGTGGACAAAAGGAACTCAGCCTCCGTGAAGGCATCACATGCAATTCCAAACCCTGTCACCATGGTTGAAAATTATTTTGATGCTGCAGAATCTGTTTCAGCTTCAGCTCTCCGCCCTTTCCTAGTTGGACATCACCATCTGGTGGAATCAGAAGGAACTGCAGATAGACACAAAGTGCTGGAGTAACTCAGCGGGTCAGGCACCATCTCTGGAGAGAAGGAATACATGAGTTTTTGGGTCGAAACCCTGCTTCAGACTCACTGCAGATGCGGGAATCTTGAGCAAAACACATAGAGCTGGTGGAAATTAGCAGGTCGGGGTTAGGTTTAGGTTTATTACTGTCACGTGTACTGAGGGCGATACACATGTACAAATGTAGTGTGGCATGGTGGCACAGCAGTAGAGTTGCTGACTTACAGCACTTACAGCACCAGAGACCCGGGTTCGATCCTGGCTAAGGGTGTTGTCTGTTCCCCCCTTGACCTGCATGGGTTTTCTCAGAGGTCTTCGGTTTCCTCCCACACTCCAAAGACATACAGGTTTGCAGTGTAATTGGCCTGGTATAAATGTAAATTGTCCCTAGTGTGTGTAGGATAGTGATAATGTGCGGGGATCATTGGTTGGTGCAGACTCAGTGGACTGAAGGGCCTGTTTCTGCACTGTATTTCTGAACTGAATTGAACTGAACGACAGTGAAAAGTTTTGTTATAGAAACAGAAAGATAGGTGCAGGAGTAAGCCATTTGGCCCTTCGAGCCAGCACCGCCATTCAATATGATCATGGCTGATCATCTAAAATCAGTATCCCGTTCCTGCTTTTTCCACTAAATCCCTTGATTCCTTTAGCCCAAAGAGCTAAATCTAACCCCGTCTTGAAAACATCCAGCGAATTGACCTCAACTGCCTTCTGTGGCAGAGAATTCCACAGATTCACAACTCTCTGGGTGAAACAGTTTTTCCTCATCTCAGTTGTAAATGGCCTACCCATTGCATGCCATCCAAACATATCAAATATGCCATACATACTGTAGATACAATCAATTCAAACTCAAGCACAATAGATGGAGCAAAGACAAGACAGAGTAAAGAAGGGTTTCGGCCCGAATCGTTGCCTATCTCCTTCGCTCCATAGATGCTGCTGCACCCGCTGAGTTCCTCCAGCATTTTGTGTACCCACAGAGTGCAGAATGTAGTTCTCAGAATATCGGAAATAGTTAGCCAAAGTCTTAAAGAGACTTCCTGATTCTTATACTCAATACCCTGACCAATGAAAGCAAATATACCACATGTGTAGGAAAGAACTGCAGGTGCTGGTTTATAGCGATGGTTTCCTTCCCATTCTGGGAAGTGTTGCCAATTTCGGAGAGCTATGGAATTGGACCCCAAGATCGGGCAGCAACAGAACACACAAAATACATTTTATTACATTGTCTATTGTCTATGGTCTAACATGAACATCCACCACAGTGACTGCTCCACATTCCTCACCGTGATGGAAAGCGAAGAAAAAGTTCAATCTCTTCCCTTCATTGTTCTCCCGCGGTCGGGGGCTTCGAGCCTTCTGTTGACGGGATGATCTTGACTCGATTAGCCGGCGGTGGGCCTCCTCGTTGGGGCGATCAAGCTCCTGCATCGGGGGCATGTCAGCTCCCCGTGTCGGGCGACCTGACCCCGGGTCGGGGCTGGTCAAACCTTCTGGAGGGAATAGACCGGCGGCATCTAGGGGAAGATGGAGAAACAACATGAGCTGTCGAACGTGGATTTGGTTCCGAGTTACATGATCCAAATTTGACGATAACGGGGATAAATCGGACGAAGGCTTTGCAGTTGTGTTTCATGACGATCTGTCATATTTCCTGGTGCGGCTCGTCAGCCATTGCGTCAAAACCCCGACAGAAAACAATTGTTGTTTCGTCGACCCAAAAAGGCACAGAGCACAATGTTCTACTTTCATCATCAATGAAACGTTTCAAGAGTCACTATTGATGCCTGACAAGGCAGCTCCAAAACTCACTGCCGACTGCTCCGACACAGTCTAAGGCTCAAGCTACAGTCTAAGGCACATAATCATGTCGCGATTAAAATTAATTGGGAAATATTGTCTTTTTTGATTCAATTATGCCTGGATTAGGGGGCATTAGTTAAAGAGAGAAATTGGATTTCTTTCTCTGAAATGTCACTTGTACACTCTGGTGTTTAGAAGGATGAGAGGGAATCTTATAGGGCTTGTATACTCTGGAGTTTAGAAGGATAAGAGAGGATTTTATTGAAACATATAAGATTGTTAAAGGTTTGGGCAAGCTGGAGGCAGGAAACATGTTCCCGATGTTGGGGGAGTCCAGAACCAGGGGTCACAGTTTAAGAATAAGGGGTAAGCCATTTAGAACGGAGACGAGGAAACACTTTTTCTCACAGAGAGTTGTGAGTCTGTGGAATTCTCTGCCTCAGAGGGTGGTGGAGGCAGGTTCTCTGGATGCTTTCAAGAGCGAGCTGGATAGGGCTCTTAAAGATAGCGGAGTCAGGGGATATGGGGAAAAGGCAGGAAATGTCAGCCATGATCACATTGAATAGCGGTGCTGGCTCGAAGGGCCGAATGGTCTACTCCTGCACCTATTGTCTATTGTCCATTGTCAGTGGTTCAGTGGTTTGATGGTTCTTCATTGCCACGTACACACAGCACAGTGAAATTCTTCTGCACAACCCACGAATGCCCAGTCGCCATTTTTTGGTGCCGTTTACAAAGGAAAAGAAACAGTCCACAGTCCAAGTCGGGTCCACATGCGTGAAGTATTGGAGTGCCCCTGATCCAGGCGAGACCCAGGCTGCTGCAGGCCCATGACCCGACGTCCCTCTCCTTGCCCGACCGCCTCTGTGTCCCGGGGGCACCTCCTGCAGCCGACCTTGAAGGCTCTGGAGACAATACCCCGGACCCTCTCCTACCGGCCCAATCCTCGCGTCCGTCATCACCAGCAGCCCCCTCCTCCTTCACCCTCCAGTCTTCGGGCCTTCCTAGCTTCCCCCTGCAGGCAGCGGCCCACTGGGGCCTTCTCCGCAGCGGTGAACACGGCCTGCTCTTGGCAATATGTGTAGGCTTGTTTGCTTGCTTGGTTTTGTTTTGTTTTGATTTATTTTTTATTATTATTAAATTTATTATAATTTTTTTTATTTTTATTATTTTATATTAACACAAGATCTCGACCCAAAACATTACCCATTACTTCTCTCCAGAGATGCTGCCCTGTCCCACTGTAACTCCAGCATTTTGTGTATACCTGCTCTTGGTAATGGTCCTTGCTCTCGACCTTGGAAGCTGTGTCCACTCTTCCCAGGAACTTCCCTTTGGTTGTTTTCTCTGGGACGTCGGATGTGGAGGGAGAGACATGATAGAAGTATATAAAATCACGAGAGGCATAGATAGGGTAGACAGTCAGAACATTTTGTTTGCCCAGGGTATAAATGTCACATACCGGAGGGCATAGTTTTAAGGTGAGAGGGGTGAAGTGTAAAGGAAATGTGTGGAGCTATTTCCTTACACAGAGAGTGTTGGGTCCCTGGAACACACTATCATGGATGCTAATGAAGAATTAGCTGACGGAGTTAGCTGATGCTAGAGTCAGATGTGATAGTGGTGTTTAAGTGGCTTTCAGCTAGGCTAATTGGTATGTAGGGAATGGAGGGATATTGATTATGTTCAAACATATGAGATTAGTTTATCTTGGCATTATGTTGGCTTTGGATTGGGACTCTGGAAACAAGAAACTGCAGATGCAAAAAAAGACACAAAATGTTGGAGTAACTCAGTGATTCAGGCAACATCTCTGGAAAATATGAACAGGTGGCATTTTGGGTTCGGACTCTTCCTCAGACTGATCAAGACTCCAGTTTGTTCTGAAATTCTTTATTAACATCTGTGATAGCCCTATGGAGATCACACTTTTCTGCCTTGTACAGTGAGGGCTCTTCCTTCTTCAAAGCCTTGGATCTAGGCTTTAGCAGAGAGCGAATCTTCACTTTCACCCAAGGTTACTGGTCGTTGGGGGGAACACACTTGTCCGACCATTTCATTAGTTTAGTTTAGAGATCCAGCAGGGAAACAGGCCGTTCGGCCCACCGAGTCTGCGCCGACCAGCGATCAATAGGTGCTGGAGGAGGCCATTTGGCCCTTCGATTCATTGTGATCATGGCTGATTGACCCCTATCAATAACCCAGGTAGATTCGTTGTAACAGGCTGTCTGTATCAAAAACTGTACACCTGCCTAGACATCAGACAGTATAGGTTGAGTAGTTTGACTAGCATATTCTCCTGTGGCCATTGACTTCGCTGGGATCAAATACTATTTCATGGAAGGAAACTGAGGGTGATGGTTGGAGGTTGTTTTTTCACACCGTAGGCCTTTGACTAGCGGTGTGCCAGGGTTCGGTGCTGGGCCCATTGCTATTTGTCAAGCACACCACTGATTTGGATGAGAATGTACAAAGCATTATTAGTAAGTTTGCAGATGACACAAAAGCAGGTTAGCGATGATGGTTACCATCATTTACAGCAGGATCTTGATCAGTTGGGCGAGAGGGCTGAGGAATGGTTAGTAGAGTATACATAGAAACATAGAAAATAGGTGCAGGAGGAGGCCATTCGGCCCTTCGAGCCAGCACCGCCATGCATTGTGATCATGGCTGATCGTCCCCTATCAATAACCCGTGCCTGCCTTCTCCCCATATCCCTTGACTCCACTAGCCCCCAGAGCTCTATCCAACTCTGTTAAATCCATCCAATGATTTGGCCTCCACTGCCCTCTGTGGCAGGGAATTCCATAAATTCACAACTCTCTGGGTAAAAAAGTTTTTTCTCACCTCAGTCTTAAATGACCTCCCCTTTATTCTAAGTCTGTGGCCCCTGGTTCTGGACTCACCCAACTTTGGGAAATGTTTTCCTTGCTTGTCCAGTCCTAGCTTGTCCAGTCCTTTTATAATTTTATATGTTTCTATAAGATCTCCCCTCATCCTTCTAAACTCCAGTGAATGAGAAATACTAGAGAAAATTAACAATTTTTTGCCAAAGCCAATTAACATAACTCTATGCCTTTAGCGTGTGGGAGGAAACAGAAGATCTCTGCAGAAATCCACACGATCACGGGGAGAACGTACAAACTCCGTACAGACAGCACCCATAGTCAGGATCGAACCTGGATCTATGGTGCTGTAAGCGATGTAAGGCAGCAACTCTACCGTTGTGCCACTGTGCCCCCCTCAAATGATGAAAGCAGTGTCAACTGAGGTATGTTCAGTGTGGGTGGATGTCCATGTTCCAGTCCACTGATTCTAGACTGTTGAAGTAGCCCCTAACCTCCTTGAATCACTACTGCATTACTCTTGCTTACCAAACTGGCAGGAATGTCTCCAGTTACTTGACTATGGTAAAGTTGACATTCAATCTTTAGAGTCATAGAGTCATACAGTGTGGAAACAGGCCCTTCAGCCCTACTTGTCCACACCGGCCAACATGTCCCTCCAAACCGGTCCTATCCATGTACCTGTCTAACTGTTTCTTAAATGTAGGGATAGTACCTGCCTCAACTACCTTCTCTGGCAACTCGTTCCACACACCCAGTTACCATGGTGTTAGGTTTCTTGTGGAATTAAGCAAGTCATCCATCCATCTGTAGTGAGAAGTTAACATTAGACTGTGAGGCAACCCCGTTTTTTCGTGGCCTGACTCACTGCCGCTGACAATTCTGGACAGTTAAAGCTGGAGGATTCTCTGCTTCAAGGTGTAGTTGACCGAAGTTTTGGAATCAGAAACAAAGATTGAACAATATGGCAGCTTTCCCAGACGGCTTCAGGCAAACACTGGTGACGGAGCAACAGTGGACACACCGTCCCTGCTTTCCGATCCATGCCATGAATCAGGAGCAGAGCAGATAAACAAATCAAGTTAAGGGGCGGTCACGGTGGCGCGGCAGTTGAGTTGTTGCCTTACAGCGAACGCAGCGCCGGAGACCCGGGTTCGATTCCGACTATAGGTGGTTGGCTGTACGGAGTTTGCACGTTGACCTGTGTGGGTTTTCTCCAAGAACTCCGGTTTCCTCCCACACACCAGAGATGTGCAGGTTTGTAGGTTAATTGGCTTGGTAAATGTAAAAATTGTCCCTAGTGGGTATAGGATAGTGTTAGTGTGTAGGGGTCACTGGTCGGCACAGACCCAGTGGGCCGAAGGGCCTGTTTCCACTGTGTATCTCTAAACTAAACTAAGTCAAGTTTATTGTCATATGCACAAATATGGTGAGGTACAGAAACAATGAAGATTTTGCTTGCAGAAGCATCACATCAACTCAGCCAGTACACAAAAACAGAAGAGAGAGGTACAAAGAACTGCAGAGGCAGGTTTACATAAAAGACAAAAAGTGTGGGAGTAACTCTGAGGGTCAGGCAGCATCTTTTGAAAACAGGGATAGGTCTGAAGAAGGGTCCTGACCGGAATATATTGTAATTGTAATTAATTTATTAGCCAAGTATGTAAACATGCAAGGAATCTGATTTGCCAGCAGTCATACAAAACAGCAACAAGATTCATAACCACATAAAAAATTAAACATAGGCTTAAACAGCCACCACAACAGTGTGTGCGAATCCCAAGGGTATGCAGCATAAGCGGAGACCCACAGCCATCTGTTCAATGTCAGGGCCACACACACGCTCCATCACCGTGATGTGACCAGAGTTGTACCGACCGCTGTCACTCTCTCTGCAGTCCCTGTCCGCCTGAACCGTCAGAAAGCCGTCCACACACGCACCAGACTCCGTGATGTCCTCATGGAGCCTTGTTCCCGCAAAACGCAGAGATCACTGCGCTCACGGCACTCCCTCTGAGTCCTCACCAGTTCAGGCAGCACGTCCATCTTGTTTTTTCGGTCAACTCACATTCCCCACTGTGATGGAAGGCAAAACCTATACCTTCTATCCTCCTTTTCTCCCGCGGGTGGGGCAATGGAAACTCCCCAGCAGCCACCGACCGTAGCTCCCACATTGGGGCGATCGAAGCTCCCTTGATCGGGGCAGTCGAAGCACCCGTGATTGGGGTGTCAAACCTCCTGCAGTTGGAGCTCCCGTAGTCGATCCCTAACAAAGGGACCGGCAGCTCCACAATGTTAAAGCCGCAATGCAGACAGAGATAGGATGAAAAAGTCACATCTCTGTCGAGGAAAGAGATAAAACAGGTTTCCCCAACACCCCCCCCCCCCCCCCCCGACCCCCACATAATACAGAAACTAAAGGTACACTAAAAACATACAAGTAAACACAGACCAAAACAGCAAAAGAGGAAAAAGACGAGACAGGCTGTTGGCATGGCCGCAAAGTACAACGTCAGTGCTGGAACGTTGTAAGCCAGCAACTCGACCACTGCACCACTGTGCCTCCTGTGACAGGTTGAAGAGAGTGTTGGCCCATCATGGGCACAGCCCTCCCTACCATTGGAAGCATCTATCGGAGGCGCTGCCCCAGGATGGCATCTCACGCCAACCACCTTTCTATATGAAAGGATGTCACCTATCCTTGAGCTCCAGAGATCCAATGATTTACTCCAGCACTATCTCTTTTCATGGATAGGTGATGTTTCAAGTTGCGACACTTCCTCAGACTGAAAAAAATTGTACGTAAATTCTATAAGACAATGAAAATAAAAAGACTATGCAAAAAAAAATATCAGTCCAAAGCATAATTGGAAAACAAAGTCATGGTAGAGCAAGAGATGGTTTTTTGTTGAGCTAGGATTAAAGTTGTACAGTCAGTTAAAGTCAGTTCAATGCCTGGTGGTTGTAGGAACGTAGCTGTTCGTAAACCTGGTAGTGTGGGAGTTCAGGCTTCTGTATCTCCTGCATTGCAGTGAGAAGAGGGCATGACCAATATGGTGTGGAGCCATGAGATGCCAGCCTGGGGCAGCACCTCCAGTAGATGCTTCCAATGGTATGGAACGGCTGTGCCCATGATGGTCCAGGCTGAGTCCAACACTCTCTGCAGCCTGTCACAATGGCACAGTGGTAGGCTTTATGTCTTACAGAGTCAGAGACCCAGGTTCAATCCTGAATACGGGTGCTGTCTGTATGGAGTTTGTACATTCTCTCCATGACCTGTGTGGGTTTTCTCCGGTATCTCCAGTTTCCTTCCATACTCAACTCCCAAGACAGGTTTCTAGGTTAATTGGCTGGGTAGAATTGTAAATTGTTCCTCGTGTGCAGATTAGCAATCGTGTGCGGGGATCGCAGGTCGGTACGGACTTGGTGGGCACTGTATCCCTAACCTAACCTAAACTAAACTAAACATCACAAAGTTGTAGGTAGACAGAAATGCTGGAGAAAGCATCTGAAGAAGGGTCTCGACCCGAAACGTCACCTATTCCTTCGCTCCATAGATGCTGCCTCACCCGCTGAGTTTCTCCAGCAGTTTTGTCTACCTTTGACTTTTCCAGCGTCTGCAGTTCTTTCTTAAACATCACAAAGCTGTAGCTCAGGATCAATTTTCACATGAAACAATCGCACAAATAGCAACTTTAATTTGGCTCATTCCTATGTTAACAATTGTATAACGCTGTGCCTGATTTTTTTTTCACACAGGGGAAATAGGTTTTCTTAAACTTTAAACACAGAGTCTGAAGCAGAGAACTGAGGCAGTGACTGCCTTGAAGCCTTGTATGTCAAAAAATTCATTGCTGGTCTGCAGTAGTGACTGTACCCTGAATTTTGTTCCCACATTTCAGTTCTATTGACTGCAAGAGAATTAATTTAAGCAATGGTACAGCGTGCTGAGGCAATAAACTAGCAGGTCAGGTTAGATGTGTAGGAAGGAACTGCAGATGCTGGTTTAAACCAAAGATAGACACAAAAAGCTGGAGTAACTCAGCAGGACAGGGAGCATCTCTGGAGAAAAGGAATGGATGTCATTTCAGGTCAAGACCCATCTTCAGACAAAACGTGTTTACATTTGTTTTTATTGGAATATTTTCCCTTCTGATGATTCACTCAACCAAGCGGATTTTTGATTCCCTGTTGGTGAAATGAAGTGGGAAGCTCTGCAATCTTGGTGGTCATTCATGCCTGGGGTATGTGCGCTGTCGGCTGAGGAGGTAGGGGGGGGGGGGGGGGGAGGGAGATTCAGCAGCTAAAGGGCCTGTTCCACTTAACCAATTTTTTTCGGCGACTGCCAGAAGCCTGTCATAGTCGCAGCAGGCCGCTGAAAATGTTCAACATGTTGGAAATCCAGAGGTGACCAGAAAAAGGTACGACTCTTTGGGTGACTACTCACGACCACACAGCGTCACGTGTCGACATGTCGCGGGGTGACGTTGTATGGTCGTGAGTAAGTCGCCCAAAGAGTTGTACCTTTTTCTGGTCGCCACTGGATTTTCAACATGTGGAAAATTTTCGGCGACCTGCTGCGACTATGACAGGTGCCAGCAGTCGACGAAAAAATTGTGCAAGTGGAACAGGCCCTTTATTGATTGAAATTGTAATGAAACCAGCGTAGACAGATTCGTACTTGCTCGAAAGTGATGCAACAGAGAATCAGGCTCTTCGGCCCACCTACTCCATTCTTCAGGCACCCATTCACACCAAACATACACCAGGGACAATTTCCTCTGGAAAGTTAACCAACAACTTTTCATCTTTAGGATGAGGGAGAAAATCCGACCACTCAGAGGATACGTGCGTGCTCCACAAAGACACATCTGAAATCGGAATTGAACTCAGGTTGCTGAAGCTGACAAGACATGCCACTATGCCACTCGAGTCCACCTTGTTATGTTGCAGACCAGGCATTTCCACAATGCCTTCTGCATGTTTAGATAGCATTTTGTTATTGCAGAGTTTTATTGCAACTTCTCTTGAACCAAAACATGGGCCCAAATGGGTAGGACGGAACTGCAGATGCTGGTTTACACTGAAGATGAACACAAAAGGCTGGAGTAACTCAGCGGGTCAGGCAGCATCTATGGAGAAAAGGAATAGGTGACATTTTGGGTCGAGACCTTTCTTCAGGCTAGATCTTTGTTACTTTTTGCATCTTGTTCATTCATTTGTTCTATATCTCTCTATATCACCATCCATATCTCTTGTTTCCCTCTCAGTCTGAAAATGGGTCTCGACCCGAAACGTCACCCACTCCTTTTCTCCAGAGATGCTGCTTGACCGGTTGCATCACTCCAGCTTTTTGTGTCCATCACGTGGGCCCAAATTCTACAAAATGCACGTCGAGTATGGATAAATAAACACAATCACAATTTGAGGGGTGGAGTCGCATAACAAACAGAAGGAAATAATATTTATTTATTTCGCACTTTCACAGTCACTGAATGCACAAAATCAATTTACAACCTATCAAATCAGTCATCTTGATCAACTGTGGAGGCAATGTTGTATGAATTACAACAAGATAACTGACAATGTAATCTATTTCAGTGAGGCCAGCTATGAGATCATTATTAGTGGAGGTTCCCTCTCCAAGTGCAGGTTTGTTGTGAGATAAGGGGTTGAAAATATAATTCTCATACAGGAATCAAAGTCGCCTTAACCTGCTGTGTGTTACGGAATAATAAGCTATGTGTGCTCTGAACATTCCAGGAAATGTTTTAACATATCGAGAGTGCAAGTATCAGTTAATGCCATAAACATAGCAGAGAAAAATTAGACGTTTCAAGCAATCAATCCACAGATGCTTCCCTGACCTACTGAACATTTCCCCGTATTTTCTGTTTTTATTGAAAATGCAGATTACGTGGATGGGGATCATTTGGGAGTTCAGACAAGGTAGATTAGCTGCATTCCGTGAGAGTCACTCACAGAGTAACGGAATATCGCCCGGCGCGGCCTCAATGGCCGTGGGACTTAACACCGCCCGCCTGGGGCTTCGACATTGGGAGAGAAATGGTGCGGGGGAGAGAGAAGAACTTTGCCTTCCATCACAGCGAGGAGGAGATTCACTGCGATGGATGTTTGTGTGAATTGAACTGATTGTGTGTTTTTTAATGAATTGTTCTGTTTGTATGGCTTGTAGAAACGGAGTTTTGTTCCAGCCTCTCTGAGGTTCGAATGACAAGCAATACAATCAAATCAAATACAGAACATAGAATAGGCCCTTCGGCCCACATTGTCTATGTCAAACATGATGCCAAGATAAACTGATCTCCTCTGTTTGCACATGACCTATATTCCCTCCATATCCATGTGCCTATCTAAAAACCTCTGAAATGCCACTATTGTATCGGTCTCCATCATCACCCTTGGCAGCGCATTCCATGCACCCACCACACACTACGTTAAAAAAAAACTTGCCCTGCACAACTTCTTGAAGCTTCACCCCTCTCACCTATCAACAACAGGCCCTTCAGCTCACTGAGTCCACACTAACCACCAAACAATCATCCCATCTTCTTCTCCTCATTGCCATCAACGTGCACCCTGAACCTCAACCTACCACAGTATACCTTTTGTTCCAGATCCCAGCATCTGCCATCTCTTGTGTCTCCATTCCACAATGAAGTCAAGAGCCGAGAGTGTTTATTTGTCATATGTAACAAAAACGGAACAATAAAATTCTTACTTTATTCTTATTCTTGATTGGATTCATGTCTCGCCTTTTCTTTGACTGGATAGCACACAAACAGAGGCTTTTCATTGTACATGTGACAATAATAAACTAAACTAAACTAAACTTTAGGGTAGTTTTTAGTTTAGCGATACAGTATGGAAACAGCCCCTTTTGCCCACTGAGTCCAATCCCTGCACATTAACACCACCCTACACACACTAGGCACAATTTTACATGGTCCATTAACCTACAAACCTGTACGTCTTTGGCGTGTGGGAGGAAACCGAAGATTTCGGAGAAAAAACACGCAGGTCACGGGGAGCATGTACAAACTCCGTACAGACAGCACCCATAGTCAGGATCGAACCCGGGTCTCTGGCAGTAACCTTATCGCTATGCCACCTTGCTGCCCATACATAGTAAATTCTTATTATACACGGTAGGGACAATTTACAGATGCCAATGAACCTATCCACCCACAGGCTGTTGGGGATGTGGGAGGAAACACATGCGGTCACAGGAAGAGCGTGCAAACTCCACCCAGACAGAGCTACACTATAGTATTGAACCCGCAACCCTGGAGTTGTGAGTTGGGCAGGTTGGAGCCATTCAGACTCTATATTAAGATTCTTCATATTAAGGTAACTCACTTTGTCAGTGTCAGTAATGGCCATTTCTGCTAGAAGTCATCCTAGTGACATTGGCTCAGTTGTTCTCTCTCCTTTACTGCAGGCTGGCCTGAGATCCCACAGCCCTGAAATATCAATGCATTACGCCTGTCTCTTTAGTTGAATTTAGCTTAGAGACACAGAATCAGAGTCCGTTCCAACCAGTGATCACCCCAGACACTGGCACTATCCTACACACGAGGGAAAATTTACAATTTACAGAAGCCAAATAATCTACAAGCCTGTACGTCTTCGGGGTGTAGGAGGAAACCAGAGCACCCGGAGAAACCCACGCAGTCACAGGGAGAACGTACAAACTCTGCACAGACAACACCCGTAGTCAGGATCGAACTCGGGTCTCTGGCGCTGTAAGGTAGCAACTCTACCACTGTGCCACCATGCTGCCTGATAGCTTTAAATCCCCTTTTTTTTCTGTAAGGAGCAACACAGAGTCTCTGCAGATACGAGTCCACCACCCATTTTGCCACTGTGCTGCCCTCTGGCTTAGACCGAGGACAAGGATATCTGACGAGAAGATGGGTAGGTATGCGGTGTCATGAGATGCAGTGAAAAGCTGAGTTGTGTGTGGCTTAGGGCAAAGAGAGGAGGTGGCTGTCAGCTATCTTGAGGAGTTAGATTGGTGAGCATGAGGGACACAGTGTGAAAGTGGGTTGAGGGACTTTGTGAGAATCCAGGTCAACAATGCTGAGCGGTACGGAGAAAAAGGTAGTCCAATGTGTCTAAGAGTGTGAGGGTGGGTGGGTGGAGGGATGTCGTGAGAAGAGGGGATCAGGAAAATGCGCTAAGGTAGAAGGAGTGCGAAAGCAGATTGGATTCCAATCGACAAATCCGTGGTGTTAATCAGTTGGAATTAGTTATGATAAATGGGAAATCTCAAACTTGACAGGTGTTGTTAATCTCTGAAAAAAAAAAAAAAGAAATGGCTGTATAGTCTCCCATAAATGTCATAATTCATCCATTTTTCAAGCCTTAGTCTTCTGACCAGCTTTGCCATTGCATTTCTACATTTTGTGCAGTGGAACACCTCATCAATGGTAAAGAGAGGAATCTTATTGATGGGCTGATGAGTATTTAATTGGTGAAATATTTACAAATTGAAAGAAATGCAGTCGTGTGCACAAGATGAATGTCCTGTCCCAAATAATTAACTTTGATCGATGATTTTAATTTAGATATAATACAAAGTTGTTCATTATAGTAAAGGGGATCAGTGATGGGATATGAAAAGCTTTTTAAAAAAAAAAACATGTTAAATATCTTATTAAGCATCACGAGGCTAGGAATTGCAGGTTACATTTGTTTGGTTCACTGCAGCCTTGGAGACTGCACGAAAGAGTTAGCGGACAGTTAGTTGGCCATCTCCTCTGCAGTGAGTACGGTCATTACTGGAGATATTCACCTTCCATGGGGTGTCCCTAATCATCACCTTTCAGGAATTCCTGTTAAAGTCCCCATAAAATCCTTATGGAAGTTAAGTTGAAACATAACTTGAGAAATGAAGTTGACTTTCTGCCCTTGCTTGCTTTCCGTGAATGGACGATGAGATTGGAGGGATCACCTTATCAGGCAACTGAACCATCTTACAAACAACTCGAAAGCTGTACTGAACTACTATCTACCTAATAGGAGATCCTCGGACGCTTTTTCATTGAACTTTACTGGACTTTATCTTGCACTAAACGTTATACGTGTTATTTCCTTTATCATGTATCTGTATATAGCGGATGGCTCGACTGTAATCATGTATTGTCTTACCACTGACTGGTGAGTGCACAACAAAAGCTTTTCACCGTGCCTCAGTACACATGACAATAAACTAAACTCAAACTCAAAAACGCACCATTACCTCATTCGAAATATCACCTATCCATGTCCTCCCGAGTTGCTCTCTGACCCACTGAATTACTTCAGCACTCAGTGACTTCATTCGAAACCAGCATCTGCAGTTTCATGTGCACTTAGCCTAAAACTGCACTTCATTTTGCCTCTGGAAAGCAGCCAACATAAGCCATCAGCCCAAGACCTTTCCCACCCCAAGCTTCCTGCTCCCATCGGGCAGACGAAACAGAAGCTTGAAACCGTGCACCCTCAGACTCAGACAATAGACAATAGGTGCAGGAGTAGGCCATTCGGCCCTTTGAGCCAGCACCGCCATTCACTGTGATCATGGCTGATCATCCACAATCAGTATCCCGTTCCTGCCTTCTCCCCATATCCCTTCACTCCGCTATCTTTAAGATCTCTATCTAACTCCCTCTTGAAAGCATCCAGAGAATTGACCTCCACTGCCTTCTGAAGCAGAGAATTCCACAGATTCACAACCCTCTGTGTGAGAAGATTTTTCCTCATCTCCGTTCTAAATGGCTTACCCCTTAGTCTTAAAATGTGACTGCTGGTCATGGACTCCAACATCGGAACATGTTTCCTGCCTCCAGCATGTCCAAACCCTTAATAATCTTTTATGTTTCAATAAGATCCCCTCTCATCCTTCTAAATTCCAGAGTGTACATGTTCAATGGATACTATTAAGATGGAAATCCATCTAAATAGTATTCATAGATTTTCCCATTATGTCTCCTTCTCTGATTCCGACATAGTCAAGCATATTTGGCCTCCCTGGTCTTCAATCTGTTGAAGGTTACATAGCACTATTTGATAAAAGGGAGTCTTATATTAACACATTAACCTCTCCCAGCTAGAGATTAGAACAGAACATAGAACAGTGCAGCATAGGAATAGACCCTTTGGCCCACAATATCTTTGCCAAACATGTTGCCAAGACCAACTCTTATCTGCCGGCAATTAGGATCTAGATCTCGATCTGCAATGATCTGGAAGACTAGTGGTAATGTTTTTTGGTTTTTCACAGTAGCTTCCCATCCACAAAGTTATCAGTAACATCTCCGGAATAATTTGTGCGTAGGAATTCATAATTTTAAAGGCAAATATACTCAGTCGGTGATTGAAAAATGGAAGGAATTCACAAAAATTTAACAGTGTCAGAATAAAATAAAATCATCTTCACCCCTTCGAGAGTCAGATTACAGAGATATTCCTACACAAACACTATTTTGGTTGGCTATTAAATATTACTTACAACTGTTCAGCAGTTCTGATAGGAACGTCAACTTTGAAGCAGGTTGGGTGGTTCCATGTCTAATCTTGTTGGCCCCTATGATTTTGTCAAGGGTAGATCATTATTTTAAAAGGATATCTGAGTTCAAAGAGTATATCTGGTCCTAATCTGCCAACCATGCGCTGCATGTTGGAGGCCTTCCTGAAGTGCCATGGCCACAATGACTCCCGGAAGGTTTGTCAGTCGGCGGGATTAGTAAACGCACCCAAAGGCTCATCGGGGGCCTGCCTGTCTGACAGCAGGACCCACGCAAAGGTTCGTCAGGCTGCAGGACCGGACACTCGCCAGAAGGCTTGCCAGTCGGTGGGATTGGGAACAAGCCCCAAGGCTCGTCGGACGGCGGGACAAGGAGGACGAGAGGAGAGGAATGCCTCCAGCACCTTCAAGGTGGCCTGCAGGAGGCACCTCCGTGACACAAAGCGAGAGGAGAGGGGCGTCGGTTCACGGGAACTGCTTTATTAGTACATCAAGCGCGTGGAATTTGGACTTTGAATAATGGCGCCAAAAATGCATGTGCCGGCAGGTGTGATCTATGCAAAAAGAATTTCACTGTGTAATTGCATATGTGGCAAATACAGCACCATTGAACCATTAATCTCACATTAAAATATCCCATTTTAGGTAACCTTTCACAACCTCCCCTTCCCTTTCACTGCCATTCCCCAAACCCTGAACTTTACTATCCTCAAGCTTCACAATTTGCAACTCTTTATCCTTCTGACTTGCATCTCTTTTTTTCATCTCTGGCCTTTATCCAACAATCAAAAAATCGTTGGCTGTGTCAACCATGCATTGTCAGCCGACCATTTATCAGCCCCTCCTCTCTTCCAGCTTTCTCCTCTGCCCCCCTCCATTCAGTCTGAAGAAGGGTTGTACAAAATCACGAGAGGAATAGAATGGGTAGAAGCACAGGATCTGTTGCCCAGAGTAGTAGAATCGATAACCAGAGGACATAGGTTTAAGGTGAGGGGGGTAAGATTTATTAGGAAGTTGAGGGGTAGTTTTTTTCATGCAAAGGGTGGTGGGTGTCTGGAATGAGCTTCCAGAGGAGGCAGTTGAGGCAGGTACTGTCGCCACATATAAGAAACATCTAGACAGTTACACAGATAGGACAGGTTTAGAGGGATATGGGCCAAACACAGGCAGATGGGACGTGTAGATGGGACATATTGGCTGGTGTGGGCAAGTTGGGCCGAAGGGCCTGTTTCCATGCTGCAAGGCTCGATGATTCTATGACTCTAAACGTCCTAACCCGAAACGTCATCTATCCATGTTCTATAGTGATGTTGCCTGACCCGCTGAGTTACTCCAGTACTTCGTGTTTTTCTTGCTGGAAGCAATGCTCCATTTCAATTAAACCTCACACAGAATGGAATGGAATGGCATACTTTATTGTCATATGTGACAAGGCAATTGGAAAACCTTTGCTTGCATCCCCAAGGTATGCAAATAGTCACCACATATGGCGCTGACAAGGTCCTCCTTTGTTCTCCCCACCCCCTCCTCCCGGCTGCCCCCCCTCGCCGGGTCCTCCATTGTTCTTCCCCATTCCCCCCTCAACCATGGTCACGTGGCCTCACCACCGTCCCCCACCAAGGCTCCACTGCTGCTGCCGATTCAGTTACATAAAAATGATGCTGTCCAGTCGCTTTAAACCATGTAAATTTACTAACTTGAGTCTAATTCCTTTTTTATTGTGAGTTATTTACAAAAGTCAGAAAGCTTGACTTTTTGATCCGTTTTCTATCATTAACTAATTAGAATGAGACGCACCCATGGATGATCTCCTCAGGTCTGTAAAATACTGCAGAAAGTATCTCCTGCAACTGAGGTGAACTGCAACAGTGCCCAGTCTAAAGTGTCGATTTGGCAGTGCCAGCAGAAAGTGAAGCAAGCACAACATACTTTTTATGCGTGATTCACAGAGAGAAAACTGGCAGGGGTGCTCCATAAAGCCTCAAGTCCATGGTGTTTAAGTTAGTATTAGATAGCACTAGATTTTCTTACAAAAGCAAGGGGAGGAGAAGGCTGTCGCCCAGAATCCGCCATCTGCCCCCACTGCCCTCGAGTGTGCGGTTCACGAAATGGACTCGTGAGCCATGTCAGAACTCACAAGAATTGAGGCCGCCTTCGTCATTACCGACAGGCCCCCACCAGATAGCAGAGTGGTGCAGCTGGTGTAGCTGAGGGTAGTGTAAGGGTTAAACTGACAATTTCAGCTACAATGTGGAATGGAGTTACCGGCTAAGTTAGCCGCTCTTACATTCCATAGGCTTTCGAAAACACCGTTATCTCCTTGTGCCTGCGATCAGTGCCTGGGAAAGGCTGCGTTGGCGAACAAAACACAGCAATGTTTGAGTAGATGTTGCCAAACAATGTCCAGGAATGTCTGGGTGAGCTCAGCAAAACAGAAACATCAGCAATAGTTGGGTAGACCCCCCCCCGCGCCAGTAGCTCAGGAACGTTGCAGACAAGGGGGGCTTATGATTGGCTCGGGGAGGGGGCAGTGGCGAGGTCTGCTCTAATAAGAAATGCCATGAAGGATGGTGTTGGGCGCCTTTTCGGGGAGAGAACTTCAACCATGGACCCGTGATGCCAACAGTGCCCAGTGATCAAGAGCAGAAACATCCTGTGGCATGCTCTGATGGGGTTGCCAGTGCATACAGGTTTACGTGAGTGTATGTAGAAACACCCTGCAGCGTGCTGTGTTGTGTACTCGGGGTTTGCGAGTGCGTTCGGGGATATTCGAGGATACGTGAGTATATGTGCCTTATTTAGTAGTGCAATCAATTACTGAGTGAATCAAAACTGTTATCTGAAATCCAGTGATTTATCAAACACAACAACCTATGATGCAATCTGTGTGGAGTTTACACATTCTCCCTGTGGCTGCACCAGTTTCTCCTAGGTTCTCACAAAACCCAACTACTGCTAGGTAGTTTCACTGGCCATTGGTTGCACTGCCTACTTAGGGCATTTTTTCCCCCACTAGAGTTGAAGCTATTAGTTTAGTTTAGAGATGCAGCACAGAAGCAAGCCCTTCGGCCCACCGAGTCCACGTTGACCATCGATCACCCGTACACTAGTTCTATCCTACACAATAGGGGTAATTTACAGAAGCCAATTATCCTACAAACCTGTACGTCTTTGGAATGTGGGAGGTAACCTGGAGAAAACCCACACAGTCACAGGGGGAATGTGCACAAACTCCATACAGGCAGCACCCAAAGTCAAGATCGAACAACGGGTCTCTGGCACTGTGAGGCAGCAACTCTACCATTGTACCACCCTGCCGCCCTTAATCTCTTGAATTTGTGTTTATTATATATTATCTACATGTATGTGTTATAGGCCAAGTAAGAATTTCATTGTTCCATTGTCAGTACATATGACAATTAAACACTCTTGACGTACGTTGTCCTTGGTGTGCAGCTGAGTGGCAAAATCCATGAGAATGAGATGGGAATAAAATGGAAATCATGTGGAATTAGATATATAGGTGTATATATTGTCAGAGCAGACAATGTAGAGGTTCCATGCTGTAAGAATGATTCTAAGACATCCAAGAGCGAAAAGTTGAGTTTAGAGACACAGCATGGAAACAAGTCCGTTGACCCACTGAGTCCATGGTGACCAACAATCACCCGTTCACACTAGTTCTACGTCATCCCTCTTTCTCATCCACTCCCTGCACACTAGGGGCAATTTACGGAGGGCCCGCACGCGTTTGGGATGCGGGAGGAAACTGGAGCGCCTGGAGGTATCCCATGCGGTCACAGGGAGAATGTGCAGACTCCACACAGACAGCACCCAAGTTCAGGATCATTCCTGGTTAGGGTTAGGGTTAGATCACTGGTCAGGAATACTGTGTCCTGTTCTTTGCACACACAATAAAAAGTGTGCAGTAACATTAGAAATAGGGCGGAAGAGGTTCACTGGGATGATACCTACAAACCCGCACATCATTGGGATGTGGGAAGAAGCCGGAGCACCCGGAGGATACCCATGTGGTCATGACGAGAAATGTGCAAACTCCACACAGACAGCACCCGAGGTCAGGATCGAACCCGGTCTCTGGCGGTGTGAGGCAGCAGCTCTACCCGCTGTGCCACTGTGTCATCCCCCATGAATTATTCCTCCCTTCCTCCACAATTGGTGAGGACATTAGCCTGGTGAACCCAAGGGCAACTGGTGATCATTGGCACTCAAGACAATTTATTACACTCAGTTCAATCACCAGTTCACAATCAAAACCCAAGAGATATCCCGTTTTGAGCTAAATAACATCGGAACGAGACGCAAAATTATAGCACAGTATTAAATTAGGCACTGGGGATTTCAATAGTGTTGTTACTTGAGTTTGGGTAGAAACATTCAAAGCACCTGTAAAATCCCTGTGTACAGCAAAAAGAGAAAAATAAATTCAATTACTGGAGCATCCAGTTTATTGGCCAAATCATTGTTCCCAGAGTAATTACACACACGATGACAGTGATATTAATTATGATGACACTTAATATGAACTAGTGAGTTGCATGAATATGTATAAGGAAGCATTTGAAATGCAGATTGTTATTTGAAATGAGAATTTATCATATTATTAACAGATTTCAATGGAAATCAATTGTTGAGAAGCTACAAAGAGAGTTAACAATAAATTAAAGTCTGACAGCCTACTCTTCATTAGAAGGCAATTGATTAGATATTGATCTGAATAGCATGCATTAAAACAAGAATCTTCAATAATTTGAGTCAATAATGAAGGGAATAAAGGTGCACCCATTCCACTGTAAGTATTTAAAAATGAACAACTTATATTTTACTGCATTGCAACATAGCAACATATATTGGGTGCCTTGTCAGAGATTTATCAGCTGAACTTTAACATGGCCTACATCCACGCAGAGATATTGCACACAGTATCAAAAAGCTAGACTAAAACATGATCTGCACAGAGCAGTTCCATTTTGTACTGAGTCCCAGAGTGATTTACTCAATTTTTAAACTTGATCGGTGCGAGATTCAGATATAAGATAGAGTGGGAAACCAAATTAAAATGGATGATCGTAGATAAGCATCACTGAGTGCAGGGAAAGGTTTAGAATTCTGCAATGAATGCCCAGGACACTTGTAGAGAGGAAATAGAATATTAGATATCAAGTACTCCATCACCAGAATCTTGTTCAACCAATACACATCTCTGATTTGTCACACTGTCTGTGTTGGACAAATTGAATTTTTCTCCAACTAAATTTCAAGACAGCCATAGCCATCATCGTTGGTACTTCTCTGAAACCCTGTAACTATAACCACTGACTCCACCCCACCGTTTAATAAGTGTCTGAGCCTAGACTAGAGTAGAAATCAAAGTGAGACGGACATTTTTTTTGTTTAGAGATACAGCATGGAAACAGGCTGACCAGCGATCCCCACACACTCCCGCACACACTAGGGGCAATTTCCAATATTAGCAAGCCAATTAGCCTACAAACGTGTACATTTTTGGAGTTGCAGGAGGAAACCGGAGCTCCTGGAGAACACCCACGCAGGTCACAGGGAGAATGTACAGGATCGAACTCTGATCTCTGAGAGGCAGCAACTCTAACCTCTGTACCACCATGCCACCCAAATATATGTCTGCTTCATCACCAAAGCTGCCAGAGTTACTCAGTGATAAGTCACAGCAGTAAAATTGCTACCCTCAATAAGGGACTTGAGTGTACGGAGTTTGTTCCTTCTCCCTATGACCTCGCGGGTTTTCTCCAGGTGTTCCAGTTTCCTCCCACACTACAAAAACATACGGGTTTCTAGGTTAATTGGCTTTGGTGAACATTGTAAACTGTCCCTAGAGTGCAGGATCGTGCAAGTGTATGGGGATCGCTGGTCGGCGCAGATGCTGGAACGAAGGGCCTGTTTCCACGCTACAACTTAAAACTAAACTAAAGTGCAATGTAAAATATCAAGCTTTCCAAGGCAAGGCCTTGCACGTTCCATTGAGATGCTTTACTCTAGACTTGAAATCAAAAGTAGACAAATACAAAGGACCATGACCATCATGCTAGACCTTTGCTGTAGGAAAATCTCCGTGGAGTGAGGGCCATATGGGGAAACAGCATAGATATACACAACCAGGCGGCATGGGTTTAAGGGGAGGAGAATGAGGTGGGAATATTATTTTCATCCAGAGGGGGTTTGCAATACTAGAATTCAATGTCTGAGAAGGTGGTGGAGGCGGTAGAGTTGCTGTCTTACAGCACCAAAGACCCAGATTCGATCCTGGCTAAGTGTGCTGTCTGTACGGAGTTTGTACGTTCTCCCAACGACCGCATGCGTTTTCCTCAAGTTCTTCAGTTTCCTCCCACACTCCAAAGACGTACAGGTTTGTAGGTTAATTGTCTGGGTATAAATGTAATATTGCCCCTAGTGTGTGTAGGATAAAGTTAATGTGCGGTGATCGCTGGTTGGTGCAGACTTGGTGGGCCAAAGGGCCTGATTCTGCGCTGTATCTCTGAACTAAAACTAAACTAAACACAGGAACAGGCACTTTAGCGCTCATATCTGTGCCAGGCATAACATCAAAACAAATAATCGCTTCAGCCTTGGAATACCTCCATTCCTTGCAAACCCATGTGCCTATTTAAAAGCCTCTTAAATCCAGCATGTTGCAGACACCAACAATCTCTGTATAAAAAAGCTTGCATGGCACATCTCCATTAAATGTTGGCCCTCTCACCTTAACGCTCTGCCCTCTACTATTTTAACTTCCTCGCTGGGAAAAAGGTTCTGACTGTCTACTCGCTCTATGATTTTATATACTTCGATCAGGTCTCACCTCAACCTTCAGCGTTCCAGAGAAAACAATCCAAGTTCTAGCTACTATCACTTGGATGTGCAACTAAATCACCCAGGCACAGTAGACCAAGTGTTAGTCAGTAGGATTAGTACAGATGAAGACTTAAAGATGGGTATGGACGTGGTGGGCAGAAGCACCTGTTGCTTACATGTGTGCTGTAAGGTCATAATCTCATAAGTTCATAAGTTCATAAATGTTCTGGGAGCAGAATTAGGCCATTCGGCCCATCAAGTCTACACCGCCATACACTCATGGCAGATCTATTTCTCCCTCCTAACCTCATTCTTCTGCCTTCTCCACACAACCCCTGATACCTGTACTAATCAAGAATCTATCTATCTCCACCTTAATAATATCCATTCTTGGCCTCTACAGCCTTCTGTGGCAAACATTTCCACAGATTCACCACCCTACGACTAAATAAATTCCTGCTCATCTGCTTCCTAAAGGAACGTCTTTTAATTCTATTACCTCTAGTCCTAGACTATCCCACTAGTGCAACCATCCTCTCCACATCCACTCTATCCAAGCCTATTCTATACGTTTCAGTGAGGTCCCCCCTCATGTATAAATCTATGACTGAGGTTCCTCTATCTTCATCTGCAATATTAATAATACGGCACGGTGGGGTAGTTTGCTGATGCAATGTTCACAATTCCTCAGTAATGGCACGGCCGACGCCCACTTACTGCAGGAACAGAGCAACATTCAGGCACCCTCCTTTTTACAGGAGACTTTCAAATTCCTACCATCCACTTTGTTCAGAAACATTTCCTAACTTTCATTTTGAAATGCCGAGTTCCAATGTTCAGAAACAAGGCCATCGTCCAAAATTCCCCAATCTGCAAAAACAATTTATGATTTAGAAAAATGTCCTTCAGCTTTCTAAACTTCAGCCAATGGAACCATACTTTCTATAGTGCCTGGACAAATTAATCCTGGAAGTCCAGGTATAATTCTGATAAAAATTGCAGGAGGATCTTGATCGGTTGGGCAGGTGGGCTGAAGATGGTTAATGGAATTAATGGTTGATGCAAGAGAAATATGAGGTGTTTTGGGAAGTCTAACATGGGCCGGACCTACACGATGAATGGTAGAGCTCTGGAAAGTGTCGTAGAGCAGAGCGATCTAGGAGTGCAGGTGCATAGCTCCTTGAAAGTGGCAGCATAAATGGATGGGTTAGTCATATTTGTCTTGATCAGTCAGAGCTTTGAGTACAGACGTTAGGAGGTCATGTTGCAGTTATATAGCATATTGGTGAGGCCACATTTAGTGTATTGTGTTCAGTTTCTGGCACCCTGTTATAGAAATGATGTGGTCAAGCTGGAACGGGTGCAGAGAAGATTTAGAATGATGTTGCCAGGACTCGAGGTCCTGAACTATAGTTAGAGGTTGAGCAAGCTAGGACTCTATTCCTGGAGCACAGAAGAATGAGAGGTGATCTTGTAGAGGTGTACAAAACCATGAGAGGAATAGGTCAGATAAATGCACAGAATCTCGCACTAACTACTATGAGACAGACAAACAGACTGACAGAGAGGGGTGAGAGTAGTTTCAATACCAGTGTCTCAAACTAACTGCTATGTTCAGTATACATAATGCTGCTTAAATATGTAAATATGTCAACATTTAGTTAGTACTAGACTAAGTGGGATCTGTTGCGTCCCATGTTCACATGGGAGGGCTGGTCCCCCAACACAATATCCCACCTCTCCACCAATTCCAATATTGGTGGCCAGTGGAGGGGGGAAAAGGGTTTCTGGAGCTCTGGTATGGGTGTTGTGGGGCGAAGGGACTGGTTTCCAGAGGGCTAGTATGGACATTGTGGGCTGACTGGTTTCTTGGGCTGGCAGCTCAGTCACTCAGGCCTGGCGGGCTTGCAGCTCAGTCATTCAGGGCTGGTGGACTGGCAGCTCAGTCACTCAGAGCAGGTGGGTTGGCAGTTTAGTCACTCAGGGCTGATGGGCTGGCAGCTCAGTCACTCAGGGCTGGTAGCTCAGTGACTCAGGGCTGGTGAGCTGGCTGCTCAGTCACTCAGGGCTGGTGGGCTGGCAGTTCACTCACGGCTATTCCTTGAAATTCCATTTCAAGCAGAGTGCAGGCCACCACATTCAATTTCATAACATTTCAGGCAGAGTGCAGGCCACCACATTCCATTTCATAGCATTTCAGGCAGAATGCAGGCCACCACATTCAATTTCACAGCATTTCAGGCAGAGCGCAGGCCACCAAATTGCCAAACAACTCATTACATTGTCATTAAGGGCTAACAAATCATTTATTGCAAGTATATTGCATACTCACAGTTCAGTTGATTCACAGCTTAGAATGATAGTTGTGGACTCCCCCTTGTGATCTTCCAAAGTGACTGACTCGTATCTAGGCATCCGGGGTTTTATAGCCCTGCCCCCCCCCCCCCCCCAACGGAAGGGGCGTTACCTTCATCATGGTGATTGACAGACAAGAGGATTAATCAGCTGATCTCAAGATTTTTTAAACACTCATAACTTATTTAATTTTTAGGAATCAAAAAACTTGGAGATCTTTACGAGATGGGAACTCTTCTCTCATTTCAAGAATTACAGTCGAAATATCACCAGAAAGGTAATCAATATTTCAGATATCTTCAAATTCCAGACTATCTGAAAATATATACCCAAGACTACCAAACTTTGCTGCCAGATATACTAGACGAATGTATGAATAGAAATTCAGAGTCAAACAACTTAACATCATATTTGTATAACACCCTTCTAAATATAGAAAACCCATCATCAGAAGTAATTAGAAGAGACTGGGAAGAGGAACTAGGCCTAAAAATTCTAAAAGACAGATGGGAAGAAAACCTTTTATATATACACAATTGTTCGATTAACGTTAGACATACGTTAATTCAATCTAAAATACTGCATGGACTCTACTATTCAGTCTAAACGGAATAAGATCTTTCCAAATGTATCTCCTATTTGTGACAAATGTCTCCTCCAAAAAGCAACTATAACACATTCCTTCACCTCTTGCATAAAATTACATAATTTTTGGAGAGGAATTTTTTAAATTCTCTCATAAACACTAAAAACCCCAACATGGAATTGATAATTCTAGGAACGTCAGAAGCCTGCTCTGAGCTATCAATATTTTAAAGACGTTTCCTCAATTATGGCGAAAAAACTAATACTCAAATTTTGGAAACATACATCTGTCCCTACTCTTAAAATGTGGATTACAAACATGTCTGAGACGCTACATCTTGAAAATATTAGACTTGTCTTAGCAGAAAAAACAGAGCATTTTTCGAAGACATGGACACCATTCATTGATTTTTTACAAGGATAGTGTGGTGCAACACAATTTTGGTGTTAAATCTAATTACGGGTTGGGTGATGGGTGGGGAGGGGTGCGAGGCAGGTATATTATCACTTTTTGTTTTTCTTTCTGCTTTTGTCTTTTTATTTCTCTATGTCTTCCTTATTTCTTTTACTTACTCACTCTTTGGCGACACCACTGGTAGTCTGTCCTTGCACATTTCCCTTTTTCTCTCTCTTGCTTTTTCTCTCTTCTTTTCTCGTAACTACAGCTAAAAATCAAAATTGAAGCTGTACAATAACTGTATTATGTCATATGCTGCTGGTTATATTTTTGTACACTTGCTTCTAATAAATAAAAACAAGAAATAAATTTAAAAAAATTAAAATTTAAAAAATTATTTAATTTTCATCAATCGGAAAAATCCTTGGGGCTGCCTCAGCGGAGGAGGATTGTGAGTAAGTTGACCAAAAATCATAGCGATATATGGCAGCGTTTTTTTCTAAAATCAATATACAGTGCAGACAGGATGTGGTCAAGATGAAACTTTTAGTTATATAGTTTTGTTATTACCTCCATTCATTAACTATGGCTATAGATGTGGCCCACCATCCGCTCACAGACAAGGGTCCCGGCCCCTATGCAGAACAAGGTTGCCGACCCCTGGTTTAGAGGGATATGGGCCATACACAGGCTGGTGGGGTTTGTGTACATGGGACATGTTGGTCGGTGTTGAAGGAGCTGTTTACCACACTGTATAACTCTATGACTATGACTTGATCACTGGTCCTTCTCATGCCAATCTCTCCTTCCTCATAGGTGGTGTCCAGAATGACGAGATATACAAACATCATCAACGTGGGTGTGTGGAAGTTAGCAAACTAGTTAAGACTTCAAATGTTCAAAGTCTTGATTAAGGTCAAAATTGTATGCTGAAACTGCTCAATTTCATCTTATTGAAGCCAGCTTTTTTTAAAATCATAATCAGACAAATAAACTATATTTAATTGGTTTTAGGATCAGATTGTTGATAGAGGATTCTACAGGCTGTCTCATGTCTTATTATTTTCCAATTTACATCAGTGGTTTTTCCATTAATGTGACAGACTCAGCAGTCAAACAAGGTAGGACACACTTTGCTTTAATTTAGACTTTAGAGATACAGCGCAGAAACAGGCCCTTCGGCCCACTGAGTCTGCACCGACCACCGATTACCCCGTACACCTGCCCTATCCGACACACGAGGGACAATTTACAGGCACAATTTTTTTACCAAAGCCAAATTAACCTACAAACCTTTGGAGTGTGGGAGGAAATCGGAGTCACAGAGACTCAGGGCTCTGGCATTGTAAAGCAGCAGCTCGACTGCTGCGCCACCGTGCCGCCCAGCGGTGCTGAGAGACCTGCGCAGTTCGTACCCAAGGGCTAATCAGCAGTGTTTTCTTGGAGTGAGATGTGTTGTCTCCATTGGACATGCATTGTGTAGCCTAATATATATCACAGAAAAAAAAACACAAAGTGCTGGAGTGACTCAACGGATCAGGCAGTATCTCTGGAGAACATGTTCGGGTCTCATGTTGTCGACCTTCCCATGGTGAGCCCTGTCAACTGATCTCAGTCAGGCGAACGACAACAAACAGAAACAGCAGCAGCGCCACAGCTTGGCGTCAACCCGGATCATGCGCCCTTTTTAGGGTGAGCACCTACGGATGTCCAGAAAGCATTTGACAGCATTCACCGAGACAGCCTCTGGGCATTCTACGAATGTATGGGATCCCACAGCATATGGTCGAAGTTATTAAGAGTTTCTACGCCAACTTCTCTTGCAGAGTGGGGAACAGTAACTACACATTCCAGGTGAAGACAGGAGTCCGACAAGGGGGTGTGATATCGGCGCTAGTCTTCAATATTGTTATTGACTGGGTGATGCGTCAGTCAACCGAGGAACAAGCAAGACGCATACGATGGACCCTCTTCTCAGCATTGGAAGACCTTGATTTTGCTGATGACTTGGCTCTGGTCTCCGACACTCACAAGCACATGCAGGAAAAAACATCCCGTCTCAGTGACTTCACACAACAAATTGGCCTGAAGATAAACCACAAAAAATCTGAAGTAATGACACTTAACATCCAAAACCCCTTGACAATCTAAGTGATCTTCCCATAACTGAGGAGTGTTTCCACTGTTTTCGGAATGCTAAACAATGTATGGAGGTCCCAGCAATACAGCCAAGATCAAGCTGAAGTTATACCATAGCTGTGTCCTCAACACCCTCCTATATGGCTCGGATTGCTGGAGAATGACAGTGAGCGACATCAACCAGCTGTTAGTCTTCCATACTAAGAACCTGAAAAGAATCGTTAGAATATTTTGGCCAAACACCATATCCAACCAAGATCTCCTTGCTCAATGCCAACAAGAGAGCATGGACACCATCATGATGAGAAGATGCTGGAACTGGATTGGCCATATACTGAGAAGAGAACCAGACAGCAACCCGAGAATAACCCTGCACTGGACACCGGAAGGGAAAAGGAAAGGAGGGAGAACCAAAACCACCTGGCGTTGAACTGTAGAGGAGGAAATGAAAACAATGGACCTGACCTGGGGTAGTGTCCAGAAGCTAGCCCAGAACAGACAGGAGTGGAGGATCTTTGTTGCTGCCCTACATGCCAGGAGGCATAATAGGCAGTAAATAAGTAAATAAGTACCTACGGATGTCAAACCGGATGGTATCACCCTTCTGCAGCTGAATTCTGCTGCCTCTAATGCAAGAAGAAGAAGAGGAAGAAAAAGAAGGCACCCTTCCTCTGGACTCCAGCACTTTTTTGTAAACCAACATTAGCAGTTCCTCGTATCTACACCACCACAGTTTACAGGACAGCAGGGGCCAACAGCGGCATGGTGGCACAGAGGTAGAGTCGCTGCCTTACAACGCCAGACACCCAGGTTGCACATTCTCCCCGTGATCGCATGGGCTTTCTCCGAGATATATCGGTTTCCTCCCACACTCCAAAGATGTAACGGTTTGTAGATTAATTGGCTTGGTATGATAGAAAATTGTCCCTAATGTGTGTGCAGGGTAGTGTTAGTGTGCGAGGATCACTGGCCCGTGCAGTGCCCACCGTATCTCTAAAACTATAAACTAAAATTACAACTATTGCGGCTTTATGTATTCCGCGTACAAAGCACCAGATGCACTCATGTGGCCTCTTTGACCCACACACCAAAGATGGGTGCATTGGAGGATAAATTAGCCACTGTAAATTCCCCACCGTGCCATTCTTGTGGCTTCATGACTGATGACAACAGCCCTCTCTGTTGGATATATCTGGGGGGTTTTATGCCACTGGGCAGTCAGCGGTCGTAGGATGTTAGACTCATTTTTGTGACGAATTTCAGCAATGTATCACCACAAAGTCATGAGATTGGCAAGGGCTCAGCGTCATCGCAGTCGCCCTCTCCTGGGAACACCCAGCATTAATCACAGGGTTTTGCGGAAGGCCGGAAGCAGAGTGTAATCTTAAGCTGACCATCAGACGGGGATTTTTACATGAAGTGGAAATCACAACACTGGAGAGTATATAGAAAGAAAGCTCATTTATATGGTAAACAGCAGCAGCAGATACACACGGGACAGGAGCTTTGATAAGGATAAAACAGAAAGCAAAACAAAACAGACAGTTAGCACTTATCAAATTCCCAGAAATAGCAATTTATCAAATGCGGATATTCTCTTTTATTGATGTAGGTCGACAGATAAATGTGGGCCAGAACTCACAGGGAATGTCCCTGTAATAGAATCATAGAGTTATACAATGTGGAGACGGGCCCTTCTGCCCAATGTAGCCACACCAACCAACATGTCCCACCTATAGTAATCCCATCTGCCTGCATTTGACCCATGTCCCTATAAACCTGTCCTATCCATGTACCTGTCCAAATGTTTCTTCAACACTGCAATATTACCTGCCTCAAATATCTCCTCCAGCAGCTCATTCCAGCACCTCCACCCTCTGTATGAAAATGTTACCCCTCAGGTTACTATTAAATCTTTCTTCCCTCACCTTAAACCTATGTCCTCTGGCTCTTGATTCCCCTACTCCGTGCAAGAGACTCCATTTGTCTACCCAATCTATTCCTCATGATTTTGTACAGCTCTTTAAGACCACCCCTCATCCTCCTGCGCTCCAAGGAATAGAGTCCCAGCCTACTCCACCTCTCCCTCTAGCTCAGGCCCTTGGGTCTCGTAAATCTCCCCAGTGACTTTCCCAGCTTGACAACATCTTTCCGATAATGTCATGAGGTCCTTCTTATCCCATTGAGAGAGGATCGGGCCTCAGTTTGACACAGTATCTGAAAGATGGCGGATTTGAAGCACTCGATAAGATTCAAGGTCAGCTACTGCAAGCGAGCGATGGTGACCTCGTGTACGGAGGTGGAAGGGGAGTTTGCGGAGGTCACAGGTCGTGGAGTGGGCTCCAGAGGAGCCAACATTAGCCGGGGGAGGATGCATGGATCAAACACCAGTGGAGGGCCCACAGATGTCTGACGAGTGCATAGGTCCGGCGTGACTGGATTCAAGAAAGGGTTAGATTTAGTTCTTGGGGCTAAAGGAATCAAGGGATATGGGAAATAAGCATGAATGGGGTTCTGATTTTGGATGATCAGCCATGATTATATTGAATGGCGGTGCTGGCTCAAAGGGCCGAATGGCCTACTCCTGCACCTATTTTCTATATTTCTATTTTTCTATGACTTGCTACAGCTGTGCGGAACGATGGCAATGGAAGGCATCACTAGGCCAATGCCGTCGCCAGGACAACGGGCCTTTAAAGCCAAGATCATGCTGGACTTCTTTCAGAACTTAATTCTTGAAAGTTACACAATGGTGGAAACTCTTTGTTAAGAAATCTACCATCTGTTAACACTGCACTAGTTGATATATTTTACTTACGTATAAATGTGCTTACGTATCGTATAATTTTACATAAGATGGACACAAAAAGCCGGAGTAATTCAACGGGACAGGCAGCATCGCTGGAGAAAAGGAATCGGTGACGTTTCGTGTTGAGACCCTTCTTCAGACTTCCTGCACATATAATTTTACTGAATTGCATGCAAAACAAATCATTTCACTGTAGCTAGGTACATGTGGCAATAAAGTAATTATTACCAGCTATTACTATTACTCTGAATCGTCCTCAAGACTCTACCGATATGTCAATCTGGGTAATGGTCTTAAATCTGTGGAGTGTGAATTCAATCCAGATCTATAGACATCAGGAATGTAGATAGCGGAACCTTGAGCAAGAACAAAATGCTGAAGATACACAGCAGGTCAGGCAGTATCTGTGGAGGGAATGGACAGGTGACATTTTGGGTTCGGACCCTTCTTCAGTCTGCTGACTCAGTCATGTGTTGAGAAAGTTATATTCGTTCGCAGTCGGACAAGTTTCAAAATTAAAGCTATTTTTTTCAAATCTATCCACACCATCAATACCACCCCTCTACAACCATTGGGCTATTAAAAAAGGAAATAAGCTCTGAATAATAATCATAATCATCATCATACTTTATTAGCCAAGTATATTTTGCAACATACGAGGAATTACCGAGATTTAGAGGCATTGATTTGTCTTTGCACTATTATTGTTTATTTGTATATATATATAAACAATAATTACTATGACTATTTTATATATATACAATCATTAATGTAACTATTTAATATATATACAATGTACTAGTACTGTTATATATGTATATACTGTGTATATTAACTTTTTCATTTATTATACTGTTTACAGAGTACTATGTTTACATACAGTGGCTTGCAAAAGTTTTCATACCCCTTGAACTTTTCCACATTTTGTCACGTTACAACCACAAACGTAAATGTATTTTATTGGGATTTTATGTGATAGACAAACACAAAGTGGCACATAATTGTGAAGTGGAAGGAAAATTATACATGGCTTTCAAATTTTTTTACAAATAAAAAACTGAAAAGTGTGGCGTGCAAAAGTATTCAGCCCCCTTTACTCTGATGCCAGTGCAACCAATCCAGTGCAACCAATTGCCTTCAGAAGTCACCTAATTAGTAAACAGAGTCCATTTGTGTGTAATCTAATCTCAGTATAAATACAGCTGTTCTGTGAAGGCCTCAGAGGTTTGTTAGAAAACATTAGTGAACAAACAGCATCATGAAGCCCAAGGAACACACCAGACAGGTCAGGGATAAAGTTGTGGAGAAGTTTAAAGCAGGGTTAGGTTATAAAAAAATATCCCAAGCTTTGAACATCTCACGGAGCACTGTTCAATCCATCATCCGAAAATGGAAGGAGTATGGCACAACTGCAAACCTACCAAGACATGGCCGTCCACCTAAACTGACAGGCCGGGCAAGGAGAGCATTGATCAAAGAAGCAGCCAAGAGGCCCATGGTAACTCTGGAGGGGCTGCAGAGATCCACAGCTCAGGTAAGTAATTGTTTTCACCATGATGTTGGATGAAGGAAGACACTTTGGCGTAGCAGTAAAGCTGCTGCCTCACAGCGCCAGAGACCCAGGTTCAATCCTGACTATGGTTACTGTCTGTATGGAGTTTATATGTTCTCCCTGTGACCATGTGGGGTATCTCTGGGTTCTCCGGTTTCCTCCCACACTCCAAAGATTTTCAGGTTTGTAGGTTAATTGGCTTCAGTAAAATGGTAAATTGTCCCTTGTGTGTAGAATAATGTTAATGTATGGGCTGATCACTGGTCGGTGTAGACTCGGTGGGCCGAAGGGCCTGTTTCCGCGCTGTATTTCTAAAATCTAAAGTCATTAAAGAGGCTTTAAAGGATCATAGATGTGCAGGATAAGGATCATGTACAGACAAATAAAATTAGTTTAATTGCCATAAGGGACAGCATGGACGTTGGGAAGAGCCTGTTGCTGTGCTGCATGTTCAATGTTCTATGTTTATGTTATAATGGCACAGCTAGAATTACCCAGTCCGTCACATGTATTGACCTTCCCACCATCAAAGGGATCTATAAGAGGCACTGCTTCAAAAAGACCCACACCATCTCCGCCACGCTCTCATCTCACGGCTACCTTAGGGAAGAAGATCTCGGCGCTTGAGAACCGTGACCTTCAGGTTCTTTGTACGTGTTAAGGTGTCTGTAAACCAACCGCAAGGAAGAATTTCACACTTCCATTGGCAGTACATATTACAAAAAAAACCTTGTTTCTTGAAGATAGACACAAAAAGCAGGAGTAACTCAGCGGGATAGATAGCATCTTTGCAGAAAGGGAATGAGTGACATTTTAGGTGGAGAACCTTCTTCAGACTGAGAGTCAGGAGAAAGGGAAACAAGATAAAGACAGTGGCACAGAGGGATATAGAACAAATAAATGCAAAAAAGAAATGATAATAAAAGAAACAGGCCATGGTCAGCTGTGGGCAAGGTGAAAACGAGTTACCGGCAATGAGACTTAACAAGATGACTTTGAAGTTAGTACAACGACTTGGATGGGGGAGTGACAAGAGAGAGGGGATGCAAGTTACTTGAAGTTAGAGAAATCAATATTCATACCGTTGGGTTGTAAGCTGCCCAAGCAAAATATGAGGAGTTGTTCCTCCAATTTACATTTGGCTTCAGTCTGACAATGGAGGAGGCCTAGGACAGAAAGGTCAGTGTGGGAATGGGCAGGGGAGTTAAAGTATTTGTTAACCGGAAAATCACGTAGGTCCAGGCGGACTGAGCGAAGGTGGTCAGCGAAACGATCGGCCAGTATACGTTTGGTCTCGCCGATGTGTAGGAGTCCACACTTGGAACAAAGATACAGTAGATGAGGTTGAAGGAGGAGCAAGTGACCCTTGGACTCCCTGGACAGAGTCGAGGGAGGAGGTATAGCAACAGGTGTTGCATCTCCTGCAGTTGTAAAGGAATGTACCTGGGGATGGGGTGGTTTGGATGTGAATGGATGAATTAATTAGGGAGTTGTGGAGGGAATGGACTCTGCGGAAAGTGGAAAGGGGTGGAGATGGGATGATTTGGCAAGTAGTGGGATCCCGTTGGAGATGGTGAATATGTTGGAGGATAATGTGTTGTATGCAACGGCTGAGGTGTAAATGGAAGGGGGGTTGGAAACATTTCTCTTTTTCTTATCTTCCCCTAAAGTAGATCCACTATTCTCATATTTCTGCATGTTATACTCCACCTGTCAACTCCCCTCCTGCAGACTCTTTGAGTGATATTTGCAGTTTGCTTTCCCACCTACCGATATATTGTTAGAAAATCTGGTGACAAATTACTCAGCCCTTTCATCTGAGGTATTGATATGTATTTTACTTCGAAGTCACATGAGTGACTACGTGAAGCAGCCTGCCAGCCCGCATGTGCGTCAATACGTCTAACGTATGGCTCACGACTGGCTGGGAGGAGCGTCGCTACTCCAGCGGTAAGTTTAAAATCCTGCAGATAAGTTTCAAACTTATTCTGAGATTGTTTTTGGTGAAAAATTCTCGTTACAGAGTTCCAATTGCTGAACGAATTATGGAAAAATCCAGGGGGGAACCCAGATGGGCCACGGGGAAACCAGCTACGGAGGACGGCGGCAGTGCGGGTAGCCGGCGGCCGGCGGTTTCACCGTCCGAGTCGCTGACAGTGAGGTCAGCGACTTCAGACTTGATGCTTGCCCAAAGCACTTTGGCAACCCCGAGAGGGGGCAAAGTCAAAAAGAAGTCTAATAAGCGAGTACTTAGATGAGTCAGGCCAGGAGGATCCTCCTCCTTCAAACATGGATAGCGTCTTCGGGCGTTTATCCCAGATGGAGCACCTTATGGAAAGGATGCTCCATCCTGATACGCTCCGTGAAACGGACACATATCAGCGCAGGTCTCCTTTCCTGCCTGCGGCAGCGCCTGGTCCAGGGCTGCTTAATGTCTCCCACTCTGAGGAGGGGGGTGTACGTGGTCAGTATATGATTGACTTCGAATTCAGAGGTATGTCCGTGGAACATACTGGGGTGCATGACAGGCGTGAGGTTCAAGAATTGCCTGCCATGGCATCAAGGTTTGCGATACCCTCACAAACAGGGGAGCCGCTGCAAGAAGAGCTAGCTGCCAGCATAAACTACCTCACGTCGCATCAATTACAGGAACAGGTGATGGTTGAAATGGCTGCAAAATACCATACACCTGTAAATTCCGCATCTCTGAAAGTGCCGGCAGTGAACAGCTCTATCTGGGGATGCATTGGAGGGGGCATCAAAGCCCAGGAAATGAAACTCCAAAGAATTTTAAAATTACTGGCTTCAGGCATTACGGCATTTGCCGAATCTGTGGATGGCGGGCCCTTATCAGACGTCCAGCAGGATGCCTTGGCATTGATGTGCAATGCAAACTTTGAAATGAACTGCTTTCGGAAGAATGCCGTCAGACCTGCCTTAAATCCCAAATTTGCAGGCTTATGTAAATCCAGCAATGTTCAGCCACCAAATCTTCTGTTCGGGGAATATCTACCCAAACAGGTAAAAGACCTGGATGAGGAAGCAAAAGCTGTCGGGCTAATCAAGGCAACAACGACGAGCAAAGCTTCACCGTTTCGGCGACACCACTCCTACGCCTCCATCAGCAGTAAACAGTTTTGCAGAAGCTTGTGGCAGCTCGAAAGCTGTTTTCTCTGTTGTAGAGGTCATTTTTAGGCCAAGGCCCAAGCTGGCCCTCATGGAAAATGCGCAATCCGCACACCCCAGCAGTCCTACCCTCCAAACCACGAGGACGGAAATAGAACCAGCATCCGGGGCCTTTGGGCCTACCATAAGACCACCGGTAACCATGGAGGTAGGTGGGTCTGGTTCTTTCCGGAACATGGGGTGTGTGGACCAGTTACAAGTAGGTGGTATTTTACACTTATTTTTGCACGAATGGCGATGGATAACATCAGATCTGTTTATACTGCACAGTATACAAGGGTTCCAAATTTAATTTCTTCCAAATTCATTGCCACCCACATAACATACACCAAGCCGGGCATTTGTTCATTCCAAACAAGAAGGTTTGGATTTACTAGCTCAAATTCACACATTACACACAAAAGGGGTAATCGAGAAGTCAAGTCATGAACATCACCAATTTGTCTCCAATATATTCTCTAGACAAAAGAAAGATTGAGGATGTTGGGATCATCCTTGATTTAACACGGCTTAACACCTATGTGCAGTATAGACATTTTAAAATGGAAAATCTCGTTACTGCCAAACAACTGATTTCCAAAAGATGCTTTATGGCATGCATCAATCTCAAAGATGCATACTATTCTGTGCCCATTCACATGGATCACTGGAGAAATTTGAAATTTAGGATAGGACAACTGTGGCAGTTTAAAGCGTTGCTTAATGGGTTAACTTCAGCAACCCAGGTTATTTACCAAATTGTTAAAGCCGGTGCTTGGGCTGCTAAGAGCTCAAAAACACATTGTTACGGCATATCTAGATGATATTCTAATCGTAGGGAAAATGCTGAAATTGGTTAAATTAGCTGTTTCAGCCACGAAACTCATATTTGAGAAGTTGGGGTTTCTCATCCATCCAGTTACATCCAAGTTGATACCAACTAGAGTTATTAATTATTTGGGGTATACCATTAACTCTATGAATATGTCTGTGACTCTGCCCTGGGGCAAGGGATTAGAATTAATAGAAGCCTGTAACAACCTTGTTTTTATGGAGCAGCCATCTGATCGACAGGTGGCTAGTGTAATTGGCAAATTATTGGCTGTTTTTCCAACTGCACGATTTGGGCCTTTGCATTATCAGAATTTACAACGTGCAAAGGAGCAAGCACTCAAATACCATTTAGGTAATTTTAACAGACCAATGCTATTACATGCTGAAGCTATATCAAAACTACAATGGTGACGACCAATATTCGGCATTGCTCCAGTAACATTTTGGTCAGTAAACCTTCAGTTATATTACAAACTGGTGCTAGTGCTCAAGGATGGGGAGCTACTAATACCATTTCTAGTTGCAGTGGCAGATGGGATGTGCATGAGTTATCAATTATTCAGTTACATGGTATCAACTACTTGGAGATGCTGGAGGCATTCTATGGGTTAAAAGCTTATTGTGGGAATATGCATAATCTGCATGTTTAACTACACATTAACCACACTACAGCGGTGGCATATATTAATCACATGGGTGGAATCAAGTCAGTATCCTGTGATAATTTAGCTAACCTCAATTGGCACTGGTGTATCGAAAAAAGCATTTGGATTTCAGGTACCTACTTGCCAGGTAGGTTTAACATGGTGGTGAACAGCATGTCATGCCAATTCAATGACAACACAGAATGGATGTTGGATCATAAAGTATTTAACAACATTGTTGCTTGGTATGGAACACCGGATATCGATTTGTTTGCATCTAGGCTCAATCAACAGTTACCAAAGTATGTTGCATGGGAGCCAGACCTAGGGGCAATGGCGATTGATGCATTCTCGCTGCACTGGGGAGGAATGTTCTTTTATGCATTTCCTCCATTTTGCCTCATCAGTCGGTGCTTGCAAAAAATCCAGCAAGATTCTGCTTCAGGCATTTTGGTACTGCCTGACTGGCCTACGCAGCCATGGTTCCCACTGATATTGGGAATGATAATAGAACCTTATATGGTTATTTCGAAACACAAAAATTTGCTGGTCCATCCCGTGACTCGGGAAGGCCACCCCCTGCATGATAGAATCAATTTATTGATTTACAGATTTTGAGAAGACCTTTCCTGGGGCTCGGATTGTCAGACCGAACCGTGGACGTGATCACTGCAGATTGGAGAGATAGCACCAAGAAGCAGTACATCTCTTACATAAAGAGATGGGAAGTGTTTTGTTTTAATTCCAACATAACGTATGATATGGCACGGATAACTGATGTTTTGGAGTTTCTCTCAAAACTGTTCTTTGACGAAAGATTAAGTTATAGTGCCATTAACTGTGCCAAAAGTTCCTCGTCATCATTCTTGTTGCTGGGATCGGGACACCACTCTGACGGGTCTCCAGACCAGGCCCAGGTACACGGAGGTATGGGATGTTAACATTGTGTTAACACTGCTTCGCCGGTGGGCTCCAGCTACATCCCTATCTTTGTCAAGCTCACATATAAATTAGTTATGCTCATGGCGCTAGCCTCAGCACAACGAGTCCAGTCGTTGCATAAGCTGCGGCTGGACAGAATGGCTATATCTACCAACAAAATAACGTTTTATGTACATGAGCTAATTAAACAAAGCAGACCAGGGGTGTTAGAGCTAAAGTTGGATTTTTTGGCGTATCCCATGGACCATAGATTGTGTGTGGTCACACATATTCAACAATATGTTCAGGCTACAAAGAACCTTAGAGGCACTGAACTGGCAATGTTTATAAGTCATAAAAAACACACACAAGAGGATATCAGTGCAGACCATCTCCGGGTGGTTAAGACATGTATTGGCTTGTGCAGGAGTGGACACTGATGTTTTTAAATCACACTCCACCAGGGCTGCAACGACTTCAGCAGCGAGGTTCATGGAGGTTCTGCTGGACCACAACCTAGTGACTGCAGGATGGTCGAAAGAGCGGACTTTCCAAACCTTTTATAATAAACCAATTGCCAGGCCGGGTTCGTTTGCCAACTCAATTTTAAGTCCTGTTCAATAATTTGCTTTCCCGGATGTAAGGGATCAGTATAATTATTATCATCTTGTGGCGTCAGCCTAAACACGGGCCACTTATGCTCGAACCCTCGTCAGGAGATATGAGGGCGGGCACGTGATGTCATGGGCTAGAGGATGTCCTGGTACTTAAGGCCTCTCACCTCGAGACCTTAGATGTAGTCAACAGGTAGCTGAGCCCAAGAGTACAACCTCGCTCAGCTACAGCAACATTGTAATATGGTTAGTGCACTCACCTAACGTGTCACTACTGAATAAACAACCGTTCGAACCGACCTGACATTTCACCTTTATTCACCACGTATGGTGCCGCTACATTGGTGACTCCCGACTGTCCGAATTGAAATTTGCCGACCACCGGAGCGGAGCCGTTATACCAGCCGCCGCTGCCCCACCAGCTGCTGCAAGAGCTGTGAGCGTAGCAGCCTCCTTCCCACAGCAATGCCGACGCACGCCCGACGGCTCTGGGAGCAGAGAGAGAGAGTACCTGCTGCTCTCCCGCTCCCAACAACAGACTAGGCTCCGGGCCTTGCAACACACCTCACCCGCGGACACCGCTCCAGGCCCAGCACCGCACCGGGCTTCACCACGGACACGGTTTCAGCCCCGGCACCGCACCAGGCCTCACCGCGTCTCCAGGCCCTGCACCGGACCCGGCCTCACTGCGGCCACGGCTCCAGGCCCTGCACTACGACAGTCTTCACCGCAGCCACGGCTCCAGGCCCTGCACCGGTCTCACCTCAACCACACCGCACCGGGCCTCACCGCCCCAGACCCGGCACCGCAACAGGCCTCACCGTGACCACGGCTCTACACCCTGCCCTGCACCGTACCTGGCCCCACCGGACACTGCCCAGGGCCTAGCCACCCGATGGGATGGGCTTACCTGGGGCGCCTGCCGAATACGCCTTTCTTCTCCTCATCGGCATGGAGTCCAAAGATCCCTGGGTGTTGGCTGCCTGTCTGGCCCAGGGATTCAATCGCTGGTGAATCCACTTCAGCCGGCATGCAGGTTGGCCGCCGCACCATCCTGAAACAAGCGGCCGCCCGACTACAAAAATGGCCGCCGCGGCTGGCCGGAAGAGAAGTACGAACTTGCCTGACCGCCGTCCACAGCGCCACCTTTCAGCCGGATGCAGTCCCTGCAGCCTGACCACCGGCAACAGCGCCTCATTCAGACCAGAGGCTGTCACTGCAACACTATCCTGCACTATGAACACTGGACAATTTGAACTTTGGACACTGATTGCATTGTAATTTGTCTTTTTACTGTTCATTTTGTGTTCACTGCATATCCACGCCCGGTTCAGAGATTAGTTTGTTTATTTTATTTAGATTATTTTCCCCTATCGTTGCTGGGGGCCGTATTTCACAGGACACTCTCCCTAAGCTGGTCGAGGAGATGCGACCGTGTCTCTTCCATCTGGCGGTATCTGCATCGGTCTCCCCACACCCCTTGGTACCTTGGGATCGCCCACGTAGAACGTCACTGTGCCCATGGAGCCCTCCGTCCCAACCCACACCCGGGGTGTCCCAGAGCCACATGCAGGAGCCGCCCTCTACCATGCTATTCCTTCCTCCGGTTCTGGGGGGTCCTGTGGCGTCAGCGTAAACACGGGCCACTTATGCTCGAACCCTTGTCAGGAGATACGCGGGTGGGCATGTGACATCATGGGCTAGAGGGAATGTCCTGGTACATAGGGTCTCTCACCTCGAGACCTTAGAAGTAGTTAACAGGTAGCTGAGCCCGAGAGTACAATCTCGCTCAGCTACAGCAACATTGTAATATGGTTAGCGCACCCACCTAACGTGTCACTACTGAATAAACAACCGTTTGAAACGATCTGACGTCTCACCTTTATTCACCATGTATGGTGCCGCTACAATCTGTTTATTAAAAGCATCAGCATGTTTTAAAGCTATGTGATGTCTGAATGCATTATCTTTTCAATCATTACTGGTCAACTAATGCAGTGTGTTGCATGGACTCGTGTTTGCAACATGAAATCACAGAGCTTTAAAGTCTTCACATATTCACTCACGTGACTTTGAAGTAAAATAGGAAGATTAAACAAGAACTTACCAGTTTGAAGTTTGATCTTTATTTTATGAGAAGTTGCAATGAGGGATTACATGCCCACTCCCGCCCTCTTCTCATAAAGATCATGTGGTAGTTCTAATTCTCGAATCTTCCTATAATCAGTTCAGCAACTGTTTTCTGTGATTTCACACCGCTGCTTTGAAGGTTGACGTGCATGCGGGCTGGCGGGCCTCTTCGCGTAATCCCTCATCGCAACTTCTCATAAAATAAAGATCAAACTTCAAACTGGTAATTACTCATTTAATCTTCCTATTATAGATATGTAGGAAGGAACTGCAGATGCTGGTTTAAACTGAAGATAAACACAAAAAGCTGGAGTAACTCAGTGGGTCAGGCAGCATCTCTGGAGAAAAGGAACAGGTGGAATTTTGGGTTGAATCCCTTCTTCATAAGTTCTCTGTGGCAGTCCACTTCTTACAACTTGCTTTTCTGACAAATGACCCATTCTCCTAACGTTGTTTTCTGACTGTTACTAAATTATCTTTCCATGCTAATGTATTCTCCTAATGCCATGAGCATTATTAATACATATTATTTTTTTTTTATTTAAGGCTGAAGATGGATTCTGACCCAAATCACGATCTACCCATTGTTTCCGGAGATGTCATCCTCATTATGTATTTTTTACATAACCAGGATCTGCAGGTTAGGTTTAGGTTTGGAGGGAAAGCACAGCAACAGGCCCTTCGGCCCACCGAGTCCACGCTGACCATCGATCAACCGCTCACTAGTTCTATATTATTCCACTTTCAGAATAAAGGCCATTTACAGAAGCTAATTAACCTATAAATCCTACACAGACAGCACCCAGAAGGGTCCCACTTAGGCGATTGTTTACGCCACTGCCGGCGACTGTCATAATTGCAGCAGGTCGCCGAAAAACCGGCGACTGGACCCCGCTACGACAATGTCTACGACAAGCTACAATAACCTACCACCTGGTCGACATCAAGCTACCGACAACCAGCGACCCATTAGGATGTCCAGCAGCGACCAGAAAGTCACTACGACTCTTTGGGCAACGGAGGAGACTACTCACAACCACACAGGCGACACCCCGGCGACCATGTGGCAACAGCTTAGTCGCCTGTAGTCACCTAAAAAAATAGCTTAAGTAGGACAGGCCCTTTAGTCAGGATCGAACCCGGCTCTCTGACGCTGTGAGGCAGCTGCTCTACCAACTGCAACATTGTGCCACCCCTGGTATCCATGGTAATTTTTATGTTGTACTTTATCAAACTTCTTCTGGAAATCTAAATGCATGACATCTTCTGATGCTCTTCATTAACACCTCATTACACCCTCAATGGCTTTTCAATTTCCCTTCCATTAAATGCATGTTCACTTTGCTTATGTACATTTAGATATTTCAAAGGCCCTGTGCCAATATATCACAGCATTTCCCTCAGGATGGATGCCAGCCTTGGGGACCGATTCCTGCTTCCTGATCAACCTTTTGAACCCTCTTCCCATGCTGGAAATGTCAAAGAGGACATAAGACATCAAACAGTACAGCGCAGTTACAAACCCTTCACCCACACCTGGCAGCACTGTGGTGCAGCGGTAGAGTTACAGCGTCAGAGACCCGGGTTCGATCCTGACTATGGGTGCTGTCTGTACGGAGTTTTACGTTCTCCCCCTGGCTGCGTGGATGAATGTGCGGAGGTCCGCGGGTCAGAATAAAAAGGTTGGACCGAAGGGCCTGTTTCATTAACGTCTTGTATTACCACAAATATGTTCTCCAATTGTGTGTTGTATTGATGTCTTGTTTCTCCAACATCTTTTTCTCTTAATTGTCTTGTAGAATATATTTGTAGTTTCTGTATAATTTATGTATTTGTATGTAGTCATGGGCTATGTGCCCATGATGCTGCAGCATGCAATATTTTCATTGTATTTAAGACATCCCTTCTTGTGCTTTAGACCAGACGTTAAGGTCCTTAGAGATACTGCATGGAAACAGGTCCTTCGGCTCACCAAGTCTGCACCAACCAGCGATTACCGGCCCCCCTGCACACTAGCACTATCCTATATACTGCGGACAATTTACAAATTTTACCAAAGCCAATCAACCTACAAACCTGTATGTCTTTGGGGTTTGTGAGAAAACCCATGCAGTCACGGGGAGAGCATATAAACTCTGTACAGACAGCACCCGTAGTCAGGTTCGATCCTGGGTCTCTGGCACTGTACGGCAGCAACCCCGCCGCTGTGCCACCGTGCCACCCCAAATATACACACGATAATAAACGCGGCTTAGATTGACTTGAATTCGATAGACATCTCGGATAAAAGGCACCTAGAAGTATGGGGAAAAGCGCAGGAATATAGGTTGAGGTCAAGATTTAGCCTAATGGGCCTGTCCCACTGTACGAGTTCACCCAAGAGCTCTCCCGAGTTTAAAAAAAAATCAAACTCGTGGAAGCACGTAGAATGTACATAGCGGGTACGTCGGAGCTCGGTACATCTCGTAACGCTAATGGCAGGTACTCGGGAAACGCGGTAAGCCCGTGAAGACTCGTGAAGATTTTTCAACATATTGAAAAATGTCCACGAGAGCCCTGAATACCTACGAGCGGCTATTACCGTAATTCTCTGAGTTTGAATCAGGGAAAACTCTTGAATTAACGCATACAGTGATACAGACCCTTTAATCATATTAAAGGGCAGGGCACGACCAACCAGCTGATTGACCAACTTCTAGTCTCATCCATGTTTCTATGTTTAGGAAGGAACTGCAGATGCTGGTTTACATTGAAGAAGGGTCTTTACTCGAAACGCCGCCCATTTCTTCGATCCAGCGGTGCTGCCTGTCCTGAGAGTTACCGCAGCATTTTGCGTTTTAGTGTTTAGTTTTAGAGATAGAGCGCGGAAAGAGGCCATTTGGCCCATCGAGTCCGCACCGACCAGCGATCCCCACATATTAACACTATCTACACAAACTAGAGACAATTTACACTTATACCAAGTATACACACCCAAGCCACTTAACCTACAAACCTGTACGTCTTTGGAGTGTGGGAGGAAACCGAAGATCTCGGAGAAAACCCACGCAGGTCACGTGGAGAACGTACAAACTCTTTACCAACAACCACCCGTAGTCGGGATTGAATCCGGGTCTCTGGCGCTATAAGCGCTGTAAGGCAGCAACTTAACCGTTGAGCCACCGTGTCTATCATGTTTCTATGTTGCTCCGTTAGAGAATGTCATCTTGGGCTAATGTTGAGCAAGCTGCTTTGCAAAACTTTAGGAGTTTAAACTGAGAAATTATGCACTCCAATAACTTGTAAAACCTTCCATGAACTAGAGGAAAGATTTATAAGGTGGGAAGAAAATAGTCTGTCAAGCTTCATGAGATGGGTTACTGCAAGGGCTTTAAAATTACATGTTCAGGGTTTATTATCAACCAGAGTTTTACTGCCAGTATTTGTCACTTTTATATTCAATCATTTTTAGTCGTAAATGTTATTAAGCAGTCGCATCAGTACTTTAATGAGAGCTGCTCAATGTCAATTCTCAGCATATCATTTGTGACCTATCTCAGTCACATACACACTCTATATATAATATAAAACACATGGACATTCAGAAAATAATCCGCCTCCCCATTCTACACACTGACTCCTGATCCATCAAAATACAAAGTCTGAGCACAGTGTACATGTGTAAAAGTTAGATTCATTAAATATATTCTCTGGAGCTACAAGCTCAGACATCCTCCTCATAATAACCTCTGCCTCAGCCAAAGGGAATTATAACGCCTACATCTCAGGGTGGCGCAGCGGTAGAGAGTTGCTGCCTTACAGCTCCAGAGACCCGGGTTCCATCCTGACTACGGGTGCCTGTCTATACGGAATTTGTACGTTCTTCCCGTGACCCATGTGGGTTTTCTCCAAGATCTTTCTCATCCCTCTCTCTCTCTCTCTACTCTCTCTCCCTCTCCCTCTCCTTTGCACGCTCCCTCCTCCACTGCTATTCCATCTCCTGCTCATTCTCCTCCTCCCTCTCTCTCTCCCATTGCTGTTGACTCTCACTCACCCTCTCCCTCACTCTCTCCCTCTTCCTTTCCGTCACCCTTACCCTCTCTACTGCAGGAAGGAAGAGTGGAAGATGAGAAATGTCAGGGATCGATTGGGAAGCAGAAGTAAGATAGTGAAGCAGGGAGGCAGGGATGGAGGGAGAGAGGGAGGGAGAGAGGGAGGGAGGGAAGGGGGAGGGAGAGCTTTTTGGAACATATTGCTTATATTGACAAGGAAAGTGCAAGTTAGAATGAGAGGGAGAATAACATCACAAGAGGGCAATGTTCCATGGATAAATTGGTTTGCACACGATGGTTTGGCAAGGAACTAAAATGGCAAGGGGAGAACATAAAGATGTTCAATGTGTTTATGCTCTGTTCCTTTCCTCAGTGTTCAATCCTACGTGCGGAGAAGCCACCTGAAAATAATAAGCTTCTTATATAATATCTCAGTGCTTTGGGTCTTAAAACAAACCAACAGGAGCCTCAGGAACACCACCATAGGTTGCACAGGGCCTGCATGGGGGAATGCTATTCCCACATTCAATGTTACTCAAGTCACATGTGGTGATGCAGTAGCACAGAGGTAGAGCTACTGCTTTACAGTGCTGGAGGCCTGGGTTCAATCATGACTGCGGGTGCTGTCTGTACAGAGTTTGTACGTTCTCCCCGTCTCAAACCTGCTTGGGGTTTGGCTCCGAGATCTCCAGTTTCCTCCCACACTCCAAAGACGTACAGGTTTATAGGTTCATTGGCTTGGGGTCAATGTAAATTATCCCGGATGTGTGTAGGATAGTGTTAGTATCGCTGTCAGGTGCGGACTCCGTGGGCCGAAGGGCCTGTTTCCGCACTGTATCTCTCGATTAAAAGTGGTCATTGAGAAGTCATTGAGAACACATACCTACTTTCACAAGTTCCAGGAGTAGAATGGCTGATCTATCTTTCCTTCTCAACCGCATTCTCCTGCCTTCGCCCCATAACCCCTGACACCCTTACTAATCAAGAATCTGTCAATCTCTGCCTTGAAAAAATCTCCATTGACTTGGCCTCCACAGCCCATCATCTTTCTGAAGGTCGGTCCTTTAATTCCTCTGGTCCTAGACTCTCCCACATCCACTCTCTCCGGGCCATTCACTATTTCGTAGGCGTGCAGCTTTGTAGGTTAATTGGCTCCTGCAAATCATCCCTGATGTGTAGGAAGGTGCTAGTGTATGGGTGACCGTTGGTCAGCATGGACTCGGTGGGCGGAAAGGGCCTGTATCTTTAAACTAAACTAACCATAACTCACTGTTGGAGAAATAGGATGCACAGTGGGGCTTGAGAGAGGCACATTTTGAATCCAGCTGATGGAATAGGTTGCTCGCAACTGACTGACAATAGATGGACATGATGAATTGAGGTGGCATGGCCAATTGCCAGATTTGGTTTTCACCCACTCCATGGTGCATCAATGGTCTGAGCGATGGAGGAGATAAAACTCCCTCAGCAGCTGAACTGGGCAAGTAACTTGCCAAAAGAGTGGAAACAATGGAAGGAGGAATTTTCCTCTCCATATCAAGTTGGCAATGGCTAATCAAGAAACAACAATAAATGTGCTGTTTTATTTGGTTGATAACCAAGTCAGAGATCTATCCAAACCATTTGGTCATCCGATGAGATGATGGAAGAGGTTCTCAAAGTTCTTCTGCAGCTCCGCACGCAATGAGCCAGTGGAAAGGTTTCTTGGATAAGAAGCGAATGGGGAGATATTGACACATCCTTGACTGAGCTGAAGCTGTCGTCTGGGAGGTTTATTGCTCTGCACCAAGACCGAGTACGTTAATCATAGTGCTGAGGTAGACTGGAACAGATGCAGTCATGGCAAGGTGTGTCAAATCCTATAGGGCTCCAGACTAGCCCAAAATAAGAATTGATGCGTTGGAGAGAACATAGAAGAACACAGCACAGCAATAGGATTTTCCGCCCATAATGTCAATGTTAAACATAATGCGCAGTTAAACCAACCTCCTCTGCCTGCATGGGATCCATATCCCTTCATTCTCTTGCAATCCATGTGCCTATCCAAAAAAATCTCTTAAATGCCACTATCGTATCTGTCTCACCACCACCACCCCTGGCAGCACATTCCAAACACTCATTGCTCTCCATGCAAAAGACCTACCCCACACATCTCGTTTAAACTTTGCCCCTCTCGCCTAGAAGCTAAGCCCTCCAGTCTTTGCAATTTCCACCCTGGGAGAAATGTTCTGACTGTCTAGATTCATAGAGACACAGAATCATACAATTATGTGTGACACATCTGGATAGTAGATGATAATACTAGTCCATGCAGACAAACAAAGGCCGGATGAAAGAGCAGGGAAAATGTGCAGGGAGGAACTGCAGGTGCTGGTTTAAACCGAATATAGACACAAAAAGCTGGAGTAACTCAGCGGGGCAGGCAGCATCTCTGGAGAGAAGGAATGGGTGATGTTTCGGGTCGAGACCCTTCTTCAGACTGGTTAGGGATAAGGGAAACGAGAGATATAGACGATGATGTCGAGAGATAAAGAACAATGAATGAAAGATCTTCAAAAAAGTAACGATGATAAAGGAAGCAGGCCACTGTTAGCTGTTTGTTAGGTGAAAACGAGACTCGGGTGGGGGAGGGATAGAGAGAGAGGGAATGGCGGGGCTAACTGAAGTTAAATAAATCAATATTCATACGACTGGGCTGTAAGCTGCCCAGCAGGGATTGTGTAATGTCAGCAAATTGCAATTAGCAACATGAATGGCAGAGGAGAAATGTCCCGGAACATCCATTCAAATGTCTGCTGATCCTTCCCCTCAACCGGTGTAAGAAGTACCACATATCCGTTTTCTCCTGAGATGCTGCCTGACCCACTGAGTTACTCCAGCAATTTGCATCAACTTTCAAACTCTTGTCCTCACGTGTTGGTTGTTTTCCTTTCTAAAAAACCTTCAGAAAGGTTTAGTCCCAGGGAAGATTCATAACCCCTGCTGTTACTTCATATGAGAGTCAGCAAATCAATGGAGCAGTGATGAACACCCACATCGGGAAGACACAGAAATGGTGTAGGGTAGCGGAGATGAGAGGGGGAGACAGCAAGGAAGAGCATCTCCCATTGCCCATGACACCGTGAGTTCCCTCGACCAGTCTCAGAGCATTCAGCTCGGCACAAGTGCCAGGCACATTCATGGTAATCTGGATTGTAAATAGTGAGGCTCAGATCAAGTTGCAGGCTTCACCATCACACCCATTGTCAGGCAATCAAAACCAATCCGCCCAAAACAAGAGATTTAACTGAATGACGAATCACTCCAGGTTTTCCATTGGGAACCCCATTGGTTCTGAGCTAAGGGCCCAAGCTGCTTGCAGGGATGTCCCAGAGGTTTCTGCTCCAGGGCTCTCCTGAGAAGCCTGAGTTGGGCTGAGAGTGATGGTCTCGGGCCTTGCCTGGCAGAAGCTAAGATCCTTTTCTTTTTTTCTCTCACTGTTCTTTTATTATTGAACCAAAAGTATGAAGTTGTACAAGAATGAAAATATGTATTTATGTATTAGGTACTTAAGTACCAGACTACTGTACTTACTTCTAACAAAAATAAACAAAAAAAAAAAAAAAAAAGAAGCTAAGATCCTGTCTCAGCACTACCTACCCTGACCATTTTTGTGATTCGCGAACACCATAACCTCACCTTTACAGGGTTCCAACCAGTTCTGAATGGCCAAGATCTATCTCACGTAATGCTTGCCAACTGTACTCTGATTAGGGTTCGTTCTTGACAACAAGATTTACAAGACTTTTGAGGTCAGTTGGCCGTTTAAACTATATCATGAGTCTGAAGAAGGGTTTCGGTCCAAAACGTTGCCTAGTTCCTTTGCTCCATAGATGCTGCCTCACCTGCTGAGTTGCTCCAGCATTTTTGCTACCTTCATGTTAGGAGTGTTGACAGGGGTAAAGGTCCATGGACCTATGGCCTCATGGAAACCCCTGTAGATCAGAGCGGAAAGTAGATTTCATCAAATCCAGTGGTATCTCCATTCGTACTCTGTCTGTCTGTCTGTTCGTCTGTCTGTCTATCTGTCTGTCTGTCAGTCTCTCTGTTTGTTTCCCTCTCTCTCTCTCTTTCTCTCTCTGCGTCTCTCCTTCTGTCTATCTATCTGTCTCTGTGTCCCTCTCTCCTTTTCTCTTGTCTCACCCTCTCTCTCTCACTCTCTGTCTGTCTTTCCCTCCATCTCCATTCTGTCTGTCTGTCTTTCTCTTTCTCTGCCAGTCTCTCAATCTGTCTGCCTCTCTGCCTCTCTGTCTCTCTGTCCCTCACCCTCTGTGTGTGTTTTTTTTCACTATCTATTTTCTGTCCAATTGAGCATGGCTAATGCTGTGAAACCATGTAGGGTTGGTGAGACTGGGTACACGTTTCTGTGTGTGACCCATATTGGACAACCGCCAACAAAGGTTCAAGTCTCTCGTTCCTTGAATGTGGCATCGCAACTGGATAGGGTGGTGAAGAAGGCAAATGGCATGTTAGGTCAGGGTAAAGAATATAAGAGCTGGGATGCTGTGTTGCAATTATACAAAACCCTGGTTAGGCTGTACTTAGGGTGTTCTGTGCAGTTTGGTCACCACACCACCATTTTGTATCTTCTCCAGTCATCAGCCAGTGGTCATCGCTGGTCAACATTCATTGTCTATGTTTATTTCACAGATGCAGCATAGAGACAGGCCATTCAACCCACCAAGTCCATGCTAACCCTCCATCACCCATTCAAACTTGTTTAATGATATCCCACAATCTCATCCACTCCCTACACACTCGGGACAATTTATAGAGGCCAATTAACCAACAAACCCGCATGTCTTTGGGATGTGGGAGGAAACCAGGGCACCCAGAGGAAAACCACAGAGTCACATGGCGAATGTGCAAACTCCACACAGACAGCACCAAAAGTCAAGATCGAACCTGGGTCGCTGGTGCTGTGAGGTAGCACGGTGGCTGAGCAATAGAGTTGCTGCCTTACAGCGCCAGAGACCCGGGTTCAATCCTGACTACGAGTGCTATCTGTACGGAGTTTGTACGTTCTCCACGTGAACTGCATGGGTTTTCTCCAGGATCTCAGGTTTCCTCCCACACCCCAAAGACGTACAGGTTTGCAGGCAAATTGGTTTTGGTAAAATAATAAATTGTCGCTAGTGTGTGTAGGATGGTGCTAGCATATGGAGATGACTGGTCGGAGCAGACTCGGTGGCCGAAGAGCCTGTTTCCATGCTGTATCTCTAATCTGAACTAAACTCTAGCAGCTTTTGCTCCCCATCAGTCACACCCCATCTATCGATGTCAGTGACTCCACTAGGTCTTGACTCAGGTGGGCTGTTGTACAGGCTCAAACTGGGGACACATCTACTCGCAAGAGGAAGACATCTAAAAGCTATCTTGCATTCCCATAATCAGACCTCAGGAGAGGTTTCGGGAGGAGGAAGGGAAGAGTTTGACGTAATCTGTTTTGTCAGCTTGGGAGCGATAAAGTGATTACTCGACTTGGAAAATAAGACTTTCATAGAGGAATGTCTGTGAAAATAACAATCCTGTCATAACCAATTGTGAATATGTTTGTGTTCTGCCAGAATATTTGTTTATACATGTGAAGATAGAACATATTGCTGTTTAACACTGTGCTCAATAAGCACAGCATCTGTTTTCTTTTATTTTGAACTCAATCTGCCAAAATAAGACTATTTATTTGCCTCGACAGTGCTGGCTTTTTGGTATCTTAGCATTGTTTGAGGGTCACTATTGTACCACATGCTTTCCAGTGAGAAAGTGTTCCATCTGATCTGACCTATCGACCCCCGATGCCACGATAAGAAAATGTAAAACTATTTTTCCTTCCCTTGTTCGTGGTAGAAGAATTGTCAAATATCATCCAGCGTTACAAAATACAATGGCACACTTCGACTTACGTAAAATTGTGCACGCAGCCCAGAGCATCACACAAACCAACCTCCCTTCTATTGACTCCATTTATACCTCACGCTGCCTCGGCAAGGCCAGCAGCATCATCAAGGATGAGTCGCACCTTGGCCATTCCCTCTTCTCCTCTCTCCCATCAGTACAGTACATTTTGAGTACAGGAGCAGGGAGGTTCTACTTCAGTTGTACAGGGTCTTGGTGAGACCACACCTGGAGTATTGCGTGCAGTTTTGGTCTCCAAATCTGAGGAAGGACATTATTGCCATAGAGAGGAGTGCAGAGAAGGTTCACCAGACTGATTCCTGGGATGTCAGGACTGTCTTATGAAGAAAGACTGGATAGACTCGGTTTATACTCTCTGGAATTTAGGAGATTAAGAGGGGATCTTATAGAAACTTACAAAATTCTTAAGGGGTTGGACAGGCTAGATGCAGGAAGATTGTTCCCGATGTTGGGGAAGTCCAGGACAAGGGGTCACAGCTTAAGGATAAAGGGGAAATCCTTTAAGACCGAGATGAGAAAGACTTTCTTCACACAGAGAGTGGTGAGTCTCTGGAACTCTCTGCCACAGAGGGTAGTTGAGGCCAGTTCATTGGCTATATTTAAGAGTGAGTTGGATGTGGCCCTTGTGGCTAAGGGATCAGAGGGTATGGAGAGAAGGCAGGTACGGGATACTGAGTTGGATGATCAGCCATGATCATATTGAATGGCGGTGCAGGCTCGAAGGGCTGAATGGCCTACTCCTGCACCTAATTTCTATGTTTCTATGTTTCTATGTTTCTCTCTCCCATCAGGCAAACTGAACAGAAGGGTAAGAACGCACACCTCTGGATTCAAGGACAGTCTCTTCCCAGCTGTTATCAGGCAACTGAATCATCCTCCCACAACTAGAGAGTACTATTGAACTACTGTCTATCTCATTTGGTGACCCTCAGTGTGAAAGATACATCTTCTAGATGTGCTGTGACGCATCCTCAGTGATGTGACCTGGGGTCATCGGGTGTTTCGGGTCTCACAACATCAGACACCCACGCCCAGGCGACCCAGCCGGGGTTGATCAGGCCCCGACTTGCGTCCCAGCAGCAACCGCCCACGGATCAGCCCTCTTAACCCAAAGCCACCTAGTGGCTTTCCCTGTGGCTTTGCTTGCGGATTGAATGGCCCTCGTCTTTGCCAGCCCCGTAATGCCCAACTGGCTGAGGACTTTGCAGAGTGAGCATCCTGCAAAGCCTCTACAGACCTTGATCGGACTTTACTGGTTTTACCGACCACTAAATGTTATTCCCTTATCAGTTATCTATACACTGTAGATGGCTGGATTGTAATCATGTTTTGTCTTTTTTTTGCTGTCTGGTTAACACGCAGCAAAAGCTTTTCACTGTACCTCGGTACACATGACAATAAACTATACTGAAACTGACACTTCCTAATAACGGCAGTGTCTGCACCTTACTCAGTGTCTGCATCTTAATCAGTGTCTGCATCTTACACACATGAGTGTTTGCTGACCACCAGGGGCGCCGGGGCGATGGCTGCCCTGTCAGCAGTCTTTTTCTTAGTGCGTTAAAAGTTTGTTTTAATGTTCTTCGGTTTGTTTTATGTGGGGAGAAGGGGGAGGGGATCGGGGGAAACTTTTTTTCAAGCTCTTACCTTCCCGGAGATGTGATCCATTTTTGGATCACATTCTCCGGGCTCTGCGGCCTACCATCGCTGGAGCTGGAAGCCTCCTCGGACTGCCGTGAGCCCCACCGCAGGGAGCGGACTTAACATCGACCTGCTCCCTTGCCTGGGATCACTCCCACTGCGGCCACCACAGAATCAACATCAGGGGCTCGCAGTCTCAGGTGAGGCTGAGTCGGGAGCTCCAACGTCGTGGAAGGTTCAACCAGCCCCGACGCGGGGTTTGATCACCCGGGCGGGGGAGCTGACATCCCCTCGATGCGGGAGCAGATTGCCTCGACACAGAGGGCCCGAACGCCGTGGGCTACGGGAGTCAAGATCACCCCATCAACGGGGACTCGAGGCCCACGACCGAGGAAGAACAAAAGGAAGGACTTTAACTTTATTTCACCTTCCACCACAGTGAGGAATGTGTAGATGTTCATGTTAAAATGTGTTTTTTGAATCTGTTGCTTTTAATTGTATGACTGACCTGGCCAATGAAATTCCTCGTATGTTGCAAAACAAACTTGGCGAATAAAATGTGATTCTGATTCTGATTCTGATCTTACACACATGTGTGTTTGCATCTTACACACATGTGTGCCGGCATCCCTCCTGGGCAGGAACATCACGGATGCGTGCATGTGCTGTAGACTGGGACACCGTCCAATCAGAGGACGGTGATGCCGGACCTGCGCAGGATTGAGCTTAGACACGGTGAGTTATGTTGCAGCCATTTCTAATCTAAGTTGGATTGATGCACCATGTACGACGTTAGTTTGTAAATTTCTCTTTATATTACTTGCTCCATTGTTGCTATTGCTCAGGGCAATACACAACGGTGAGGTGATTATGGAGATGTGGTTGGGTGTTGAAGGGCCTGTTTCTGTGCGGTATGGCTCCATCCGTCCATAATTCTAAAATGCCTCTGTTTGTTTTACAAAGCAAATTCTCTCTAAATGTTGTTGCTGTTCTTTTTATTTTTGTCCCATTGATGATAAACCAATTATATGCACCTGATCATAGTAGTGTTTTGTTTTGTTTAGTTTAGTTTAGTTTAGTTTAGTTTAGTTTAGTTTAGAGATACAGTGCGGAAACAGGCCCATCAGCCCATCGAGTCCGCACTGACCAACAAACCCCCGCACATTAACATTATCCTAAACTAGGGACAATTTTTACATTGATACCAAGCCAATTAATCTACAAACTTGTACATCTTTGGAGCGTGGGAGGATACCGAATATCTCGGAGAAACCCTACGCAGGTCACAAGGAGAACGTAAAAACTCCGTACACTCCGGTAATTAGCGCTAACGGCTTGAGTTCTAACTATTCCTTTGGTTTATTTATGTTACATTCGCAAGAAGAAGAATGTGCAGGGATCGCTGGTCGGCGTGGACTCTGTGTGCTGAAGGGCCTGTTTCCGTGCTGTATCTCTGAACTAAACTAAGCAATGCTCCCTTTGCACGGAAGCAGATATGTAATGTTAAGATTTGCCACACGTATCATAAACACAGTGCTTAATTACTATGGCATTGCTCAGGATTCTTTTAACATTGTTAATTGCAAACTAAATAGAAGGGTGGAAGAAGGATAAGTGAATGATGAATGGCTATTGGAAAGTCATTAACCTGTGGATCCCCATATCCCGAATCCCTGCCTGCAGTGTTGCATAAACATTCATCATATACTTTGTGAGCTTAAAAGGTTGTGCTGTGAATCTACGGTTCAGGAACAAATTCCCAAAGTTAAGATTAAAATCTAATGAGGCCCACACCATCATCACAACCATCCCGGAGTAAATATGTAAGACTTATTGTTGATAAATGAAAATTTCACAGAAGATAAACGATATGGCAAAACTATAACTGTTTCGTAAAACTCTGTGTAGGAAGAAACTGCAGATGTTGGTTTACACCGAAGGTAGACAGAAATTGCTGGAATAACTCAGCGGGACAGGAAGCATCTCTGGAGTGAAGGAATGGGTGACGTTTTGGGTCGAGACCTTTCTGCAGACTGCGGGTCAGGGCTCTAACAGTGTTGTGACGTTACAAGAATGAATGATTTGTTCCTTCAATAAACTCAGTAATGTTCCAGGTATATTTTGCAACATGCAGGTTCAATCAAATGCACAAACCTGTTTGACCTTTCAATATTAATATGCCTGGTGTACATCTTACCTTGCAGTTCTGGTCACCCATTACAAGAAGGATGTATAGGCTTTGCAGAGATTTACCAGAGTGCTGCGTGGATGAGAAGGTATGAGCTACAAGGAGAGGTTGGACAAACGTGGAGTCTTTTCTCTAAAATACTACAGGCCAAGGGTTCCCAACCTAGGGTAAATTTACCCCTAGGGGGGAATTTCGCCTACCCAGGGGGTAAATTTGTTGATTCTGGATTTGTACATATCTTTTCTCATTGACTGACTGTGTTTGATTCTGGTATACTGGTATCTGTTCATCATTAGTTCATAAATAAGTGAAATAACATTGTTATGTGCTATTAAAGTTGGCAGGGGTAAATGGGATGAAAATGGTTGGGAACCCCGCTATATGCCGAGGGAAAACTTAATAGAAATCTTTGAAATGATGAGAGGCATAGATAATTGTGGACAGTCAGAACTTCTTTCCCAGGGTGGAAATGGCAAAGACTAGAGGGCATAGCTTTAAGGTGAGAGGGGGAACGTTTATGGAGATGTGTGGGGCAAGTATTTACACAAAGGGTGGTGGGTGCCTAGGATATGCTGCCAGATGTGGTGGTGGAGGCAGATACAACAGTGACATTTAAGAGGCATTTGGTTGGGCGCCTGAATACAAGATACATTTATTTGTCACATGAACCAATTGGTACAGTGAAATGTGTGGTCACCATACAGCCAGAGGAATAAAAAAGAACACAACACATGATAGACTCCAACATAAAACCTCCCCACACTGCAGAATCAAAGTTTCCCACTGTGTGGGAAGGCACAAAAAGTTCAGTCATCTTCCTATGATGTTTTTTTGTTGTTCACCCGTGGTCGGGGCTGCCCGAGCCCTCCGCAGGCGCCGCTATGGGCGGTCCGATGTTCAGGCCCGCTCGCCGGGATGATGGAACTCTGACGTCGAACCGGGAGAACAACCTCTGCGGCATGGAGCTCAGAATTGGCCACTTCCTACCGGAGTCCGCGGCTCCCTAAGTCCACAGGCCGCGCCGGGCGGACACCCACGCCGGCAGCCCCCGACAAAGGGATGCCAGGACTCCGCGATGCCGAAGTCAGCACCACCCACGCTGGAAGCCCCATGAACCACAGCAGGACCAAAACTCCGGAGCTACAAACGGCAATCCAGGTAGGCATCACCCGCTCACCGATGAATCACCGCCGCTGCTGAAGCTCTGGTCCGGTCCCTGGTCCCTGGCGACTCGGAGAATAGTCGCATCCTCGCCAGGAAGTGAATGGGAAATGGTTACCCCCTTACCCTACCCCCCTCACCCCCATAGAAATATGAATGCCCCTGTCCCACTTAACCAGCCACACCCACACTTCCGGGTGCTATAATCCCTCCCCCCTCCCACTGGAAGAGGTGTGGCCTTCATGGCGTGATTGACAGGAGAGAGATTCACGACATTTTTTAAACACTAATAACACTTTTATTTTTCATTGATGGGAAGAATCCTCTGCACCTGATGAGCGGAGAGGGACTGAGTAAGATGGCCAAAAATCACGGCTGTAAGTGGCAGCGTTTTTTCTAAAATCATGAAACAGGAAAACAGGAAGTGGTCAAGATCTTACTTTTAGTAATATAGATTATCTGATTTGTGTAGGAATGAACTGTAGATGCTGGTTTACACCAATTGACAATAGACAATAGACAATAGGTGCAGGAGTAGACCACACGGCTCTTCCAGACAGCACCACCATTCAATGTGATCATGGCTGATCATCCCCAATCTGTACTCCGTTCCTGCCTTCTCCCCATATCCCCTGTCTCCGCTATCTGTAAGAGCCCTATCTAGCTCTCTCTTGAAAGTATCCAGAGAACTGGCCTCCCCCGCCCTGTCAGGCAGAGAATTCCACAGACTCACAACTCTCTGTGAGAAAAAGCATTTCCCCATCTCCGTTCTAACTGGCTTACCACTTATTCTTAAACTGTGGCCCCTGACTCTGGACTCCCCAAACATCGGGAACATGTTTCCTGCCTCTAGGGTGTCCAAACCCTTAACAATCTTATATATTTCAATAAGATCCGCTCTCATCCTTCTAAACACCAGAGTGTGCAAGCCCAGCCACTCCATTCTTTCAGCATATGACAGTCCCGCCATCCCGGGAATTAACATTGTAAACCTACGCTGCAAGATACCTCAATAGCAAGAATGTCCTTCCTCAAATTAGGGGACCAAAACTGCATCCTGCAGTTCTCCAGGTGTTGTCTCACTAGTGATCTGTACAACTGCAGAAGTCTCAGTCTGAAGAAGGTTCTCGATCCAAAATGTTACCCATTCCTTCTCTCCAGAGATGCGGCATGTCCCACTGAGTTACCCCCGCATTTGTGTCTATCTTCGGTGTATTCTGATGTAATTGGACAGCATGCAAAACAAAACCTCGGTACGCATGGCAATAATAAACCTTAACCCAAACCAAGTTAACAGCGCAGAAAATTTCTGATAGCAATTTCATTCCATCAGCATTTTCTCTTGAATTTTGAGATTTACAAGTAAGTGCTCGTTATAATGTTGGCACTGTTAATGTTTCTGAAAAATACTCCTCCATTTCTTTATATAGTTACAATAAACACCTTTTATGGAAATTTGCCCCCGATAATTGCAAAATTAAATTAGAAAAAGGTTTTTATTCCTCAGTGCCTCTTCCAAAGAACATAAATACTTCCCTGCTTGCTTCCAGTCTTCAGAATCTAAATGTAAATTACCTTTAATGGAACCAGTTTATGGGTAAATACTTTAGATTTTGAAATAAAACAATAATTGTATTTTAATGTGAATTATGTGTCAGATTGTGCAGCAGTAATTTTAATAGTTGATGTCTTTTAAGGTTCTGAAAAAATATGTTATTTGAATGAGTACTGTTGCCCTATCCTTGCCCATACCAAGTACTCACTAATAATTTATTTTGAAACATAGAATTATAGAAACAAGAAACTGCAGATGCGGGTTACAAAAAAGGACACAAAGTGCTGGAGTAACTCAGTGGGTCAGGCAGCAATTCTGGAGAATATGGATAGGTAATGTTTGGGTGGGGATCATTCTTCAGACTCTCTGCAGGACTGATGAAGAGCCCCCACCCAAAACATCACCTTCCATGTTCCCCAGTCCCACTGAGTTTTTAGTTTAGTTTAGTTTAGTTTAGAGATACCGATCAGAAACAGGCCCTTTGGCCCACTGAGTATGAAACCGACCAGCTGCCCCCGCCATTGAACACTATTCTACACACATTAGGGACAATTTTAAATGTATACCAAGTCAACGAACCTACAAACATGTACGTCTTTGGAGTGTGGGAGGAAACCGAAGATATCAGAGAAAACCCACGCAGGTCACGGGGTGAACGTACAAACTCCGTACAGACAGCACCTGTAGTAGGGATCGAACCCAGGTCTCTAGCGTTATAAGTGATGTAAAGCAGCAACTCTACCGCTGCACCACCGTGCCACCCTACACCAGTAACAAGAGTTACTCCAACACTTTGTTTCTTTATTCTATAATTTATTTTGAATTTTGTTTGCTTGGTCAGACAGAAAACAACATGATCTTCTAGCGTTTCGGTACGTGCTGGTTACCTGATCTTCTGTAGATATAATCTCCCCATAAACATCACACTTGCCAATTTACTATCGACTGCACCGAATAACGCAGTTGTTGGAAATGTGAAGGATAAAAACAGAGGCTTCTGAAATTACTTAGTGGGTCAGGCACTGCCTATGGACAGAGTTAATGTACTCTGGCATTGTGAAAACATAATGTTCTTGACCAGTTTGCCACTCTGCTGCACAATGTTAGACATTCGACTTCAGAGAAACTGTGTGGAAACAGGCCCTTCGGCCCATCGAGTCCGCGTGAACCAGTAATGACCCTGCACACTAACACTATCCAACACACTAGGGACAATTTTACTTCAGACTCATGTGAGTTACATCTGTCGATTTACATTTGACGCATGACGCACTGACGGGCTTACAGACGCGTAGCCCCACCAGCGGTAAGTTTTAAACCCGAGGTAAGTGCTTTAAACTTAACTTTGGTTCTGATGCGGTCTGTAAATTCTTGTCCACAGGAACGTCGACCGTGTGAAAATGCTGAAGGGAAAATCCAGACGGTCCGCCACAAAATCGGTTACGGAAGACTGCGGCAGTGCGGGTAGCGGGCGGCCGTTCGTTTCCCCTGCAGTCACTGGCAGCATGGCCAGTGGCTTCCAACTTGGTGCTGGTAGGAGGTACCATGGCTACTCCGGTGGGCCAGAAAGCCACGAAAAAGTCGGTACGGCCCGTAGACTCAGATGAGTCGGGCCAGGAGGAAAGCCCTACTAATATGGATGCCATTTTTGGCCGGCTGTCCAGAGTGGAGCACCACATGGAGAGGATGCTCAATGCTAATGTGCTCACTGAAGATGAGCCTTATATCTGCAGGCCCCCTCTCGGGCCTGTGGCAGCAGTCCCTGTAGAAGGGCTGCTTAATGCACCCCTCATGGAGGAGGAGTGTGCCCAGAGTCAGTTTTGTTCTGACTCCGAGGTCGGTGGTGAAACCAGTGAGCATACCCCCAGACTAGGAGACCAGGAATCTGGGGTGCCAAGCCTGGCATCCAGATTTGCCATTCCAGCTGGAACAGGTGGTCCTCTGAATGAAGATTTGGCCAGGACCATTAACTATATGGTCTCCCACCAGTTGCAAGAACTCACTATGGAGGACACCTCAAAGAAGTACTTATAAACTTTGCTTCGCTGCGGGTTCCAATGGTGAACCACCCAATTTGGGGTCACATGGGTGCGGTTGTCAGAGCTCAAGAACCATTACCTCAATTCACCTGTCCGTGACTCTGCACCCAGGCAAGAGGTCAGAATTAATAGAAGCTTGTAACAGCCTCGTTGATGAGCAACAAGCTTCTATTTTGCATGTGGCTAGTATAATTGGCAAATTAGTAGCAGCATTTCCAGCAGCACAGTTCGGACCTTTACATGATCAAAATTTGCAACATGCAAATGAGCAGGCACTCATAAAATATCACAGCATGATGCTCCTCCAAGACAAATGATAGTAAAAGTCCAGTATGATTATGTTTTGGAAGATATGATGAATAAAGTTGTAAAAAGTAGAAATCTTAAATATGAAGAAGATTTGATTAGTATCTACCGAGACTATCCAGCAGAGGTCTCTAAGAAACGGAATGCGTTTAAAGAAACCAAAAGAATTCTGAGGGAAGTGAAGAACCTGAAGTATACTTTGAGATATCCAGCCACACTGAGAGTCACCTATAATCAGGAAGAACATTATTTTAAAAACCCAGAGGACGCATTGAGATTTGCCCAAAGGATTAAGGACTGAGAAGAAGACTGAATGGAACCTTCAAAGATGAATTAAAGGAACAATTAAACCGTATTTTCAAGATTGGCTGAAGATTCCAATAGACTATTGTTTCATCTAAAGAAGACGGAGAAGGAGCCAGATGGGAAAATCGAGGAGATCGGGATTGAAGACTTTTCCATGGATACTAATCATTAGAATACTAACACTACTGGTTTAATAATTAACATATATTAACATATATTAACATATATTAAATTTAATACACTGGTATCATTAATAATTAGTTAACAATTGCTAAATATTGATTAATAATTAATAATTAATTATAGCTGACTAACTTAGAACTATGTAAATAGTAAATATAAATATACAAATATAAACCTCGACTTCATTTATCTCCCCTGATATTTTTTATTTCTTTTTTACTTTTTATTTTTTCCATAAATTGGGTCTTTTTTCATTAATTTTTTAATTTTAACTTTTTGTCTTTTCTTTTTTCCTTTTACATATTTTTATTAGCACTAAGTATATATATTACTATATACTTGACTATGAACTTTTTACACATCATAGTTTAGTACCCCCGGTTTAAATAATAATTTTTTTTTTTTTTAATATTAATTTTAGTGAATCACGGAGCTGGATAACATTTAACATTCACTACGGAAGTCATTAGATGGCTAGTCATGTTACTATGGCTAACACTAACTACACTTATACTAGATGTAGTTTTTTCTTTCTTTGTGCACTCTACTAATCTCTTAATCTATCCCTTTTTTAATACTACTTCTGATTATTACTATTATTATTTTACATTTGAGTGGAATTATAAATTAATGCAAAGGAGATATATATGTGAGAGAAGAACAAGGGTTTTGAAATTCGTCTATTCGAAGTTCAGGTGTAAGGTCTGGTATGTCGAACTGTACCATTTGCTCTATTATTTATCCCTTTAGATAAAAGATGCAAGACTTACATACGAATACGGGGAATGGAGGAATAACGTTTTGTAGTTGGAATGTTAAAGGTATTAACGAACCAATTAAGAGGGGTAAGTTATTAGCACATTTAAAAGCACTTAAAAATAGACGTTGCATTTATCCAAGAGACACATCTAAAAAAAAGAGGCAGAACATAGATTAAAGGCCAAATGGATTGATAAAGTATATCACTCTTCTTTCACACACAAATCTAGAGGTGTAGCAATATTAATTCGTAAAGGCACTGCATTTAAACATACTTCAATAATAACTGATAGTGACAGTAGATATATTATTGTAATAGGAGAATTATACACACAAAAAATGATTTTTGTCAATGTATATGGCCCAAATTTTGATAGTCCGCTGTTTTAAAAAAAATATTTAATACCATCCCTGAATTATCAGAATACAATTTAATAATTGGAGGAGATTTAAATTGCACACTAGATCCTTATTTGGATAGATCATCAAAACAACGGAAACTTAAATCGCATTCCAGTGAGTTAATAAATGCATATATAGACAATAGAAATATTAAAGATGTTTGGAGATTGCAAAATCCAACAGGACGAGAATACTCATTTTACTCACCCGTGCATAAAACTTATTCAAGAATAGATTATTTTCTGGTAGATTTAAAACTCATTCCATTTACGTATAATTCAAAATATCATAATATTATAATTTCAGATCATGCACCCTTAACTTTTAAGATGAAAATAACTGATAAAATGGAGAAACAGGGTCAATGGAGATTTAATCCACAAATTTTAAAGGACAAAATAACTCAAGAATATATTACAAAACAAATTAAGATTTTCTTTGAAACAAACGATACACCAGAAATATCTTCATCCCTCTTATAGGAAACTTTTAAAGCGTATACTCGGGGAATTATGGTATCTTCTCAAGCATTTTATAATAAAGAGAATCGGAAGGTACAACAGGCATTGGAAAGAGAGATTAAACAGTTAGATATAGAGAATGCTGTTAACCCAACTATGATAAAACATAATTTGGTCGGCACGGACTGGAAGGGCCGAGAGGGCCTGTCTCCGTGCTGTAATTGTTATATGGTTATAATAAAATCTTTGCATTGAAATATAAATTAAGTAAAATACAGTCAGACCAAGTTGTAAAACTATACCAATACACTACAATTTGAATTTGGTGACAGACCACATAAACTATTGGCTCGTCAGTTAAGAAAATTGGTAGGAGAAAAATTAATTTATAGGATTAAATCAGATAAAGGGGAATTACTAGTACAAACTAAAGATATAAATGAGAGATTTTTGCAATATTATAAAAAATTATATTCAGCTAAAACAAAAGAAAATCGAATAGGAGTAGAAACATTTCTAAAAAATTGTAATTTAAAAGGATTGGATTTAAAAGATAAGGAATTATTAAACGTTGGAATAACTACTAAAGAAATTGAAGAAACTATTAGATCATTAAAAAATGGTAAAACTCCAGGACCAGATGGTATTGGAGCAGAATTTTATAAAATATTTTATGATATGATAGCTCCAATTTGAAGACACTATATGAACACATTTATGCACAACAGAAATTACCAGAAACATTAAATGAATCTATTATAACCCTCATACCTAAATAAATAAAAATCTTGATGATCCAGGGTCATATAAAGCTATATCTCTTTTAAATACTGATCAAAAAATATTAACAAAAATATTAGCACAAAGACTAAACACGGTGATTAATAAATTAATTCACTTAGATCAAACAGGATTTATACCAAAACGATACTCCTCAAACAATCTGAGAAGATTATTTAATATTATATATTCGAAAAGAAACATTAATAAGGATTTATCAATTATTTCGTTGGATGCAGAGAAGGCTTTTGATCAGATTGAATGGTCTTACTTATTTTCGGTTATGGAATTTTTTCAGCTGGGGGAGAAGTTTATAACATGGGTTAAATTACTATATACCGGACCAACAGCTAGAATATTAATAAACCAGGTGTTAACAACTAAATGTAACTTATTCCAAGGCTGCTGACAAGGTTGCCCTTTATCTCCACTACTGTTTGCACTTGCAATAGAACCACTAGCAAAATCTGTGAGATTGCATCCTGAAATATATGGGTATGAAACTAAAGAAACTGAAAATAAAATTTATTTATACGCAGATGATGTATTACTTTATATTACGAAAACAGAAATTAGTATCCCTAACTTGTTAGATTAAATAACTCAATTTGGATTGTTTTCAGGATATAGAATTAACTGGAATAATTGTGAACTTATGCCAATAATGGGAAATAACTTACATATATTACAACAATACCCTTTTAAGATTGCAAATGAAAAAATTAAATATCTTGGAATTTATGTAACAAAAAGATATGATTCTTTATTTAAATCTAATTTCCCACCCTTATTGAATAAATTACTTAAGAATATTCAATACTGTAAAACATTACCTATTTCAATGTTAGGTAAGATTAATGCGATAAAAATCATTTTTCTTCCACAATTACTATACTTGTTTCAAATGATCCCGATATAGCTTCCTAAAAATTTTTTTAAGAAAGTGGACTCTATGGTTACCAATTTTATTTGGGATTATAAGAACCATAGAATAATTAAAAAGCATTTATGTAAATCAAAAACGAATGGAGGTTTTGCATTGCCTAATTTTATGTTTTATTATTGGGCAGTTAATATAAAAAATATGAATTTCTGGTTGGAAGAACTAGATAAACAACCAAACTGGTTAAAAATGGAAAAAGAAGACTGCCTACCTTTTGAAATTAGCTTGATTTTATTTGCAAATACTACAATACATAAGAAAACTTATAGAGGAAACCCAATAATAGAGAGTGGAATACGTATTTGGAAACAATTAAAAAAAAACATTAAAATTACAGAATACACCACTAGCTCTTTCTTTTAAACCTTCATTGACGGATAAAGGTTTTTTTAAATGGAAGAACTATGGAATAAATAAGATTGGCGATCTCTACAGGGAAAGTTTATTTCTCTCATTTCAGGAATTACAACAAAATTATGGATTACATTCCAAAGAATATTTTAGATATCTACAAATTAGAGATTATGTTAAATCAAATACATTAGATTTTAGGAATAGAAAGACAGAAATTTTAGATGAATGTTTAAATAAACATCCGAATACAGAAAAATTAATATCATATATCTATAATATCTTACTGGAAAATGATTTACCAAATACGGATAAATATAGACAAGCATGGGAAAACAAATTAGGTCAAGTAATTAGTAGAGAAGTATGGAATTAAAGTTTACAACATATACACCACTGTTCATTAAATGCCAGGCACTCCTTGATACAATTTAAAGTTATACATAGATTACATCTCTCAACATCCAAATTAAATAGAATTTTCTCAAATGTTTCCGTGATATGTGATAAATGTCAACAATTAGAAGCTAATTTAATGCATTCATTTACATTCATTTGGATAGAAATTTTTAAAATAATCTCAATTGTAGTTAATGCAAATTTAATTCCAGATTCAAAATGAATCATATTGGGAATACTAGAAACAAATCAGATATTAACAACACAACAAATAATTTTTATTGGTTATAGTTTAATAATTGGTAAAAAATTAATACTAAGATTTTGGAAAGATCCCATTTCCCCTACAATTAAAATGTGGATTACAGAAATGTCGGAGACACTTCATCTGGAATGATTAAGACTTGTCCTGATGGACAGGTTGGATCAATTCAGAGGAATATGGTCTCCATTTATTGAATATTTAAAGGGTTAAGATGGTCCGGTTCGAGTCCATGACTGAAGCCTGAATGAATGAATAGATGAAGAATTTTATATATAATAGATCATGAATATATCTCCAATGAAGAATATCTTGTTTAATACTCCACTCATTAATTTATCTCTTTTTCTCTTTACTACCTATTTCCTAAAAAAATAAAAAAAAATAAAAAAAATAACACAGCCTTTTACGGCGATCCCCAAGAGCAGTAATCTGCTGGTTCATCCTATAACTGGGGAGAACCATCCACTACATGATCGTATTAATCTATTGATTTGCAGATTCTGAGGAGACCATCCCTGGGGCTCGGACTATCAGGGCGTATGGTGGATATGATTACTGCTGCCTGGAGGGATAGCACTAAAAAATATATTTCTCATATCAAAAAATGGGAGGTGTTCTGCTTGCAGTCGAACATTTTATGTCATACGGCAAGTGTACCTGATGTGTTGGAATTTCTTTCTACGCTATATTTTGATGAGCGGCTTGGCTATAGTGCCATCAATAGTGCCAGAAGTGCCTTATCATCCTACCTTTGGCAAGGAAGGGGACAACAATCTGTTGGGTCTCACCCTTTAATACCTCGGTTCATGCAGGGTATTTTTAATTGTAATTCCCCCAGGCCCAGGTACACGGAAATCTGGGATGTGAATATGGTTCTTGTATTGCTTCATCAATGGGCCCCAGTAACATCTCTGTCATTGCCCAGACCTTGCAGAAGCTTATACTGGACAGGATGGTCTCATCTGTCAACAACATAACCTTTTATGTTTATGATTTACTTAAACAGAGTAGGCCAGGGACGTCAGGGCTTAAACTTGAATTTAGCGCATACCCCATGGATCTTCGCCTATGTGTAGTTAAGCACTTACGGCAGTATATTGAGGTCACCAAGTGCCTTAGAAGCGCCGAATTGGCTTTATTTATCATACAAAAAGCCTCACAAAAAGGTGTCGGCATAGACCATCTCACGGTGGCTGAAACAGGTTCTGGCTGCCGCTGGAGTTGACACTGATATTTTTAAATCTCACTCCACCAGGGCGGCATCAACGTCAGCAGCGAGGGCAATGGACGTCCCTCTAGACCAAATCCTCGCGGCCGCAGGATGGTCCAAAGAAATGACTTTTGAACGGTTTTACCACAAACCGCTTGCCACACCAGAGGTATGTGGCCATTCTATTTTGAGTTCTGTTTCGTAGCTTCCCCCTGGGAGAGCGGGGGTCGCTATTGTTTTTTCTTTTGTTAAATAAAGCTTCAACGTGTTTAATTCTGTATCATGTTTGAATGCATTATTTGTTATTAATCTTCCTGTGTCAACCGAGGCAGTGTGTCGTATGGACTTGTATCCACAGCATGAAATCACAGAGCTTTGAAGTCTTCATGGAATCACTCACGTGACTCCGAAGTAAAATAGTAAGATTAAGCGAGAACATACCAGTTTGAAGTTTGATCGTTATTTTATGAGGAGTTACGATGAGCGATTACGTACCCACCGCTCCCAAACCTCATATCACAAAGGTCTTCTGGTAGTTTCTAGGTTTCTAATCTTACTATGTTACTTCAATTACTGTTATCTGTGATTTCACGCCGTTGCTTTGAAGATTGACGCGCATGCGCTCTGGCGGGACTTCACGTAATCGCTCAACGTAACTCCTCATAAAATAAAGATCAAACTTCAAACTGGTAAGTTCTCATTTAATCTTACTATTTTACAACTTACTGAAGCCAATTAACCTACAAGTCTGTATGTCTTTAGAATGTGGGAGGAAACTGGCGCACCTAAAGAAAACCTATGTGGTCACAGGGAGAACATACAGACTCCGTACAGACAGCACCCGTGGTCAGGATCGAACCCGGGACTCTGATGCTGTAAGGCAGTTCTCTAGCGCCACATCACCGTGCCGCCCATTGATGTTGCTAGCAGTCACATCCCCATTAGGGATCCCCTCTCAATTCACCATTTTCCTATGGACTGTCTTTGGCTGCACTAAGAACCTTAGACATTTTGCACTGCTCTTAGGGTTATTAATTAATTTATTGAATTTTGCCGTCTTATATATTATCTGTGTGTCTTGTGTTTACAGGTGTATTATGCTGCTGCAAGTAAGAATGTCATTGTTGCGTTAATGTCATACTTTCTGCCAATTAAATACTTTTGACTCTTTCTTGGTGCTCGGTACCCCCCTCCTGACATTTAGTTTAGTTTAGATACGGCACGAAAACAGGCCGTTCTGCCCACTGGGTCTGCGCTGACTAGTGATCCCTGCATATCCTACACACACTCAGGACAATTTTTACATTTACCAAGCCAATTAACCTACAAACCTGTACGTCTTTGGAGCGTGGGGGGAAACAAAGATCTCGGAGAAAACCCACGCAGATCACGGGGAGAACATACAAAGTCTGTATTGACAGCACCCTTAGTGGGGATCGAACCCTGGTCTCCGGCTCTGCATTTGGTGTAACGCAGCAAGTCTACCGCTGCACCACTGTGCCAGCTGTGCTGGATTCCATCATTGATTGCATCCACCAGACCTCCAGCATTGTGGGGAGCTCTCTCCAGCCCCTCCCTCTCAGCATGACAGCCATTACATGTGTAAATCAACACAATCTTAATTAGTATGGGTGTCAGGGGTTATGGGGAGAGGCTGGAGAATGGGGTTGAGAGGGAAAGATGCACCAGCCATGATTGAATGGCGGAGTAGACTTAACGGGCAAAATGGCCTAATTCTGCTTCCAGAACTAATGAACCTATAAAGTTGCAGACTCCTTTAAGGGCAGTAGCTCTGACGTACTTGTTGCATTCACATATGCCGGAAGCTGCATAAGGTTCGAGCAGCAAATCTGCTGGTATTTGCAGAGATGTTCAAGAAGTGCAGGGAAACTGTTTTATTTTAATTACCTAAACATCGCTTGGTTAAATGCTGTAGCTGAGGGGAAAGGAGGGCGGTAATGTTTTCTAAGATGTGTTCTGGAGACTGTCTGTGTCTTTAGATACACGGCTGGATCTGGTGATGGGTTGGGTGGGGGGGGGGGGGGGGGGGGGGTTAGGTGGGCCAAGTGTCAGCAAGGCACTTGGGGAAGAGTGATCAATGTACCATAAGGTTTAAATTATTAACGGAGAAGAGCAAGGAATCAGCTAAAGTAGAGCCTTTAAATGAGAAGGGTATGAGTCCCTTCAGAATAAAAGGCAAGCAAAATGTGTAAGGAGAAGATGTGTGGGAAGAAACTGCTGGTTTAAACCAAAGATAGACACAAAATGCTGGAGTAACTCAGCAGGACAGGCAGCATCTCTGGAGTGAAGGAATGGGTGAAGTTTTGGGTCGAGACCCTTCTTCAGATATTTCAGGTACAAGCTGACTACATTCCCACAAGAAGAAAAGGCAGGGAAAGCAGAGTTTTCTGTGGGGTTGGGCTAAACTTTGAGCTAATGTACTCTTGCGGGATTATGGGGACCAAAGTGGAAATGGTACCAATAGATTGCTCGGCAGAGAACAGACATGGATTCTATGGCCAAACCTACTCCCTGACTGTGGGTCTGGGAATTATCAACACCCACACTGTTTTCCTTTTGCAAAGTTTTACCAGAAGTAAAATATTGTGCCTGGTGGTAAATTAAATTCCTGATCTGAGAGTGCTGACATTTCCACCTAGGGATAAAGGTTCTGAAAGTCTACCCTATCCACGTCTCTCATAAAAGGTACATTCATTAAGTTTCCCAGATTGTGTCATAGCCTCAGATGTTATAGAATTTTACTGTATCCCACAGCGCCACACCATTCAATCTTCCAGCAATCCATGCTGTATACTACCAAAGCATTCAGGTCTGAAAATTAATTTAGAAAAATAGTTGAATCTAGCACTGTGAAAGAGAAATAGAAAATCCAGGAAACACTCAGCAGTTCAGGCAGCATCTGTGCAGAGAGAAACATTTTTCGAAGACTCTTCATAGAAATAATTTTATTGAAATCGTGGATTTCAATAAAATTGAAAGGATGGATAGGATGAAGGGATTACCCCTGAAAGATAAGGCTATGGGATAGACTATTGGAGAATCTAAGCTGCTGACAGGTATGATGAGAAAAGTTTGATGAAACAATTAAGGGACATGAAATAGCTGTGAAATGCAGGTCAGAGCTGCAGGAAATGCTCCTTATGGTGGCACTGTGGCGCAGCGGTAGAGCTACTGCTTACAGCGCCAGAGACCCGAGTTCAATCCTAATTATGGGCGCTTGTTGCACGGAATATGTACGTTCTCCCCGTGACCAGTGTGGCTTTTCTCCGATCTGTTCGTTTTCCTCCCACAATCCAAAGAAGCACAGGTTTATACACTAATCGGCTTGGTATGAATGTAAAATTGTCCCAAGGGTGTGTGTAGGGTAGTGTGAATGTGTGGGGATCGCTGGTCGCTGCGGGCCTGGTGGGCTGAAGGGCCTGTTTCCGCGCTGTATTCCGAAACTACAGTAAACTAAATAGAAATTCTGCAGCATCAGTGGATGGAACACCAGGGCATCAAAGTCAGTCCCAACCAACCTCATCCCACAGATGCAATTCTCTGTAGTACAAAGCTTCACAACTCAAAGTTACACACATTGATTCAATTCAACCAATGTCCAAGCCTATAGGCACACAACTCTGGTCCGACACTGTGATAGGAAACAGGACCAGAGACAAGCCCCACAGCCCATCTCCCTTAGCCTCTTCTATACAGATGCCAGAACCAGGCTTCCTGTTCTCAGGGAAATATTTTAGCTTAGAAGAGAGATACAGCACGGAAACAGTCCCTTCGCCCACCGATTCCGCACCGACCAGCCATCCCCGCACATTAACTCCATCCTACACTCACTAAGGACAGTTTACTCTTAGACCAAGCCATTTAATGTACAAACCTATGCGTTGGAGAATGTGGGAGGAAACCAAAGATCTTGGAAAAAAACCCACAGGTCATGGGGAGAACGTGCAAACTCCGTACAGACAGCAGCCGTAGTCAGGATTGAACCCGGGTCTCTTACGCTGTACGGCAGCAGCTCTACCGCTGCGCCACCGTGCCACACGGTTAACACCTAATTTAGATGCTCTCCATGCACATCCTAACCAACAGCTGGCAAATGTCAACAATCACCAAATCTTCCGTTCATAAGGTCACCAATGTCTTAACATAGAAATAAGGAACTGCAGATGCTGGTTTACAAAAATACCTGACAAAGGGTCAGTCTGAAGATGGGCCTCGACTCAAAATGTCACCTATCCATGTTCTCCAGAGATGCTGCCTGACCAGCTGAGTTAATTCCTTCGCTCCATAGATGCTGCCTCACCCGCTGAGTTTCTCCAGCATTTTAGTGTACCTTCATCCTGGGCCTCCTCCATGGCCAGAGTGAGTCCCACCACAAATTGGAGGAGCAGCACCTCATATTTTGCTTGGGTAGTTTACACCCCAGCAGTATGAACATTGACTTCTCCAATTTCAGGAAGCCCTTGCTTTCTCCCTCCTTCCCCTCCCCTTCCCAGCTCTCCCACAGCCTACTGCCTCCGCCTCTTCTTCCCCCCTCCCCCCCCACCCCCCCCCCCCCCCCCCCCCCCCACCCCCCCCACACACACACATCAGTCTGAAAAAGGGTCACCTATTCCTTCGCTCGATAGATGATGCCTCACCCGCTGGAAGCATTTTCTCCAGCATTTTTGTCTGCTTTAGATTTTTGCAGCATCTGCAGTTCTTTCTTAAAAATAATCCAGCACTTTGCAGTTTTTTTTCAACTAATGTCATGTTGGTTACACCTTCTTCAAATTTACAACAGATTCCACCCATGTAGCGGTAGTTAAATATCAGGGCACATTAAATAGGAATTTCTAGTCAGCTGACTGGCATAGCAATTTCCCCACACCACACCCTCTCCTCCGACTACTTCAGATGAAACACCAAGGCATTGATGACTAAAAATATATTAGTTTAGCTTAGATTAGTTTAGTCTAGTTTAGTTTATTGTCACTTGTACCGAGGTACAGTGAAAAGCTTTTAGTTGCGTGCTATCCAGTCAGCTTAAAGACTGTACACGATTACAATCGAGCCATCCAGAGTGTACAGATACAAGATAAAGGGAATAACATTTAGTGCAATATAAAATCTAATAACAGTTAACGATAATTAAAGATAGTTCGAAGGACTCCAAGGGAGATGGGAGGTTATGGCCTTTCGTGAGCTGGTGAGAGGATGGTTGGATTGCCTGATAACAGCTGAGAAGAAACTGTCCCTGAATCTGGAGATATGCATTTTCAAACATCAGTACCCCTTGTCGGATTGGAGAGGGGAGAAGAGGGATTCACCGGGGTTAGATTCATCCTTGATTATGTTGGTGGCCTTGCCGAGGCAGCGAGAAATGTGGATGGAGTCAATGGAAGGGAGGTTGGTTTGTGTGATGGTCTGGGTTCTGTCTCCAACCCTCTGCAATGTCTTGCAGTCTTGGATGGAGCTATTTGCAAACAGTCGCTGCCTTACAGGGGCCGAGACCAGTGTTCAATCCTGACAATAGGTGCTGTCTGTACGGAGTTTGTACATTCTCCCTGTGACCGTGTGGGTTTTCTCCGGATGCTCTGTATCTCTAAAGTCTAAACTAAAGTTTAAAAGAAGGGAGTTCACCATATCCTTCTGAAGGGAAACTACAGATGAGCATTAAATGGTGGCTTAGTCTGCAACGCACAAATCTAATGAACAAATATATAAAAGCAGATACATCGACCCAAGGAACATTATCACATCGACATTATCAATTAAAACCTGTCACCAAGCCTTATAGAAGGCGATAACACATTAATTGGTTAAATTGGTCTGAGATATAGGGCGAAGTTGAGTAGGTTGGGTCCCTAATCCTTGGAGTGCAGGAGGATGAGGGGTGAACTTATAGAGGTGTATAAAATCATGAGAGGAATAGATTGGGTAGATGCACAGATCCTCTTGTCCAGAGTAGGGCAATCGAGGACCAGAGGACATAGGTTTAAGGTAAAGGGGAAAAGATTTAATAGGAACTGAGGGGTAACTTTTCCACACAAAGGGTCGTGGGTGTATGGAACGAGCTGCCAGAGGAGGTAGTCGAGGTAGGGAACATCGCAACATGTAAGATGCAATTAGACAGGTGCATGGATAGGTCAAGTTTGGAGTAATGTGGGCCAAATACAGGCAGGTGGGACTAGTGTAGTTGGGACATGTTGGCCTGTGTGGACAAGTTGGGCTGAAGGAGCTGTTTAAACGTTGTATGACTCCATGACTAAGTATAATTTATTGACCCCATTTAACCTACAAACCTGCATGTCTTTGTAATGTGGGAGGAAACCAGAGCACCTGGAAGAAACTCACGTGGTTACAGGGAGAACGTGCTAACTCTGTACAGGCAGCACCTGTAATCAGGATCGAACTCGGGTCTCTGACGCTGAAGGCAAGCGATCGGCTGCTGCACCACCTGTGCCCACCTTCACTGGTGGTGATGGAGGGAATAAGGTTTAGGATGGTGGACTGGTGCCGATAAAGCAAGCCATCTTGTCCGGATCGTGTTGGTCTCCTTAAAGAGATGTTAGTGCTGCACTCATCCATGTAAAGTGGCCAAATTCTAGCACAGGATATGTCTATTTTAGGATTCTACCATAATCCTTCATACATGCCCTTCATACGGCAAATCTCTACGAATACAGCAAGATCGGGACGTCGGTGCAGTCAAACCAGCAGATGTACAAGACCATTGCGTATTATTCTATTAATGCTCCAACACACATATAATTTGCATTTGCTAAAAATGTTGCACGATATAATAATGCATTTACCAGTTCAGGGAGGAGAGAAAACAAGACCCTGGTAAATGTAAAGAGAGCGAGAGAAACAGAACCAGACAGTGTTAAAGAGAGCACTGGAATTGGGGCCCCTTGTGAGAGGAGGGGAGCGCTGCAGGCATTACCTGGGGGGAAGATTCTAAACCGGTGAGGGTGCTCGGTGTGTTAGGAGGTAAGACGTACAGCTCTGCCCAGCCTCTGAAGTTCCACACCGCATGCAATCTTAAAATATCAGATTGAACAAAAGATAGATTATATATAAAAAACAAATGTTGGTTTTATAACACCTTATTGCAAACTAACAGATTTGTGCTAATTGATAATTAGTAAATAATTTTATATTGATAGCACTGCAAGCTGAATCTCCAACCTGCTCTTGAAACTACATTATTTAAGGAGAACCATAACAAGGGGAGATAATGAGAGAGAGAGAGAGAGAGAGAGAGAGAGAGAGAGAGAGAGAGAGAGAGAGAGAGAGAGAGAATGAGAGAGAGAGAGAGAGAGAGAGAGAGAGTATCAGCAGCATTACAGCTCTGGCAGCTAAACATGAAACTTTGATTGATTATTGAAAGTTACAGCATGGAAACAGGCCCTTCGGCCCACTGAGTCCATGCCGGCCCATTCACACTAGTTCTACATTATCCCACTTTCACATCCACTCCCTGTTACAGAGGGCCAATTAACCTAAAACCCAGCATCTTTGGGATGTGGGAGGAAACCAGAGCACCAGGAGGAAACCCTGTGCAGTCACAGGGAGATTGTACAAACTCCACACAGACAGTAAGCAAAGGGTAGGACCGTTCCCGGGTCTCAGGCGTCGTGAGGCAGCAGCTCTACCAGCTGCGCCACTATGCTGCCGGAACTTAAAAGGAAAAAGATCAAATGCTGCAAATCTGAAAGAGAAACTGAAAATACTGGAAACATCCAGCAGGTCAGCATATTCGGCAGCATCTGCGAAGGGAGAAATAATTAATTTTTCAGGCTAATGAAAGTTGTGTAACATGCTTCTTTCTCCACAGATGCTTCTTGACATGCAGGCAATGGGCATAGACAGAATAAACCTACATGGAGTTAATTTAATCTTGATGCTGGATAAATAATTGGAATCAGTTCTAACATATAAACCTTCATTCCACAAAGCACAGATTAACCTGGAGCAACCAACCTGGATTTGCTGAAGGGCGGTTATGTTGACTAACTTTACCAGATTCTTGGGGGTGGAATTGAGAAGCATGGATGAAGACAATGCATTTGATGTCGTCTCCATGGATTTCAGCAGATATTGGACAAGGTCCCATCAAATCAGCTGTTGAGAAAACTGAAAACTGGTGGGAGTTAATGGAACTGGAAATGTTAATCCAAAATAGGCTCAGTGCCAGGGAGCAAAAGCTAATGCCATGGGTGTTGTTGAGACTGGAAGGCTGTTACCAGGTCCACACAGCTCAGTACTTATTCAACAGAGACATAAGGAACTGCAGGTGTTGGAAGCTTGACCAATAAACAAAGACTCGAGGAACTCAACGGGTTAGGCAGCATCTGTGGAGGGAAATGGACAAATGTAATTTCAGGTCAGTACAACTCATCAGATGTAGAAACAAGGAACTGCAGATGCTGCTTTACACAAAAGGATACAAAGTGCTGGAGTAATTCAATGGGTCAGCAGCATCTCTTGAGAAGATGGACGGATGACGTTTCGGGTCTGAAGAAGGGTCCTGACCCAAAGCATCACCTATCCCTTGTTCTCCAGAGATACTGCCTGACCTGCTGAGTTACTCCAGAACTTTGTGACCCTTCCTCAGACTGATGGAGTGGGGCGAAGATAGACGAAAGAAAGCGAGGAGGAGAAGGGATGGGGCAAAAGGTGGCAAGTGATAGTTGGGTGCAGGGATGGATAGGCAAATGATAAGGTGGGGGGGGGGGGGGGGGGGAGGATGGAGATGGTAGCCATGGCTGGAGATGATAAGTGAAGAATTCAAAAGAGCGCAAATAGTGGGATCAAATAAGAAAGGAAGGTGGGAAAATAAATGTTGAGCCATGGGAAAGATGGTGGGCAGGGACATCTGTCCATCTGTGAGAGATAATGGTGTAGCTTTGATGTTGCCCTGTTTGGAGTGGGGAATGCATCATCTAAGGTTGCATAACTGGGAGAATGGGGTAAGGAGAAATGGGAGATCTGGGGTAGGGAGAGGTAGGTGTTAAGCAGATGGAGGAGTTGGAGGAAGTGGAAGGGACTGAGTGCGTGGGAGGCTTGGTCTGATGCCTTTTATTGTGCATATTAAATTAAAGGAGCAGGAAAAAAAAAGCTTGCAAATGATTTGAAAATTTGCTCTGTGATTGAGAATGAGGAGGAAAGATGCAAACTCCAGAAAATGCAGGTGATTGGATCAACAACAAGAAAAGTGACAAATTTAATTTCATTCAGAGAAGTGTGAGGTGCAACAAGATTTGGTAATAATCAATTGACAGGAGGATACTGAGGGAAACGGACAAGAGAGATCTTGGACAAATTCTTGATTAGAACGGGTGTCATGGGTTATAGGGAGAAGGCAGGGAAATGGGATTAAGAGGCAGAGATTAACCATGATTGAATGGCGGAGTAGACTCGATGGGCCGAATTGCCTAATTCTACTCCTATAACTTGTGAACTAGTGGACCATGATATAGTCACAAAATGTTGGAATAACTCAATGCGTCAGGCAGCCTCTCTGGAGAAAAGGAACAGGCGATGTTTTGTGTCAAGAGTCTGAAGAAGAGTTCCGAGCCAAAACAACTCCACAAGGGAGCGGGGAAGCCGAGGCCAGAGCCTCACGGGTCGTAGCCCAAGTCTCGTGGGTCAGTGGAGTCTGGGCCTCGCCGGTCGGAGTCGGAACCTCACGGCTGATGAAGCCTGGGTCGGCAGAGCCCGCGGCTGGGGCCTGGATCGTCACCTTGGAGGTGTCCGGAGGGGACTTGGCAGCGATAGTGGAGAGGTCGGTGGGGCAGTCGATTGATGACTGAGGCCGGACCACGTGGAAGTGAGGACACAGCTGCTGGAGGGAGGAACAAAGGAGGACCCGGCGTGAGGGGGGGCGCCATGAGGAAGGGGGGAGGGGGAACGATGGACAACCTGGGACCGGTGGGAGGAGGGGAGGGGAGAAGACCAAAGGGGGTCCTGGCGCAGATACGTCATGTGCGACTATTTGCATACTTGGATATGCAAGCAAAGAATTTCACTGTGACTTGTTACATGTGACAATAAAGTATTAATTAATTCATTCATTACCTATTCCCTTTTCACCAGAGATGCTGCCTGACCCGTTGAGTTACTCCAGAATTTTGTGTCTTTCTTTGGTATAAACCATCATCTGCAGTTCCTGTGTACAGATCTTGGAGTATACATCCTCTAGATGCTTAAAGGTCACAGGACAAGTCAGTGAGTTGATTGCAAACGTTTTGAGGGTCCTTTTATTAACTGATTCGCAGAAAATAAGAGTCGGGAGGTGATACTGAAACTGTACACAACACTAAGTAGACCACAATTTGTAAGAAAAGACAGAGTGTTGAGTAACCCAAGGGGTCAAGTAGCATCTCTGGAGAACATGGATAGGTGACATATTGGGTCAGGACCTTATAAGCTTCCTCCCCCTCCACCACAACCAGCCCGTAGAAAGATTCCAACCCAAAAGGTCACCTGTCCATGTTCTCCAGAGATGCTGCCTGTCCCATATGTTTATCTCCAAAAATAAACTTTATTCAGAATAAAAATATGTACAAATCAAATACTGTGCAAAGATCCTCAGACATTCTCAGCGTATATACATTCATAATGTATGCTCATTAAGAATAAGGGGTAGGCCATTTGGAACTGAGATAAGAAATACTTTTTCACACAGTTGTGAATCTGTGGAATTCTCTGCCACAGAAGGTAATGGAGGCCAATTCACTGGATGTATTAAAGAGAGAGTTAGATATAGCTCTTAGGGCTAATGGAATCAAGGGATATGGGCAGAAAGCAGAAACAGGGTATTGATTCTGGATGATCATCCATGATCATATTGAATGGCGGTGCTGTCTTGAAGGGCAGAATGGCCTCCTCCTGCACTTATTTTCTGAGTTTCTATCAGTGTTCACACCCATACTTAAACAAAACACACTTACCATGTGGCCCCCTGGACTGATATCCCTATCCTTTTTTGAGGTGTGTTCCCACTGGATTGTGTTCCCCAATGTCCAGTGTGGGTACAATGACCCTAGACTGTGGTCCTCCCCCACAGACCTTGGCATTGGCTGCACCAAGCTTCAGATAGATAGATAGACAGCTGAAGGATCCAGTTCCTGATACCCTCCCCAAAGTACGATTTGGAGAGCTTGCCCATCATGTTCTAAGCTGACCAGGTGGGTGTCCACCTCTCTGTCTTGCACATAGGCGATTGTATTCCTGAGCAGCACTAGGCTGCCCAAGATTTTCCTGCCAAGTGCAGGACAGGTTTGTTCTGGGTGGATCACCTGTCCTGGAACATACCTGAGCCAGTTGGTGATGGCCTTGGACAGGATCATAGAGCCCGCATTTAGCAACGAAATGGGTCTCCAGTCCCAATGTTATCCTTCTCCCCCTTCTCCTTGTAGATTAGGATGATGTTGCCCTTCCTCATAGAGTCTGACATGCTATCGGCTAGAAGAATAGCATTACACATTTCCAGCAGGTCCGGGCACACCCTGTCCCAAAGAGCCAAGTACAGCTAGCCTGTAAGCCATCGCTCCCAAGAGTTTTATTCAAGTCCAAAGGAATTATGGTACCTACTTGGTTTCATCAAAGAGCTCCATGATAGAGGACAGTAAGTTCTAAGAGGCTGTCCTTTATATGGCCCTTCCATCACACAGACTGATATGGAAGGTTCTGCAGCTGAATTACTCCAGTACACTGTGTCTTTTTTTGTAAACCACTTTTGTAAAGAAAGCATACCAATGCCTGAGAAGGCTTAAGAAGTTTGGCGTGTCTCCTGCAACTCTCACCAACTTCTATAGAGGCACAGTAGGAAGCATTTTATCGGGATGCATCACCGCTTGGTTTGGGAACAGCTCCATCCAAGACCGCAAGAAATGACAGAGAATGGTGGACATGGCCCAGACCGCCACACAAACCAACGTCCCTTCCATTGACTCCATCTACACCTCATGCTGCCTCGGCAAGGCCACCCATAATCAAGGACCTGAGGCTACTTCTGCCATCTCTTCCCATCAGACGCAGAAGTGCGAAAACGCACACCTCCAGATTCAGGGACAGTTTTTTCCCCAGCTGTTATCACACAACTGAACCATCCATTCAACAAGTAGAGAGCAGTTGTGAGCAACCATCTACAGTACCTCGATGAAGATCCTCGGACTCGGACTATCTGTAATCGGACTTCACTTTGCACTAAACGTCATTCCATTCATCATGAATCTGTACACTGTGGATGTCTCGATTATAATCATGTATTATCTTTCCTGTGTCTGTTTAGCACGCAACATAGACCTTTCACTCTACTTTGGTACATGAAAATAAACGAAACTGAACTAAGCTAAAGTTAACTAAACTAAACTGAACTAAACCAAACCAGCATCTCCAGTTAGACAACAATGCTGGAGAAACTCAGCGGGTGCCTATTTCCTTCTCTCCATAGATGCTGCCTCACCCGCTGAGTTTCTCCAGCATTTTTGTCTACCATCGATTTTCCAGCATCTGCAGTTCCTTCTTAAACAGCATCTCCAGTTCCTTGTTTCTCCTTGTAGTGTGTAGTTCTGGTCATCACATTGTGGGAAGGATGAGTTTGAGCTGGAAAGATGCCAAGGATATATGTGAGCCAGGACTGGGAAACTGTATCTCTAAGGAAAGATTGGATAAACTAAGTTTGTTTTCTTTGGAACTAAAGTAGCACAGGGGATATTAAAGTGAAGTGTATAAAATTATCAGTGGCGCAGCTAAATGGGAAGGACAGTGATGGGGATGGTGAGTGGTGCAGCAGTTATTGTGGCTGCCTGACAGCTTCAGCGACCCAGGTTCAATCCTGATCTTGGAAGTTGACCATATGGAATTTTCATGTTCTCCCTGCAATATTGTGGCTTTCCCTGGTTGCTCCTGTTTCCTCCCACTTCCCAAGTTGTTTTGAATGGTTGGTTATCTGGTCACTGTAACTTGTCCCTAGTCAACAGGTCATATGTGATAAGGGCAGAATTAGGCCATTCGGCCCATCAAGTCTACTCTGCCATTTAATCATGGCTGATCTATCTCTCCCTCCATACCCCATTCTTCTGCCCTCCCCCCCCCCCAACAACCGTACTAATCAGTGTAGGGTGGGGAGCTGCACTAGTGCAGTGTCGTGTACACTAGCTTACGCTCCCTGGTGTAAGGAGCTGACAGGAGGATCTGATGGTGGGCGTGGGGAGTTCGTGGGAGAGAAGAGGTTACGAGGAAATTTTGAGGGAATCTGATGGATGAAATTGATCTGTGAGCTGGTACGGACTCGATGAGCCAAATGTCCCCCCTCCGATGATAGACTCTAAAAGCTGGAGTAACTCAGCGGGACAAGCAGTAGGTATGTTACAAAACTTACCTTGAGCAGCGCTGCAGTTTTGCCGCTCCCCGTGTGCGTGACTTTGGCGCCTTTCAGAGGGGGGCGTATTTAAAGCGCCGTTTTTCCAGAGACTGGGCAAATCGATCCATGTCAGGGGATTTCGTTGTTGAAGAGAAATCGCTCTGACATTTCATTCATGAAGGTATTTTTAAATTACACAAGATTATTTATTAGCTAGAATAATTTAAAAATCATCTTCTAAAGCCGTGAGCGCAACAACGGGAAGGATTTTACGTAGGGGAGAAAATAAAGTGCAGAGTTTATTTTTACATTAAAACGTGGTTTTTAGGAAGCCTTTAATCACATTTTCATGTTGCGAAATGGGGCAAAAAAAATGTATGAACCGGCAGTGTTTTTCATGCCGACTTCACCGCAAACCGCAACGTTCCAATACACCGCGTTCCACTAAAACCCACTCACAAGTTGATTTAAATGGCCATTAATTTACAGGAATTAAACACTAAATTCCTTCCATTTGGCCTATAAATTCATGAAAATGAGATTTAAAAATCATGTTATATTGTGAATTATTGTGTGAATGTTTTTAGACACTTAGGCAATTTTAAAAAGTTTATCTTTTCTTAAGAAATGGATAGATGTTTAGATCTGGTAATTGAATTTTGTAATTAGCTATAATTGGGTAACTAACTAATTATATGCTTTAATTTCAGGTCATTCAAGTAATATTGTTTCATATTTGTTTCAGAATGCTTCAATCTATAATAACTGAACATTTCATTGAGTTCTCCTAATTTTTAAGAAAGTTTTGGGCTTTTGACTGTCCTAGATCACAGCTTTTGTGTTAAGTCAATGGAAAGGCAATGGGGAACAAGATGCTAATTTCCGAGTATGAAAATGGCCATAACTTTTTTAACACTGAAGATATGAAAGCGAATTAGGTGTCAAATTAAACTTATTTTTATGCTTTATCTGATGGGATAAATTGCAGACTTGATTTTTTTAATCTCAAAATTTTGTAACATTGCTACAAGCAGCATCTCGGGGCGAAGGAGCCGGTGACATTTTGGGTCGAGACTCTTTTTCATACTCAGTTTCATGACCCGAAACATCACCCATTCCTTCTCTCCAGAGATGCTGTCTGACCCGCTGAGTTACTCCAGCTTTTTGTGTCTATGTTTAGATTAAACCAGCATCTGAAGTTCCTTCCTACACATTTTCTCCCTCCCATGTCTTAAATATAGTTATACGTAATATAACCAATTCCTTTAGCAGAGGTTTCAAAAGCCAAGGCAGCTTAGATATTTTGTGACTGCAGGATGGATGGAAGATGAGATGTCTTTAAACTTTAGACACGAAAGCAGGTTGTTCGCCCCCCCCCCCCCCCCCCCCCGGGTCAGTGCTGACCAGCGATCACCGTGTGCACTGACATTATCCAACACACACTTAGGACAATTTACAACTTACCGAAGCCAATTAACCTACAAACCTGTATGTCTTTGGAGTGTGGAAGGAAACCTGAGCACCCAGAGATAACCCTTGTGGTCACAGGGAAAACGTACAAACTCCGTACAGACAGCACCCATAGTCAGGATCGAATGTGGGTCTCTGGCACTGTAAGGCATAAGGGATTTTTTTTTTTTAACCTTTAGGGTGAGGGGGTCTGGAACGCATGGTCTGAAGGAGTGGGAGAGGCAGAGACCACCTCCTATTTAAAACACAGAAGAGTACAGCCCAGGAACACACCCTTTGGCCCACAATTTCCATGCCAAACACGATGCCAAGTTAAAGCAATCTCCTCTGCCCGCACGTAATCCATGCCCTAATTTCCCAATATCCACCCGCCTATCTAATAGCCTCTTAAATGCTACTATGATATGTGATTCCATCACCACTCGTGGCAGCAAATTCCAGGCACTCACCACTCTTTACGTAAAAATCTCCGCAAACAGATTTCCCTTCCCACCTTAATGCTGTGCCCTCTAGACTTTGACATTGCCACCCTGGGAAAATGGTCCATATTGTCACCCATCATTTCATACGCTTCCATCAGGTCTCTGTTCAGCCTCTGGGTTTTAGAGAAAATAATTCAAGTTTGTCCAACCTCTTTTAATACTACTACGAGCTGGAGGACTAAGTTGGATTGGGTTGGGGAACTCCTTTTGAACGAGCAGTGTTTATCGATTTGTATTTTCTCTGGTTCTATCACTTTTATCAGTGGCTGTGCACTATCTGATCAGATTAATCCAGCAGAGGTACAACTAAAGAAATGCTGAGACCATAAGGCAGGATTGCCACATCACAGATGGACTTTAGATTTTAGACTTTTGACATACAGTGTGGAAACTGGCTAATTGGCCCATTGAGTCTGTGCCGACCAGCGACCCCCATGTACTAGCACTATTCTATACACGGGGGACAATTTACCATTATTTACCCGAAGCCAATTAACCTTCAAACCAGCACATCTTTGGAGTGTGGGTGGAAACCAGAGCACCCAGAGAAACTCATGTGGTCCTGGAGAGAATGTATAAACTCTGTACAGACAGCACCCGTTGTCAGGATCGAACCCAGGTCTCTGGTGCTGTGAGGAAGCAACTCTACCCCTGTGCCGTCGTGCCGCCCCTGATTCTCTTCAGCTTGTCTTCCCAGACAATTAGTTCAAGATCAGGAAGCGTCAAGAGTGTTTAATCATCATATGTATCCAGGAACTATACAATTAATTATACAAGTGTCTTATATTTTATTATACAAGCTTTTCCCCTGACTCTCAGCCTAGAGAAAGGTCTCGACCCGATACATCACCCATTCCTTTTCTCCAAACCAGCTGAGTTACTCCAGCTTTTTGTGTCTATCTTCAGTTTTAACCAGCATCTGCAGTTCCTTCTTGCACAATTAAATTCTTGCTCGTTGCAGTTCACAGGCCTGTAAATGCAATAACGCACAAATAAACTATAGTAATCCAAAATGCTATAAAATAATCGCGGTGATACGAGGCAAACACATCTTTTATGACAGAAAGCCTCTAGAGCTGTTTGGCTCAGCAGGGGGTCACAGTCCTGGTCACTGAGGCTCTTGGCCATTGCTGCCTTGCAGGATTATTCCCATTAACAACCCACATCTGTTTCCCATTATCTAATCATTTCTCCATCCAATTTATAGCTTCCTCCTTAATCCCTTGAGCGTTGGGGGTAGCTGTAAGTATTTTGCAATGACCTTGCAAAAAGCTACATGGAAATCAAGCTCTACAATATTAACCAAATTGCAGTTCATCCACTAAATTGATTACATCCTCGAAAGTCTTGCAATCAGTTTGTTAGAGTTAATTTGATCCAAGTGTTATGGCCTTTTGGAACAACATGCCTGATGCTGATGATGCGGCTCATGTTACATCCAAGGTGCAGTTGAACGAATATTAAAAATATAAATCTGCGCCCATATTCTGTTATTAATCTGTTTGAAGCAACACTTCCCACTCAAAAGGAGCAGGTGATCCATCTTTATTACAAAGTCCTTGTAAATTACTACAAGCTGTGCGATGTATTAAAAAGGGGAGAGAAATTCATCTTTCATTGCTGGAACAAACATGCATTCAAGAGAGAGTTAGATATGGCTCTTTGGGCTAACAGAATCAAGGGGTACGGGGAGAAAGCAGGAACAGGGTAGTGATTTTGGATGATCAGCCATGATCATACTGGATGGTGGTGCTGGCTCGAAGGGCCGAATGGCCTACTCCTGCATCTATTTTCTATCTTTCTATGGAACAAAATAGTGCCAAGAGTAGTCAACAATCCATTGGACCACCTTTACAAGGATGTTACCAGGACTTGGGGGCTTGAACTACAGGGAGAGGTTAGGCAGGCTGGAACTTTATTCCTTGTAGTGCAGAATGAAGAGGGTGATCTTAAAGAGAGTTGTACAAGATCATTTGGGGAATAGATAGGGGAGCCACACAGAGTCTTGTACCCAGAGATAGGGGAATCAAGAATGTGCAAACATTGGTTTAAGGTGAGAGGGGAACATGTGATAGAAACCTGAATGACACCTTTTTCATACAGAGGGTGGTGGGTACATGGAAAGAGCTGCCAAAGGATGTAGTTGAGGCAGGAACTATAATAACATTGAAAATACTTTTGGACAGATACATGGATAGAAAAGATTTAGAGGGACATGGATCAAATATGGGGAGGTGAGACTGGTGTAGATGGGGCATTGTGGTCAGCTTGGACAAGTTGGGCCGAAGGGTCTGATTCCATCTTGTATGACTCTATGACTGTCTGCCTCTACAACGGGTAGCCCGGTGGCGCAGTGGTAGAGTTGCTGCCTTACAGCACCAGAGAACCAGGTTCCATCCTGATTGCCGGTGCTTGGCCGTACGTACTTTGTCCGTTCTCCCCGTGACCTACGTGGGTTTCCCCCAGGAGCTACATTTTCCTCCCACACTCCAAAGACGTACAGGTTTGCAGTTAATTGGCTCGGTATAAATGTAAATGGTCCCTAGTGTGTGTAGGATCTTGCTCGTGTGCGGGGATCGCTGGTCGGCGCGGACCCGGTGGGCCAATCGGCCTGCTTCCGCGCAGTTTAAAGAGACCAATTCAACTACAAACCTGCATGTCTTTTGGATGTCGGGCGGTAACAGAAGCACACAGCCGTCACAGGGAGAATGATAAAGTCTCCTCAGACAGCATCTGAGGTAGGATTGAACCCGGGTCTCTGGCTCTGTGAGGCAGCAGCTCAACCACTGTGCCACTGTGGAGTTCAAACTTTGACAAAATTGCTCCCGGTTTGTTCCTGTATATTTGTTGTTCGGCGAAGATCAGGTGTACTGTGCCTCAAGATAGGCAGAATTCCTTCTGCAAATACACTGTGAGTCCTGGGAACTACTGGCCCATGAGTGCTCGAAATGTAGTGGCTGTCACTGAGACCCTGGAGTCCCTTCATCAGGTCAATCTAGAAACCCAGCATATATGGACCCACTGCCCATCCGGATATCCCAGTAACAACCCGTGGAACAGTCCACACCGGCTCATCAGTTGCCCTCATTACCTTGAATTTTCATATGCGCCTTTAATAGAACTAATTATTCGACCTCCACCCACCTCATGGATGATAATGACGAAAATTATGATAATTATGATGATACTTTATTGCCACAAGTACTTTAGCTACAGTGGAATTAGTTGTTTTGCATACAATGCAACATGTAGGCAAAGAGTCGCTGCATTTAATTTAGTTTAGATACAGCGCAGAAACAGGCCCTTCGGCCCACTGAGTCCATGCCGACCTCCAATCCCCGCTCACTAACCCACTACAATTTTACACTTATACCAAGCCAATTAACCTACAAACCTGTAGAAGTTTGGAGTGTGGGAGGAAACCAAAGATATCGGAGAAAACCCATGCAGGTCACGGGGAGAACCCACGTAGGTCACGGGGAGGACATACAAACTCCGTGCAGACAAGCACCCGTAGTCAGAATCGAACCCGGGTCTCTAGCGCTGTGAGGCAGCAACTCTACCGCCGCGCCACTGTGCCTCCCCTGTATTGAAAGAAAGGCCATGATCGACTGTGGCCAAGCATCACATTGTGGTGGAAACCCAATCTATTTGATTGATGTTGTCCAATGAAATCGAGCTTGTTTGGTCCTGATGGCACAGTATAGCTGTTATACTTTAAATGCTAATGTGTCAGGTTTGTTTGCATCTGATTACAGCATAAAAAATCTGCAGGCCTTTACAAGGATAATTCAAGAAATAAAACAAAAAACACATTTTAGAGAAAATTCATTACTGTACAGCTCTAAACTTTGTGAATCCCAGGATCAATATTTACTACCAACATTAATATCGGTTTAGCAATATCAGTGCCAACTCTCGGAATAATAGCAATCTGTTCAATACAATGAATCACTTTATTTTGCTTTATCCAAGGTTTTAATGCCCAACTTTAGCTTCACTGTATTGATTAGCCACAAAGGTGTCCTGGCCTCTTTTTTTCCCTTCCACGCAGTTTCCCAATTGCAGAGAAATCGGGATCAATACTCAGTAAAAAAATTACTCAGGCTCATTTGTCAGCTGACTTGCTGGAATGACTAGAATGATTATACTTCAAAAGCTTGAAGTACTTGGTGATATCCTGAAGGATAGGAAGGTGTTCTATCAAAGTGTGAGAACAGGGACAGTGTGATTAATTGGGTTGTTCCTTCAAAGGCTTCGTACAAGTACCTTTTACATCCTATTCTTACTTTCTACTCTGAAAGACCTTATCAATGAAGAACATATCATTTTCATCATTTCTAACTTTTTTTCAAATATCAGACATTTCTTTCATCTGGATTGTGCTCCAAATCTTCAAACACATCTAGTATTCTCATTCCTGTCAAAATCAAAATCAGATTTTCCCAGCCCATTGGACGCATCAGTTGCAGAGCGATCGCACATTCCATCGCTCTAGGCCCAAATTACTCCCACTTCAAATTCCATCCTTAACCTCGGCGCCAATTTGACAAGTATCGAACACATCTCACTGTCAGCGTCTTGGCTGCCCTCACCGCAGACAGAGGCAGCAGGGCTCCGAGGCTTTGGGCTAGGAATAGGATGAAAATTGCCAAAACCATGACTTGCATCTCACTAGCGCATTTCAGAGCCTTGTGATGAACTACAGCTAAAGAAGGATTTTTGACCTATTGCCACTGTTCTAATGCAGAAAACTTAAGAGAACTAAGGTGTAATATAAGTGCCCACAAAGTAAGATGAGATTAATGATGAGATTGTCTGCTGTAGGCAGTGGTTAATATACTGAAGAATCCATAGAGGCCTCTATAAGCTGATCAGTGTCCTCAGCTTCCCATTCTTACTGATCCCCATAACTCTTAACTCCACTTCTGTTCCAGAATGTCACTCCCACTCTCTCTCACTGTCTCTCGCTGTCTCACACTTCCTCTCTCTGTTTCTCCCTGTTTCCCTCTCTCTCTCTCTCTCTCACCTCTCTCTCTTTCCCTCTCACACTCCCACACCCTCTCTCACTCCCTCTATCTCTCTATCTCACTATCACTCTGTCACTCTCACTTTGTTTCTCTCTGTTTTTCTGTTTTGATGTGTCTCGGTCTGTCTCTGTGTCTGTCTCTGTCTCTGTGTCTCTCTGTGTCTCTCTCTCTCTGTCTCCCTCTCTGTCTCTGTCTCCCTCTCTCTCTCTATCTATCTATCTATCTATCTATCTATCTATCTATCTTGCTTCACTGGCAATCATGTGTTTTAAGAGGATGAACTCTTTTCTTCCAAACTCCTGTGAACAGACCGAATCTACAACCTTTCCTAAGAAGACACCCCCTTCTTTTCGGGAATTAGTTTGGATGAACTTTCTCGGTGCTGCCTTCCATCTAGTATATCCTCTTAAATCTGGAAACTAAAACTCCATGTGATATTTCATCAAATCCATGGACAATTGTAAACAGACGTCTCTACTTTTCCACTCCAGCTCTCTTCTAACAGAGGCCAACAATCCGCCTGACTGACTTCCTATCCATTGACCCTGCCTGCTCGCTCCTCGTGCTTCTTGTTCGACAGCCGCCTGATCTCCCCGAACACTCATCCATCTCACAGCATTTACACATTATTTTGTTTTTCTATCCTTCTGGTCAAAGTGGATAAACTCACATTTCTCCACACTTTGCTCCCCCATTTCACCCACTCTTATCAGTCAGCACCTCTTCACAGAGATGTGGTATTCTTCCCACGACTTTCTGTGAACTATCTTTGAACTGTCAACAAACTTGGATTCGGATGTCAGGTGTTATGGGCAGGAGAATGGAGTTAGGAGGGTGAGATAGTTCAGCCATGATTGAATGGCAGAGTAGACATGATGGGCCGAATGGTCTAATTCTGCTCCTATCACTTATGACAGGGGTCGGCAACCTTGTTCTGCATAGGGGCCAGTGCGCATGTCTGTGAGCGGATGGCGGGCCTCATCCATCAGGTGTACACATGGATCCCGCCCCCACCCCACCCCGGATGGCAGGAATCAAATCACTTGTTCACAGAAGGTAGACAAAAATGCTGGAGAAACTCAGCGGGTGAGGCAGCCTCATGCAATCCTTGCATGTCTCACCCGCTGAGTTTCTCCAGCATTTTTCTCTACCTTCGATTTTTCCAGAATCTGCAGTTCTTTCTTAAACGTGCTCACAGGTGCGTGGCCGTGCTGGTGGCTTTGTGCAGGATGTGGTACAGCCAGAGCTCAGTGCTTGGCTGCGCTCGGCCGTGCTCGGCGGTCCGGATGATTACCAGAAAAAAAGTCCGCCTGCGGGCCGGATGATTTTGGGTTACGGGCCGCATTCGGCCCGGGAGCCGTAGGTTGCCGACCCCTGTTCTAGTTCCTTGGCTATTTCCCAATATTCTATTTTACTTCGGAGTCACGTGAGTGACTACGTAAAGAAGCCCCGCCTGGCGCTAGAACGGCATTACATCGATGCTGACGGCAGAAGCAAGAGCTGCTCGCAACGGCCGGAACGGACCCGCAGGTAAGTGCAAGGAAAAAATAGGGGACGTTCTAAAAAAGATGTTATGCTGGTAGAACCAGCAAAAGTGAAAGTAAAAATTCAAAAAATCTGAGTCACGCTGGCGTACTGATTTAGCCAGATAATAAAAAAAGAAAAATGGAGAAGTCTCAAAGAAAAATTTCACGGTAATAAGATCGTCCCGGGGAGAAGCTAAAGTCGGGACAAGAGATTAGTGCGGATCCGGTTCCGATACCGGTGGCCGCTGATTCACCCGTTAGTGAGACTATAATTTCTCCAGAAATACAAACCACGGAGGAAAACGTTCCTAGAAAAAGTAAAAAGAAATCCGTGAGGCCCGTTGTTTCTGATGATGACTCTGATAATGAAAGTCCTCCGGATAATAAAGCTATATGGCTTAAAATGGAGCATATGGAGAGAGTACTCCAAAATATAATGAGACAATGGTCAAAGTACCCAGAAATTTCCCAAAATGACGACCCTGAGGGGTTTGAATATCCAGAATATGGCTATGTGCCAAATTGGGAATTTGAAACTCCAGACCGAGGAACAAGGGTGGAGGAAGTCTCATTGGATGAAATTCCAGGTGTATCAGGGCTGCAAAAGTCAGACCCTGCAAGTGGTGATGTGGATTATGAGTGCACACCACAAATAAAGAAGAAGAGGCCATATGTGCCAGATATGGCAAAAGATTTTGCTATACCTGAAGGAAGTGGTGAGGCTATGGAAGAAAACCTAGCTGCCAGTATTAATTATATGGTATCTCACCAACTTCAAGATTCTGTGATGGTTGACACAGCAGAATTATATAAAACACCGGAAAATTGCACCTCATCGAAGGTACCTACGGTTAATCCGTCTATATGGACACCTATGACTCCAGGCATGAGAGGACAAGAAATAAGATTTCAAAGAATCCTCAAACTGATTTCAGCTGCCATTACTGCTTTTGGAAGGCAAATGGAAGGGTCGGAAATGGTTAAAATCCAAAGAGATACTTTGGGCTTATTGTGCAATTCCTTTTATGAAATTAATTGTATGAGGAAAATTGCGATTTGGCCCATATTTCATCCAAGGTTTGCAGGTCTGTGTCGTTCAAGCTCCTGGTTATCTATTTGGAGAAAATCTGCCTAAACAAATAAGAGAAATGGATGAAAAGGCTAAATCTATTAGCCACATGAGACCTTTCTTTTTTGCACAAAAAAGGTATTTTTCGTCAAGGAGGGGATTTGATTTTGGAAACAGAGGCAGGAATATGATAAGAAAATATTACCATCCGACAAGTCTAATGTTCACCCGTATACGGGGAGAAGGAGACCACCACGTTCATATGGAGAGGTACAAAAACTTTATTCTATTCTTAAAGAAACTGTGGTCAAATCTCCAGTTGGAGGGAGATTACAAATGTTTTATGATGAATGGCTTGCCATCACATCTGATCGGTTTATTTTACAAACAGTTTCACGAGCTACAATAACATTTAAAGAAGGTGTTAATTCTCCGGTACAAAATAAACCTGCTTATGGTTTCATGTTTTCTGCTATTGAAGAAGCAGAAATTAATGTGGAAATTGACAAATTGTTTAAAAAAGGTGTTATTGAAAAAACTGTTGAACATAAACATCAATTTGTGTCAAATATCTTTCCAAGAAGTAAAAAAGATGGTGGTTGCAGAGTTATTCTGGACCTTACAAACTTTAATACATTTGTCGAGTATAAACATTTTAAGATGGAAACGTTCAACATTACAAGATATTTGATATCAGCAGGTTGTTATATGGCTACAATTAATTTAAAGGATGCATACTATTCAGTACCAATACATCAATTTTTTCGAAGGTATTTAAAATTTAATTGGCTGGGACAGCTGTGGCAATTTAAAGCTTTACCAAATGGGTTAAGTTCAGCTCCCAGGCTCTTCACAAAGCTGTTGAAACCTGCTTTAGCACAATTAAGAGCACAAAAGCACATCATTATGGCTTATCTGGATGACATTTTAATTATCAGTAATAATCAGGAATCAGCTGGAAAATCAGTTTCAGCAACTAAAACTTTATTTGAGAAGTTAGGTTTCTTGATTCATCCAATTAAGTCCCAGCTGCAGCCAGCACAGTCAATTAACTATTTAGGGTTTGTGATTAACTCGGTTACTATGTTAGTAACTTTGCCAACAGATAAGATTGATGATATTTTAACGGTATGTAGGGGTCTCATTCACAAACCTTATCCCTCCATCCGAGAAGTAGCAAAGGTTATTGGTAAACTAGTAGCAGCATTTCCTGCAGTAGAATTTGGTCCATTACATTACCAAAACCTTCAAAGGGACAAAATAAGAGCTCTAAAAAAGTGAACAGGCCATTTTGATAGGCCTATGCAATTAACAAAAGAAGCTTTATTGGAATTGCAATGGTGGATTGAAAATGTCCCACAAGCTGCTAAAAACATTTTAATACAACAGCCTGAAGTATTTTTACAAACAGATGCAAGTGCTCTCGGATGGGGGGCGACAGATACATTTACCAGTTGTGGGGGCAGATGGACTGTCCAAGAGGAAATGTTTCTCCAAACATATGAGTTATTGGGGGCGTTTTATGGATTAAAAGCCTATTGTTCTACAAAAAAGAATCTGCATGTACTGATACAATTAGACAATAAAACAGCTGTTGCATATATTAATCACATGGGTGGAGTCAGATCGGTATCATGTGATTGTCTGGTCAATCAGATATGGCAGTGGTGTATTAAGCACCAAATTTGGATTTCGGCAAATTATATCCCAGGTAAAGACAATGTGGTGGCAGACAACAGATCAAGGGTGTTTAAAGACAACACAGAATGGATGTTGAACCCAGTAGTTTTCAGTAAAATTGTGATTCAATATGGGTTACCAGACATTGATCTGTTTGCTTCAAGATTAAATCATCAATTGCCTAAGTATGTGTCTTGGGAACCAGATCCAGATGCAGTAGCAGTAGATGCTTTTTCACTACATTGGGGGAATATGTTCTTTTATGCTTTCCTTCCATTTGCTCTGGTTCAGCAATGTCTGAAGAAAATAGAACAAGATTCTGCCACAGGATTATTTGTGATTCCAAATTGGCTGACACAACCATGGTTCCCGTTGATGTTAAACATGATTAAAGAACCATATATGTCAATTCCTAGCAGCAGTGATTTGTTAATAAAACCCCGAGATATTTTCCATTTTGCCACACATTACAAATGTAATGAGGAGTGAATGGGTGAATGTAAAAGTGTAATGTGTGGCGAAATGGAAAATATCTCGGGGTTTGAAAGTGTGGTTTTGGCGAACCATGAAATCAAAGGGCAAATCTGACACACACCCGGTCGGTCGGCAGACACATCCACACACAGAGTTTTAATAGTATACCAAACCAAGTGCAGACCGTTGGGTCTGGTCCCCGAACGTGCTTCAGTCGCGAAAATCAGACGTGGGGAAATAAAATGGTGGCATTTTTAGAGGAGAGCGGGCTGCGGCAGCTGCCGTTATGGTGTCTGGCCAGCAGGAGGCCAAAAAATGAGTGAGTGTGTGTGTGTGGTGGGGGGGAGGAGGTGAAGGATTGTATTTTAAAAAGTGTACATAAAAATGTCTAAATGTAATGAGGAGTGAATGGGTGAATGTAAAAGTGTAATGTGTAGCAAAATGGAAAATATCTCGGGGTTTGAAAGTGTGGTTTTGGTGAACCATGAAATCAAAGGGCAAATCTGACACACACCCGGTCGGCAGACACACACACACACAGAGTTTTAATAGTAAACTAGACCAAGTGCAGACCCGTTGGGTCTGGTCCCTGAACGTGCCTCAGTACCCGAGTACGGGGGAGAAGGGGGGGAGGGAGGAAGGGGGGGGGGGGGGGGGGAGAGGGGGGGGGAGTGGAGGAAGTGAAATCGGGAGCCGAATCAGCAGGGAAAATCGGCCACGAGGAATAAAAATGGCGGCGTTTTTGGAGGAGAGCGAGCTGCAGCAGCGAGAGCGAGCTTATGGTGTCTGCCCAGCAGGAGGCCACAAAATGAGTGAGTGTGTGTGTGTGTGGGGGGGGGGGGGGGAAGGATTTTATGTTAAAAAGTGTACATTAAAATGTCTAAATGTAATGAGGAGTGAATGGGTGAATATAAAAATGTAATGTGTGGCAAAATGGAAAATATCTCGGGGTTTGAAAGTGTGGTTTTGGCGAACCATGGTATCAAAGGGCAAATCTGGCCGGTCGGTCAGTCTGCCGGCAGACACACACGCACAGAGTTTTAATAGTATATAGATAGATATCATGCAATCTGGCCCTTTGCCCCTTTAGGTCCGTGCCGACCATCAACCATTCGAAAAACATGAGTTCTATGTTATCCCACTTTCTCCTCCACTCCCTGCTCATTGGGGGCATTTTACAGAGGTCAATTAACGGACTGTCGGCACGGACTGGAAGGGCCGAGAGGGCCTGTCTCCGTGCTGTAATTGTTATATGGTTATATGGTCAATTAACCTACATCTTCGGGATGCTGGAGGAAACTTTAGCATCTGAAATAAACCCACACATTCACAGGGAGAATGCGCAAACTCCATTCAGACAGCACCGGAAGGCAGGATCGAACCCAGGTCTCAAGCGTTGTGAAACAGTGGGTATTACCAGCTGCCCTGTGTGTAGAGGGGCATCTGATTGGAATCAGCAATGATACCTGCCCTACCACCCCTGCCATCCATGGAGTTCCATTTTGACAACAGATGAAAGGTACCTTATTAGACAATAGACAATAGACAATAGACAATGGCCCTTCGAGCCAGCACTGCCATCCAATGTGATCATGGCTGATCATCCCCAATCAGTACACCTGCCTTCTCCCCATATCCCTGACTCTGCTATCATTAAGAGCCCTATCTAGCTCTCTCCTGAATGTATCCAGAGAACCGGCCTCCACCGCCCTCTGAGGCAGAGAATTCCACAAACTCACAACTCCCTGTGAGAAAAAGTGTTTCCTCATTTCCATTCTAAAAATGTACCCCTTATTCTTAAACTGTGTTTGGCCCCTGGTTCTGGACGCCCCATCATCGGGAACATGTTTCCTGCCTCTAGCGTGTCCAAACCCTCAATAATCTTATATGTTTTATATATTATATTATATATATCTTATATATTATTGTAGACCTTCCAGTCTGATTGACCAAAGTATGTCATCCTCATAATCTAAATGTTCTCAATTGATCATCTTCACCTCTTATCTTCTCCAAAGAAAACAAGACCAATGAACTTTCCTCATTCACCAGAAAATGTTATATTTATTCAGGTTATGGGTTCTCATTATGTAATTGTAGAACAACAGTTTACTTGGAGAACTGTATATGGTAACAGCACCAGTCTTGATAATGGGAAACCAATAAGACTGAGGATACTGGAATCTGAAACAAAAACAGAGGTGCAAGTCAACTTTTCTGGTCAAAGGCTATTCATTTTGTCCAACAGTTCAAATGAAGGGTCGCAGACCTGAAACAATACTGGGTTTCACCTGCCACAGTTGTTGCTTTGCTGGGTAAGTTCTTCCAACATTTCTTTTTTTGTATCATATCTTGATATAGTCAGAAAATTACACAAAGTTGTGGAGTACCTCAGGGTCATTTCTGGAGAAGTTGGATTGATAATGTCTCGGGTTGGGACCCATCTTCAGACTCGATCTGAAATGTTGCCTATCCATGTCCTCCAGAGATGATGCCTGACCCGCTGAGTTACTCCAGCATTTTATGTCTCTTTTTTGTAAATCAGTTCCAGCAGTTCCTAGAATCTCTGTGATATAGTCAGGCTAGAATATTTTAGACTTTAGACTTTATTGATACTATGATGAAACAGTGTGAGTCTGCGCCGACTAGTGATCACCCCGTACACTAGCGCTATCCTACACACTGGGGATAAGTTACAATTTACAGAGGCCTTTTAACCGACAAACCGGGACATCTTTGGAGAATGGGAGGAAACAGGAGCACCCGGAGAAAACCCACGTGGACACAGGGAGAACATGCAAACTTCAACAGACAGCACCTGTAGTCAGGATCGCACCCAGGTCTCTAGCGCTGTAAGCCAGCAACTCTACCGCTGCGTCTCTGTGCCACCCCTCTGTATTATACCTAATGTATAATCATGGATTTATGGATTTCTCGGGCTAAAGGTCACTCAAGATTTAACTTTTTTGTTAATTCAAAAATAATAGTAAGATTAAACGAGAACTTACCAGTTCGAAGTTTGATCTTTATTTTATGAGGAGTAACGATGAGGGATTACGTGAAGAAGGCCCGCCTGGCGCTGGAACGGCATACTTCAAAGCAGCGGCATGAAAAACACAGAACACAATAGCCGGAGTAAGATAGTAAGGCTCATCATAGATTTAGAACTACCAGATGATCATTTACTTTATGAGGGTGTGGAGTGGAGGGCACGTAATCCCTCATCGTTACTCCTCATAAAATAAAGATCAAACTTCGAACTGGTAAGTTCTCGTTTAATCTTACTATTTTACTTCAGAGTCACGTGAGTGACTACATGAAGAGTTTGAAGCTTTCTGTGTTTTTCATGTCGTAGAATTTATTCCATACGACAGTCCGGCTCATTTAACACAGTAACGAGCGAATAACACATTTTTCCCCAAACATTGCCTCAAGTTATGTGATAAATTATTTCACATTATAAAGAATAAAAGCAATGCCCTTTCCATTGAAAGGCAAGTTTATCACAAAATACCAATTGATATATATATATTTTGATGGCATGACAAAGCAACAATTATAGAGAACCCAACACTGCGTGTCCAAACCTGACACCATGACTGGTTCCTTTTTACTTTAACATTAATTTACACCCTCCTGCGGCCTTGCATCTTTGCTCGAGTGGCTCATCCCGTGCCATTCCTGTGAATGTATCTACCTCATTAAACAGAGTGATTTTCCACCTTTCAGTGTCTAGTTCCACTGAGTGTATCCAATTTCTAACCATCTAGAATACATTCCTCTAGAACTATCAGTTTTTACTGAACCTAATGTGGTTTTTGTGTGTAATAAGCAGTCTCATTACCACAGAGACTCTTACCTACTGCAACATATTTCATCAATGTTCACACACAACTTAAAGCCGACAGGATATGCTTATAGGTTTACCTTGGTTTCAGCTCCTCTTGGTGTGCTTTGTTTGGTAGATTCATAAACATATATGATAATGCAATCTGTATCCACATGCAATTATAACGTAACATTTGCAATGTTTGCACTCTTATATTGATACTAAAGTCATCAGCATTATTATTTTCAATGTTTAACTTTTTTGAATCATAGATAGAGTTAGAGTCCATTGCCTAAGGCAATTCAGGATTATTTATCTCCTGACTTTATATTTTTTACAATTTTGGACAGATTATATATATATTTATTAATATCTACATATATATCCCTTTCCATATCGGGATATTATGAATGCACCTGATAACTTCTTGGTTAATATATTGTCCGTTAATAGGATGGTAACACTCTGAGCCCTATTATTGGCTCTATCAATTAGATACTCAGAAAAATGCAATCCACAAGGAACTCACATATATCTAATATGATAAAATAACTTTACTGTATACACAGACCTCCAATTTCTTATAACAAAATATTGTTTTTTTAGACTTATTTCTGCAAATTGCAGGTATAACACTTCTTTTATATATAATTATTTTATTGATATGTTGTTATATTAGTTAACATTCATAGACTTCTTTGACCATCAGCTGTTGTAATGGTCTGGTCAACCTGCAGATAGTCAAATTCATATTTTCATGTCATGGATGCTTTTGTACAACAATAAATTACTGCAGGGTTTCACAAACCTGGAGATCCCAGCGAGTGCAGCAGCATCCAAAGAGCGAAAGGAGACAGGCAACGTCTCGGGTCGAGACCCTTCCTCAGACTTCAATAAATTGCTGCAACTATGAATCATCACAAGTAGTTTCAACATCACACAATATTTATGAAACCATGAAGGATCCGTATTAGGCCACCAAAAATGCCTCTGGCAGTGTCCTGCTACATTTTCATCAGACACTGCCCTATCAAACAAAATGAGGAACACAAAAGAACATCTTTTCCTCATGTAATTGGGAGAAAAGCATCCACCTTCCCTGTTCTTGGTTTACCCACAAGAAACATTTGAAAGATCGGTGATTTAATCTGTATGCAACCAGGTTAATCGTAAGTAATCCATATTAATGACAATATGTTTTTCTCCCAAATTTGTTGTCTCCGATACCATTGTCTCTTCCTTAGAGATAAACAGGTGGACTAAACTTTAAAATATGCCACATCTGTTTACTCAGATAATCCCATGATTGTTATTTGACTTATCATGTGTGTTTTAACATATGCCACAGCCGTGGTATTGTTCATCTTGATACGACATGGACACTTCCATAATAAAACAATCGATATTTAATCCATAACTCCTTATACTTCAATAATTAATACAAATGTTTGGAAAATTTCTTAGGACAAACCATTTATGCTCAAACCATTTATGCTCAAGAGACGTATCAATTATTCTTATAAGAATAGATAATATTCTTATCTTTACCCAAACATTCACAGAAGCTGTACGTCATCTGTAACACTTGCTTCAGTTTGCAACAGCTGTTAATCTTATAGTTTGAAGCAGCTTGTGAACCTTTTTTACATTACTTTAATAATGATAACGTATCATTTGATATTTGCATAAGCCTCTTCACAAAGGCATACATATTCTTATAAACATCTGTATTCCTTCTTTTGGAACTTTATTTATTCTTTACCTAACCTAATGGAGGGACAAAGCATGTCAACAACAATGAGACATATTTGTATCATGGAACAATTTTTCCCCCCTCTTATGGTGCTGAATCACTTCTAAATTCAGAATAGTAATTTATGAATATTTTATTAATGCCTAAGCATACATTTTTATGTAATGGGTCAGGTCCTTGCCTTCCACCAGGTTTGTAATTGCAGCACTAATTTGCAGCTGACTCTTTATACCTTCCAATTTAAATGTAATCAAGATAACCCATGACCATGACCTCATTAGTGCAAGTGCTGATCTTTTATCAGCATAATTGTTCCTTCAGTATTCTGTTTAACAGCCTTGAACTGGTTTAATCCTTTGGACAATGTTTTAACTTGCACAGCTTGACCCACTTTAATTAATTTCAAGCACCTGTAATATTGATTAACACTTTGTTAATCGCAACTGTATTTCCATGTTCTAGATGTTTCCATTTTCTTACACTGTGAAAGTGTATATAAAATGATGTTTTGTATGGTTTATACCATCAAATCTTTACACTGAGGTAATTTTATAATATACATGTACGTACCCCTTCTTTATTGAAATTACTTTTGAGTGCAAACCTAAAATCGATTTTTAAGGTTTTCTTATACGGGTGAACCAATCCTTCCTTAGTTATATTAAATTAATGATCATAATACACCTGTAATCCCCCACAATTGGAGATTTCATGAACTTATTTTGTAACCAGATGTTTGCACCTCTTCAACGTACTTCAAGCCTTCTTTTCCCAATTATATAGGTTTGGATAAGGCTATGTTGGATTATACCACTTCTGCCTTTGTTTTGATCCATTATCAAATCTTTCATTGGATCATAGTTTTTCCCCCCAAGTTTAAAGATCTTTGCCTTTGTTTTGATCCATTATCAAATCTTTCATTGGATCATAGTTTTTCCCCCCAAAGTTTAAAGATCAGTAGTCTGTTCTTTTGTAATCAATATCTTTGATTTATCATAAGGCAGGTTTATTCCATAATAATCAGGAGTTTAACATAACCTGATTTGTATTGATCTGCGAATCTATAGTGCAGATTTGGTAAATTATATATATTTCTTCCCATTGAGCTCCACAAACTGATGGCAATTTATTTTATTTTAAAAGTATTAGTTATTTGCACAACGTTTTATTTTATTTTATTTTTCTTTTTGAATAGTAATGCCATGCACCATTTTGAAATACTTTGAAATTGTATTTCTTATATCTCATATAATTTGCGACATGGATATCATAAACGGATTCACCGTTGATATCTTTATAAACATAAAAGTTTTATTGTATTCTGCTGTTTCAATCATTACAGCTTTGGTGAGGTTTTTCCCATGTTTATTTTTCATGGCCTCACTCATCATTAGTTCTGCTGTTTTAACCATAACAGCTTTTAGTGAGACCAACTTAATTTTTGGTTTCCATGGTAATTTTCCATGGCCTCACTTTTTATTCAGGTGTTGTGCATACACCTGTGTATATATATATATATATATATATATATATATATATATTATTTTTTTTTTTTTTGGTGCTGTGGTGGGTACTTCATGACCAGCCACCACTATCAGTGCATTTTTAGGGTCAGTTTTTGCATTTTATTTTTCACTGCCCTTGTTTCTCCTGAGTTTTTTCCCCCTCAAGGAGACTACCTTCAGAAAAATCTGAGGTAGATATTCGCACCATATTTCATCATATTTTTTCCATTTTTATATGTGAAACCCCCTTAGGGTATGTTAGGGAATATTTCCATTATTTTCCGTCTGAAGGCCTTTATTAACTTTTTTAAATTACGGCCTTTCTGACTTATTTAAAATTTCCCCCCCTGCAAAAAGTTTGTGGAGCATCTTAACCTCCCTACCGTATTTTTAATGGTCACCAGTATCGGAACCGGCCCCGTAATTAATCTCCCGTCCCGATCGCTGGGTATTCCCCCGGGACGTTCTTTTTCAAACTCCGTTGTTTTAACAGAGTATTTCTGTTCTATTTTAATCTTTTACTTTACTTTTGTTTTTAAATTCATTTTAAATCCTGGTTCAATACACCAGGCACGGAGTTTTCCAGACCCTAAAAGTTTTTCAACTGCACTTACCTGCCGATTCCGTACCTACCGCTGTCGAGGAGTTGCCTCTGCAGCTCCTGCTTCTGCCGTCAGCGTCGACGTCATGCCGTTCCAGCGCCAGGCGGGCCTTCTTCACGTAGTCACTCACGTGACTCCGAAGTAAAATTCAGATTAAGAGTATGAATTTTTAGCTGGTAAAAATGGACCAGGAACCAGCTTGGCTAAAGATGGAAATGGAAGACTGTTTACCATTTCATATAAGTTCGATTCTTCTTGCTCCAAGTGAAGTACAAAAAAAACTTACGGGGATAACCCTATGAATATATAGCAATATACGTATTTGGAAACAAATAGTTAAGACTTTACATCTGGATAATATGTCACTCTGTTTACCAATTATGATTAATCGTTTATTTAAACCTTCTATATTGGATAAGGGGTTTAGACACTGGAAACATTTAGGAATTATAAGGATAGAACACCTATACAGGAAAGGAAAATTTCTATCATTTCAAGAATTAAAAGATATGTATGGATTACACCCAAATAACTTGTTTAGGTATTTACAAATTAGAGACTATATCAAGTCAAACATGCAAGACTATAAGAATAGAGAGCCAGGATTATTGGATGAGTGGCTTAACAAGCATCCAAATACAGAAAAATTAATAGCGTGCATATATAATACTCTTTTGGATAGGGAAGTCCCAACAACAGAATCATACTGACAGATATGGGAAAATGAAATAGGTCTATCTATAATGCAAGACACTCGGGAAGAAAGTTTACAACGTATACACCGATGCTCATTAAATGCCAGACATACTTTGGTACAATTTAAAGTAATACATAGATTTCACTACTCAAAAACGAAATTAAATAGAATTTTTCCTAACATTTCTTCTATTTGCAATAAATGTCAGAATTTAGAAGCTAACTTAACACCCACAGGAGGCCCACAGGAGCCGTTGGAAGAAGAGGAGGAGGGGGAGGAGCGACACCCGACCGGTAAGGATAAAAATCGAGCGCGGGGCTTGTTTTTCCAGAGGCCCACAGGAGCCGTTGGAAGAAGAGGAGGAGGGGGAGGAGCGACACCCGACCGGTAAGGATAAAAATCGAGCGCGGGGCTTGTTTTTCCAGAGGCCCACAGGAGCCGTTGGAAGAAGAGGAGGAGGGGGAGGAGCAACACCCGACCGGTAAGGATAAAATTCGAGCGCGGGGCTTGTTTTTCCAGAGGCCCACAGGAGCCGTTGGAAGAAGAGGAGGAGGGGGAGGAGCGACACCCGACCGGTAAGGATAAAAATCGAGCGCGGGGCTTGTTTTTTCAGAGGCCCACAGGAGCCGTTGGAAGAAGAGGAGGAGGGGGAGGAGCGACACCCGACCGGTAAGGATAAAAATCGAGCGCGGGGCTTGTTTTCCAGAGGCTTACCCAAATCCATAACATTCCATTTGGAGAAGTGGGTTTTTTTTTGAGGAAGCCGCTGATTGGTGGAAGAGGACCCGAGGAAGCAGCTGATTGGGTGCAACCCCGGGTTTACAATTTTACATTTCTGCCTTCTGGGAGTGAGGGATTCTGGGAGTTAAGGATTCAGTATTTAGTAGTAAAGTTTAAAGGATAAGTTTTTGTGTTTTTTTTAAAATATTTAATACAGTGTAATTTGGGAGTAAGGTATGGCAGTAGAGATTGGCCCCGTGGTTTGTTCAGCCTGCAACATGTGGGAGATCAGGGAGATGGTCGGTGTCCCTGGTAACTACGTTTGCAGGAAGTGTGTCCAGCTGCAGCTCCTGGCAGACCGCATTGAACGATTGGAACTGTGGCTGGATTCATACTGGAGCATCCACGATGCAGAGAAAGTCGTGGATAGCACGTACAGTGAGTTGGTCACACCGCAGGCAAACGGTAAGAGGACAAGAAGGGAACGGGTGGCCAATAGCCAGCAAAGCAGTAGGCAGGTAGTGCAGGAGTCCCCTGCGGTCATCTCCCTCCTAAACAGGTATACCATTTTGGATACTGTTGAGGGAGATGGCTCATCAGGGGAATGCAGCAGCAGCCAGGTTCATGGCACCATGGGTGGCTCTGCAGCACATGAGGGGGGAAAAAAGAGGGGAAGGGCAATAGTAATAGGGGATTCAATTGTCAGGGGAATAGATAGGCGTTTCTGCGGCCGCAAACGAGACTCCAGGATGGTATGTTGCCTCCCTGGTGCAAAGGTCAGGGATGTCACTGAATGGCTGCAGAACATTCTGGAGGGGGAGGGTGAACAGCCAGTTGTCGTGGTGCATGTTGGCACCAACGATATAGGTAAAAAAAGGGATGAGGTCCTACAAGGTGAATTTAGGGAGCTAGGAGATAAACTTAAAAGTAGGACCTCAAAGGTAGTAATCTCCGGATTACTACCAGTACCACGGGCCAGTCAGAGTAGAAATAGGAGGATAATGCAAATGAATACGTGGCTTGAAAAGTGGTGCAAGGGGGAGGGATTCAAATTTTTAGGGCACTGGGACCAGTTCTGGGGGAGGTGGGACCGGTACAAACAGGACGGTTTGCACCTGGATTGGAATGGAACCAATGTTCTTGGGGGAGTGTTTGCTAGTGCTGTCGGGGAGGATTTAAACTAATGTGGCAGGGGGATGGGTACAAGAGCAGAGAGGCAGGAGGGTGTAAAATGAGGGTAGAAGCATTAGGTAGCAAGGTGAAAAGTAAAAGTGGCAGGCAGACAAAACCAGGGCAAAAATCAAAAAGGGCCACTTTTCAGCAAAATTGTATTAGGGGTAAGTGCGTTGTAAAGACAAGCCTGAAGGCTTTGTGTCTCAATGCAAGGAGTATTCGTAATAAGGTGGACGAGTTGAACGTGCAGATAGATATTAATGATTATGATATAGTTGGGATCACGGAGACATGGCTCCAGGGTGACGTAGGCTGGGAGCTGAACATCCAGGGATATTCAATATTCAGGAGGGATAGAGAGAAAGGAAAAGGAGGTGGGGTAGCGTTGCTGGTTAGAGAGGAGATTAACGCAATGGAAAGGAAGGACATTAGCTTGGAGGATGTGGAATCGGTATGGGTAGAGCTACAAAACACTAAGGGGCAGAAAACGCTGGTGGGTGTTGTGTACAGGCCACCTAACAGTAGCAGAGAAGTTGGGGATGGTATCAAACAGGAAATTAGAAATGCGTGCGACAAAGGCAAAACAGTTATAATGGGTGACTTCAATCTACATATAGATTGGGTTAATCAAATTGGCAGGGGTGCTGAGGAAGAGGATTTTTTGGAATGTATGCGGGATAGTTATCTAAATCAACATGTAGAGGAACCAACGAGAGAGCAGGCTATTTTAGACTGGGTTTTGAGTAATGAGGAAGGGGTAATTAGCCGTCTTGTTGTACGTGCCCCCTTGGGCAAGAGTGACCATAATATGGTTGAGTTCTTCATTAGGATGGAGAGTGACATTGTTAATTCAGAAACAATGGTTCTGAACTTAAAGAAAGGTAACTTTGAGGGTATGAGACGTGAATTGGCCAAGATTGACTGGCAATTAATTCTAAAAGGGTTGACGGTGGATATACAATGGAAGACATTTAAAGACTGCATGGATGAACTACAAAAATTGTTCATCCCAGTTTGGCAAAATAATAAATCGGGGAAGGTAGTGCATCCGTGGATAACAAGGGAAATCAGGGATAGTATCAAAGCAAAGGATGATGCGTACAAAGTAGCCAGAAAAAGCAGCATACCAGAGGACTGGGAGAAATTCAGAGACCAGCAGAGGAGGACAAAGGGCTTAATTAGGAAAGGAAAAATAGATTATGAAAGAAAACTGGCAGGGAACATAAAAACTGACTGCAAAAGTTTTTATAGATATGTGAAGAGAAAGAGGTTAGTTAAAACAAATGTAGGTCCCTTGCAGTCAGAAAACAGGTGAGTTGATCATGGGGAACAAGGATATGGCGGACCAATTGAATAACTACTTTGGTTCCGTCTTCACTAAGGAAGACATAAATAATCTGCCTGAAATAGCAGGGGACTGTGGGTCAAAGGAGGAATTGAGTGAAATCCAGGTCAGTCGGGAAGTGGTGTTGGGTAAATTGAATAGATTAAAGGCCGATAAATCCCCAGGGCCAGATAGGCTGCATCCCAGAGTACTTAAGGAAGTAGCTCAGGAAATAGTGGATGCATTAGTGATAATCTTTCAAAACTCTTTAGATTCTGGAGTAGTTCCTGAGGATTGGCGGGTAGCAAATGTAACCCCTCTTTTTAAGAAGGGAGGGGAGAGAGAAAACGGGGAATTAAAGACCAGTTAGTCTAACATCGGTAGTGGGGAAACTGCTAGAGTCAGTTATTAAAGATGGGATAGCAGCACATTTGGAAAGTGGTGAAATCATTGGACAAAGTCAGCATGGATTTACAAAAGGTAAATCATGTCTGACGAATCTTGTGGAATTTTTCGAGGATGTAACTAGTAGCGTGGATAAGGGAGAACCAGTGGATGTGGTATATCTGGACTTCCAGAAGGCTTTCGACAAGGTCCCACATAAGAGATTAGTATACAAACTTAAAGCATACGGTATTAGGGGTTCAGTATTGATGTGGATAGAGAACTGGCTGGCAAACAGGAAGCAAAGAGTAGGAGTAAACGGGTCCTTTTCACAATGGCAGGCAGTAACTAGTGGGGTACCGCAGGGCTCAGTGCTGGGACCCCAGCTATTTACAATATATATTAATGATCTGGATGAGGGAATTGAAGGCAATATCTCCAAGTTTGCGGATGACACTAAGCTGGGGGGCAGTGTTCGCTGTGAGGAGGATGCTAGGAGACTGCAAGGTGACTTGGATAGGTTGGGTGAGTGGGCAAATGTTTGGCAGATGCAGTATAATGTGGATAAATGTGAGGTTATCCACTTTGGTGGCAAAAACAGGAAAGCAGACTATTATTTAAATGGTGGCCGATTAGGAAAAGGGGAGATGCAGCGAGACCTGGGTGTCATGGTACACCAGTCATTGAAAGTAGGCATGCAGGTGCAGCAGGCAGTGAAAAAAGCGAATGGTATGTTAGCTTTCATAGCAAAAGGATTTGAGTACAGGAGCAGGGAGGTTCTACTTCAGTTGTACAGGGTCTTGGTGAGACCACACCTGGAGTATTGCGTACAGTTTTGGTCTCCAAATCTGAGGAAGGACATTATTGCCATAGAGGGAGTGCAGAGAAGGTTCACCAGACTGAGTCCTGGGATGTCAGGACTGTCTTATGAAGAAAGACTGGATAGACTCGGTTTATACTCTCTGGAATTTAGGAGATTGAGAGGGGATCTTATAGAAACTTACAAAATTCTTAAGGGGTTGGACAGGCTAGATGCAGGAAGATTGTTCCCGATGTTGGGGGAGTCCAGGACAAGGCGTCACAGCTTAAGGATAAGGGGGAAATCCTTTAAGACCGAGATGAGAAAGACTTTTTTCACACAGAGAGTGGTGAGTCTCTGGAACTCTCTGCCACAGAAGGTAGTTGAGGCCAGTTCATTGGCTATATTTAAGAGTGAGTTGGATGTGGCCCTTGTGGCTAAGGGGATCAGAGGGTATGGAGAGAAGGCAGGTACGGGATACTGAGTTGGATGATCAGCCATGATCATATTGAATGGCGGTGCAGGCTCGAAAGGCTGAATGGCCTACTCCTGCACCTAATTTCTATGTTTCTATGTTTCTATGTTTCTAACACATAGTTTTGTAACATGCAACAATATAGTTATTGGGCTGATATTTTTGGAATCATCTCTGAGGTTCTTAAAACTAAATTGGACCCTGACCTAAAGTTAACAATATTAGGAGTCCCTGACTCGAGCTTAATATTAACAGTAAGTCAAAGAAATTTTCTTGATTACTGTTTGATTATTGGAAAAACATTAATATTAAAATTATGGAAGGGAACATTATCCCCCACAATCAAAATGTGGACTGTGGAAATGTCGGAGACGTTGCATTTGGAGAGAATTAGGTTTGTCCTAATGGACAAATATGAACTTTTTGAACAAATACGGTCTCCATTCATTGATTACTTAAAGGGGTAGCTGAGCTCAGCACCGTAACTCAATAAGTACCCTGGTGTAGGATTAGATGAAAATAAGTATTGGGATCTGTATACATGTCTCAATAGATATTGTTATATGAAACTGTTCCATTCAATGTAAAGATGTACTCCTTATTTTTTTTTTTTTTTTTTTGTTTATCTTTATTCTTTTTTATTATTTTTTTTTTCTTATATAATCATTATTATTTAATCACAAGTCTTGATTATTGATTTATACTTTTACTTTTTTTATCACTCCCTTACCTTCCCAAAAAAAAATCAAAAACAGTAGCATATATAAATTATCCCGTAGTATCCGTACAACGTTTGTGATAAGTCTGACTTGTATTTGAAGTGCTGTTGTACCTTAGATAATATGCAATGCCTCTAATTTAAAAAAAAATTAAAAAAAAGAAGAAAAATAAATTAGTTAGCTTTGAAACTCCTTTCCACCCTTCAAGTAGTCAATTAGATATTGACTTATCTGCAATCTTTCAACAGTGTCCTTCAGTCTGCATTCTCTGCCAGGTCTCTGTTTGAAGTGTCAACTGCATAAGAATGTCTGCAGCTCTCTATAGATTGTGTCTACACTTAGTAAGATCAGATTTAAGTGGTTTTGCTCTCATTTTGTTTGAGCCTCCAATTCTGGGTTACTCGTGAGAATAATTTCACTCCTGTTACACATTCAACTCCCTTAATCATCAATGCTTGCATTAGATCATCTATTTAACTTCAATTCTCAAGAAATATATGAAGTAAATTTAGGTTTGGCCTCGTTATTTTAACCATCAGACGGTATTAAATAATCCGCACCTCATCCACCATTTGCGACACAGTAAGTGTAACACCCAGAAGTGAAGGCAGTGAACAAAATGGGCTCAGACCAGTGGTTAACATAACCTTATCTAACCTCAACTCATTTTCCACCCAGATCTCTGAGAAAGAACATATTTAGCAAACGTGCTAGTTTATGACTATATAGAAAACAACCTGACCTAGACAAAAGTCATGTGTAGGAAGGAACTGCAGATGCTGGTTTAAACCAAAGACACAAAAAGCTGGAGTAACTCAGCCAGTCAAACAGCATCTCTGGACGAAATGAATGGGTGACATTCGGATTGAGACCCTTCTTCAGAGTGGAAGAGTCCTGACCCGAAACGTCACCCAGTCCTTTTCTGCAGAGATGCAGTCTGACCCGCTGAGTTGCTCCAGCTTTTTGTGTCTATCTTCCAGTCAAGAGTGTTTAATTGTCATCTGTACCAACAATTGAACAATGCAACAACTTTCTTAGAACAAATAGAACAATATCCATACTTTCCCACATTGTATGTCACCCGGTTCAACTTTGTCTTCTCTTGCCTACTCACTAAATCTCTCTATGCCCCATTGCAGCAGTCTAGCACTAACCTACACTCTAGGGACAATTCACAATTTATGATAATTAACCTGCAAACCTGGACGTCTTTGGAATGTGGGAGGAAATCGGCGCACCCGGATAAAACCCATGTGGTCAGAGGGAGAACGTACAAACTCCGTCCCGACAGTCCCCGTATTCAGGATCGAACCCTGCGCTGTAAGACAGCAACTCGACTGCTGCGCCACTGTGCCGCCCTTGAATTTCCCCTGCCTGTTAATACATTTCTGACACTTTTACAAGCTCTATCTAATACTGTGGGAGAAAGGAAATTATTGAAGTTTCGGGACAAGATCCTACATCTGGGTGGCACGTTGGCGCAGCGGTAGTGTTCAGACTGAAGAAGGGTCTCGGACCGAAACATCACCCATTCCTTCTCTCCAGAGATGTTGCCTGTCCCGCTGGATTACTCCAGCATTTTTGTGTCTTTCTTCAGTTTAGACCAGCATCTGCAGTTCCTTCCTGCACAAGGACTAATGTTTCACCTCTTGCAGTTGCAGGAGAATGCACCAGGGCTCAAGGAAGTGTGGGTGGAGAGGGATGTGGAGTCACAGGGTGAGGAGGGAAATGGAAGGTGTGACTGGTGGTGGGATCCCATTGTATCTAGCCGTAATGAGGAGAGATGATGTACTGGATGGGGAGGCTGGTGGGTGAAAGGCAACATCTATGGCAGACCTATCTCTGATCCATTTGGAAGGAAGTGGGCTGAGAGCAGAAATCTGAGAAAAGGAGAGAACATGATCAGTGGCTCCATTAAACACACTTGATGTACAACAAAGATTAATGATGTCACCAGGACTGGAGGATTTTAGTTGTAAGAAGAGGCTAGACAGGCTGGGAATGTTCTCCCAGGAGCGCATAAGCTGAAGGGTGATCTTATAGAGGTTTAATAAAAACACGAGAGGCATAGATAAGGTGAATGGCTACCATTTTTTCCCCAGGGTAGGAGAGTCCAAAACTAGAGTGCATAGGTTTATTAAGAGAGGGGTAGGATTTTAAGGGGGCGTGAGAGGGGACTTAGTAACACAGAGTGTGGTGGGATGTGGAACGAGCTGCCACAGAGAGGTGGTGGAAGTGGGTACAATTGTAACGTTAAAAGCTATTTAGTTATATGGAGAGAGAAGGTAGGGAGGAGTAAGTGTCCAGTACTGAGTTGGGCAACTCGATCGGCATGGATAAGTTAGCCTGAAGGAGCAGAGGAGTGAGGGGGAATCTGATGGAGCGACATAAAATTATGAGAGGCAGGGATGATCATAAGAAACCTTTCAGCATATCAAAGGTGCTGAAGACCAGAGGGAATAGGTTTAAGGTGAGAAGGAAGAGGTTTAGAAGGGATCTGAGGAAGGATTTGTTTTTTTTTTCACCCACACAGTAGTTACAGTCTCTAACTCAATGTCTGAGAATATATTGGGGGCATGTTGTCTCACTACATTTGAGAAACATCTAGATGAGAACTTACTGTGACGCAGTCAGAGCAGCACGGTGGCGCAGCGGTAGAGTTGCTGCCTTACAACGCCAGAGACCCGGGTTCGATCCTGAACACGTGTGCCGTCTGTAGGCGGTTCGTATATTCTCCCTGTAACCATGTGAGTTTTCTCTGGGTGCTCCGGTTACCTCCCACATTCCAAATTCGTGCAGGTTTGTAGGTTAATTGGGTTCTGTAAAATGCCCCAGGTGCGTTGGATAAAAATACGTATGGCTGATTGATGGTCCTGGTAGTTGAAGTGCATGTTTCCATGCTGTATCTCTAAAACTAAAACTAAAAGGCCACAGATCAATAGACGGTAAATGGGATTAATATGGATCAGTACTTGATGGAACCTATAGTCTTAGAACATCACCTGCTCCTTTTCTCCAGAGATGCTGTCTGACCTGCTGAGTTACTCCAGCTTTTTGTGTCTTATTCCATGACCCTTGTACAATCTACTGTCCAACCTACTGCATTCATTTTCTGCCTCAACTCTTCAAAACCAGTCTTTGATAAGTTGAAAACCATGGTTCTTACTGTGGTTTATCCTCCCCTCTCTCTCATCTACTATCAAATTCAGTCATGTCGTGATCTCTGGAGGTGCACCTTATTTTATATTATTGAGTTATTCATAAGGTCATACGTGATAGGAGGAGAATTTGGCCATTTGGCCCATCAAGTCTACTGCGCCATTCAATCATGGCTGATCTATCTGTCCCTCCTGACCCCATTCCCCTGCATCCTCCCCATAACCTCTGACACCCACACTAATCAAGAATCTATCTATCTCTGCCTTAAAAATATCCATTGACTTGATCCCCACAGGCCTCTATGGCAAAGAATTCCACAGATTCACCACCCTTTGACAAAATAAATTCCTCCTCACCTCCTCCACCAAATCTAAAGCTGGGCAAGGATTCCTGCACTTTTTGTTCAACGGAGTGTTGGTTATTTATTGTGCCGATCCAGTCGGAGTTTATTTAGCCAGAGTACAGTTACATTGTAAATCGCAATGTTTATAGCAGTGCAGTGTGGAACGCTCATGCCAAAGACCAGTCTAAGTGGAATGTGCTGAATGTTGTGTTGCTTCCTATTGAGGATCCTTTATGTGTAACATATGATAAGTGTTAAGCACTTTAGCTCGATGTGTCTGGGAGACTTCTGCCAGTGGGAGTATTCAGTACCGAGGGCGGTTCACTGCTTCCTCGGATGTCATGTTGTCATGTGGCCTAGCTCTGCCCTCAACCTCACCGGGGGGGGGGGGGGGGGGGGGGGGGTACCAGCTGTGGAGGCGGGAGGTGTCTGCCATCAGGATCTGATTAATCGAAAAATAAACCAGCCTCTGGAAAACTCACTGAGAACCAACAAGAGCCTTGCTCTCGACAAATAAAAGACCTCTGCGCCACAAACAGAGACCTGGGTTCGATCCTGACAATGGGTGCTGTCTGTATGGAGTTTGTACGTTCTCCCCGTGACCTGTGAAGGTTTTCTCCGGGTGCTCCGGTTTCCTCCCACACTCCAAAGATGTGCAGGTTTGTAGGTAAATTCGTCCCGACGCCAGAGTTTCGATCATCCCGACGAGAGGGCCTCAACATCGGACCGTCGGCAACGGCCAGTGCAGAGGGTTCAAGGCCCCGACCACAGTGAACAAAGAGGAAGATGCCTGAACTTTATTACCTTCGACACGTTCTGCATAGATGCTGACTGACCCGCTGAGTTAAGGGCCTGTCCCACTTGGGCGACGTAATCTGCGAGTCCAGAAGAGTGCCTTCGACCTTCAAGCTCGAGGGCACTCGCCTGGAAAGCTTCGCGCTGGATCGACCGGCCGTGTTTGAAACTGTGAGCTGGATCGGCCGAACTGCGTGCTACGTCTACCGACCGCGCGCGCGCGCACACACACACACACACACACACACACACACACACACACACACACACACACACACACACACACAGTCGGCGCGATGCAGCTCGCGGTTCGGTCGATCCGGCTTGCGGTTTCAACGCGGCCGGTCGATCCAGCTCGAGGCTTTCCAGGCGAGTGCCCTCGAGCTGGTAGGTCGAAGGCACTCTTCTGGACTCGCGGATTAGGTCGCCCAAGTGGGACAGGTCCTTTAGTGTCAACAATAAATTTCTGTTTGTTCTCCTCACTACTTCCTCCACATGCATACTAGAAAGTAACAAATCATATTCTCAAATCCCCAGATAAACATAAAATGCTGGAGTAACTCTGCGGGGCAGGCAGCATCTCTGGAAAGAAGGAATAGGTGATGTTTCGGGTTGAGACCCTCCCTCCCCAGAAATGCTGTCTGACCTGCTGAGTTACTCCAGCATTTTGTGTCTATCTTCGATGTAAATCAGCATCAGCAGTTCCTTCCTGCACATTCCCAGGAGCGGCAGCTTTCATTAGGGGAGATGGTAGTGGGGGGGGGGGGAATGGGGGGGGAGAGGGGGGTAGTAAAAAGTTTGGGGAAAGTGGGGGTGGGTAACATTTTATTGAGAGTGGAAACGGACTCTGGAAAATGTGGGGCTTTGTGATGAGCTGATATCTTCTATTGGAACCTTGGACCCGTGTGTTTCATGTGCATGTGCTAAATATGTACGCTGACATCTTGGTTACATATGAACTTCATGCACATTTAATGAATCTGTTTATATGTTTGTATATGAAGGAAGGAACTGCAGATGTTGGTGTACACCATACACGTACCTCCTCCATTGTCAGAGTGAGGCCAAATGCAAATTGGAGGAAACAGCACCTCATATTTTGCTTCAGCATCTTACAAACCAGCGTTATGAATATTGATTTCTCTGACTTCAAGTAACCCTTGCATCCCCTCTCTCTCCATACCTCCCCCACCCTAGCCATCATACTAGTTTCACTGTCGTCCTGCTGAGTTTATCGTATTACTTTGTTTCACCTTCTCCACAGCCAACAATGGACCATTGTGGGCTCCACCTTTCCTTGATCATCGTTGCTGGCTTTGATCTGTCCTCATGTACTTTTTCCTATCTCTCGGTGCCCTCTCCCCGACTCTCAGTGTGAAGAAGGGTCTCGACCAGAAACGTCACCTAATCCTCAGCCTGACCCGTTAAGTTACTCCAGCTTTTTGTGTCTATCTTGTATATTTATATATGTCTGTGTGTTTGTGGTGCATAAGCACATGTATGTGTATGTGTGTAAATGCAAGTGTGAGTGCATATATCCAGTTGTGTCACTGTATAGATGTGTGAACTTGCACTCACCATTGTAAACACCTAAATAGACCACCAGGGGGCGCCAGGGAGATGGCAGCCCTGCCAGCAGTCTGTTCATTTTTTCTTTCTTTTTGTTATTTTTTAGTGCGTTAAAAGTTTGTTTTAATGTTCTTTGGTATGTTTTATGTAGGGGGAGGGGGGAGGGGATCGGGGAATTTTTTTTCAAGCTCCTACCTTCCCGGAGATGTGATCAATTTTCGGATCACATTCTCCGGGCTCTGCGGCCTACCATCACTGGAGCAGGAAGCCTCCTCGGACTGTCGTGAGCCCCACCGCGGGGCGCGGACTTAACATCGGAGCGGATCCCTTGCCTGGGATCACTCCCACCGCGACCACCGTGGACTTACCATCTAAGGCTCGCAGTCTCGGGAGAGGCTAGTCAGGAGCTCCAACGCCGCGGAGGGCTTAACCAGCCCCGACATAAAATTCGATCGCCCGGCACGGGGGAGCTGACAACCCCCCGATTCAGGAGCAGATCGCCTCGACGTGGAGGGCCCGAATGCCGCTGGCTACGGGAGTGAAGACCATCCCGTCAACGGAGGGCTCGAGGCCCCCGACCGAGGAAGAACAAAAGGAAGTACTTGAACTTTATTTCGCTTTCCATCATTGTGAGGAATGTGTCGTAGTCACTGTGGTGGATGTTCATGTTAAAATGTGTTTTTAAGTCTGTTGCTTTTAATTGTATGGCTGACCTGGCCAGTGAAATTCCTCATATGTTGGTGAATTAAGTGTGATACTGATTCTGATTCTGATATATAGAACATAGAACACATAACCTAACAACACGGGAACAGGCCCTTCAGCCCACAATGTCTGTGCCAAATATGATGCTCAGGTACATTAATCTCTACCATACATGATCCATCTCCCTCTGCTCCCTGCTTATCCATATGCCTACCTACAAAACCTCTTAAACACCACTATTGTATCGGCCTCCTCCACCATCCTGGTAACGTGTTTTCCAGGCACCCACCACCCTCTGTGTAAAAAACATGTCCCACACATCACCTTTAAAATTTGCCCCTCTCACGTTAAAGCTTTGCCCTTTAGTCTTTGATAGACCACTGAGCCTTTTGAACCACTGAGGACATCCTGCTGAAGATGTTCCCATATTCATCTTTTCTCCCCATATTGCATTTTTGGTTATCTTCTGTTGTTAATTAAAGGTTTCCCAATTGTCTAGCTTCCCACTAATCTTTGCAATGTTATATCTCTGCCATTTTAGTTTTAAGCTGTCTTTAACTTCCCTTGTCAGCCACGGTTGCCTCATTCTCCCCTTAGACTCGTTCTTCCTCTTTGGAATGAAAAGATCCTGCGCCTTCCGAATTATTCCCAGAAATTTCTGCCATTGCTGTTCCACCGTCATTCCTGCTAGGGTCTCTTTCCAGTCAATTTTTGTCGGCTCATGCCACTGTGGTCTCAATAGACAATAGACAATAGGTGCAGGAGTAGGCCTCACGACCCTTCGAGCCAGCACCACCATTCAATGTGATCATGGCTGATCATCCCCAATCAGCACCCCGTTCCTGCCATCTCCCCATATCCCATGACTCCGCTATCTTTAAGAGCCCTATCTAGCTCTCTCTTGAAAGTATCCAGAGATCAGCTTCCACCGCCCTCTGAGGCAGAGAATTCACAGATTCACAACTCTCTGTGAGAAAAAGTGTTTCCTCATCTCTGTTCTAAATGGCTGACCCCTTATTCTTAAACTGTGGGTCCTGGTTCTGGACTCCCCCAACATCAGGAACATATTTCCTGCCTCTAGCTTGTCCAAACCCTTAATAATCTTATATGTTTCAATAAAATCCTCTCTCATCCTTCTAAACTCCAGAGTATACAAGCCCAGCCGCTCCATTCTCTCAGCATATGACAGTCCCGCCATCCCAGGAATTAACCTTGTAAACCTACGCTGCGCTCCCTCAATAGCAAGAATGTACTTCCTCAAATTAGGGGACCAAAACTGTACACAATACTCCAGGCGTGGTCTCACTAGGGCCCTATACAACTGTAGAAGGACCTCTTTGCTCCTATACTCAACTCCTCTTGTTATGAAGGCCAACATGTCATTTGCTTTCTTCACTGCCTGCTGTACCTGCATGCTCAGCTGTAAAAACAACACATCCACTTTTAACTTCTCACTCTCAAATTGCAGGTTGTATTTTACCATATAATGGTCACTACCTCTGATCAAATCCGGTTCATTACACATCACCAAATCCAGAATTACCTTTTCCTTGGCAGGCTCAACTACAAGCTGCTCTAAGAAACCATCTCGTAGGCAAATTCTACAAATTCTCTCTCTCTTGGGTTACCAGCCTGATTTTCCCAGTCTACCTGCAGATTGAAATCCCCTATGACTACCGTTACATTGTCTTTCTTACATGCCAATTGTCTCCTGATATCACTAGTACCCTATATCCTGGCTACTGTTCAGGTGCCTGTACCAAACTCCCATCAGGGTCTTTTTACCTTTTCAATTTCTGAGCTCTACTCATAAGGATTCTACATCTAATCCTATGTCACCCCTTGCTAAGGACCGAATTGTATTCCTTAGCAGCAGAGCTACCCCACCCCCTCTGCCCACCTGCCTGTCTTTTTGATAGGACGTGTAGCCTTGAATATTTAGCTCTCAGCTCTGATCCTCTTTCAGCCACATCTTTGTACTGCCCACAATGTCGTGCCTGCCAATTTCTAACTGTGCTACAAGCTCATTCACTTTATTCCTTATATTACATGTATTCAAACATAACACCTCATGTGGAGAAAATTAAATTTTTGGGAGACTAGGCTTTGGGTTAACATAGGAATGGAACGAATAGGCATGAGTAGGCTAACATATGATGAGTGTTTTGACGGCACTGACCTGTACTCGCTGGAGTTTAGAAGGATGAGGGGGGACCTTATTAAAACTTACCGAATAGTGAAAGGCTTGGATAGAGAGGATGTGGCAAGGATGTGGGAGAGTCTAGGACTGGAGGACATAACCTCTGAATCAAAAGACATTCCTTTAAGAAGGAGATGAGGAGGAATTTCTTTTCTCAGAGGATGTCTGTGGAATATCTCCACGGCAAAGAATATCTGTGGAATTCTTTGCCGTGGAGGCCCTGTCAATTGATATTTTTTAAGCCAGAGATATATACTTGTGGGGAGAAGGCTGGAGAATGGGGTGAGAAGGAGAGATAGATCAGTCATGATTGAATGGCGGAGTAGACTAGATGGGCCGAATGGCCTAATTCTGCTCCTATCACTTAAGACCTTATCACCTTATGTGATGGTAAGGATCTCAGGAGGAAATCAAATCATCTATTTGGAACTTCCGGCTGTACACATTGTAAATACCTCACCTGTTCTTTAACAACCACATGCCTACCCCAGTATTATTGAGAATGGGGATATTCCGAGAGCCTCCCTTTTAATCGCTGTTTAATTGTGCACCATTATTTTGTTTTAGTTTAAGTTTTGGTTTTAGACATATAGCGGGGAAACAGGCCCTTAGGCCCACCAGGTCCGCACCGACCAGAGAATCCTGCACATTAGGACTATCATACATACACTAGGGACAATTTACATTTATACCAAGCCAATTAACCTACAAATCTGTACGTCTGGAGTATGGGAGGAAACCAAAGACCTCAGAGGAAACCCACGCGGTCAGGGGGAGAACGTTCAAACTCTATACAGATAGCACCCGTAGTCGGGATCGAACCCGAGACTCGGGCTCTGCAAGCGCTGTAAGGCAGTAGTTCTACCGCTGCACCGCCATGCCGCACGTTCACGTTTATTCACAACAGGATGTGGTAGAATTGCAGACAATTTACGATTGTGGCGTTTCTTGGCTATCTATCGCACACTGAGCCATTCCAGCATTTTCTCCTTTTGCCACAGGATGGCAATGTGGTTCTTCACTAAGCTCCTTCAGGAAGTTTTACATCGAGAAAATGCAACACCAAGGAATATTACTTAGTGAATAATATACATGATGCAGCCTGTCCCGCTGAGTTACTCCAGCATTTTGTGTCTATCTTTGGTGTAAGCCAGCAACTGCAGTTCCTTCCTACACAATATTATTTAGTTCCATTATGAAGATTCTTTAATGAAACCCAACTAGTCCAAATAATGTAGTGCTATTTTAATTTCCATTATTTATATCTAATATTGATCCTTCTTTGAATTCTTAGTGATTACTATTCCAAGTGATGTTATACTACTGAAGCCGTCCTTGACCTGGTATGGTGCTGTAAGTTTATTATTGGTACAAATGCCAAGATACAGAGAAAACCCTTGTTTTGCATGCTATCCAGGCAAATCATACCTTAAAGTATAATCAAACCATACATAAGTTCATCAGGGAGTGCAAAAGGGAAAATAAACTTAAATGCAGAATATAGTGTTGCAGCTGCAGAGAAAATGCAGTATAAATAAAAGTGTACAGCCACAATGAGGTAGATTGGAAGATCAGGATATCATCTTTAGCATATGAGAGCTCATGATGTCTTAAGGAAATAGGTGATATGAGCAGAATTAGGCCATTCGGTCCATCGTCTACTTTGGCTGATCTATCTCTCCCTCCTAACGCCATTCTCCTGCCTTCTCCCATAACAAGTGTTTTATTGTTATATGTCCCAGATAGAGCAATTAAATTCTTACTTGCAGCAGCACAACAGAATGTGTAAACATAGTACACTGCAAACAATATAATAAACGAGAGAAAAAAAATAGTGCGTGTATATATACACATACTCACAAATACACACACACATATATATGTACACACACACACATACGTACACACAAAAAACAAACAATAATAGTTCAATAATAACAATAATAGTCCGTGTAGCTCAGAGCTTATTTGAGGTTGTGGTGTTTAATAGCTGAATGGCTGTAGGGAAGAAGCTGTTCCTGAACATGGACATTACAGTTTTCAGGCTCCTGTACCTTCTTCCCAATGGCAGGGATGATGTGAGGGTGGTATAGAAGTGAAAGCAGCAAGCTGTGTTGTGATGAAGTGCTATTGGCCTGAAAAATAATTCTGTTTCTCTCCTCACAGATGCTGCCTGCAATTTTTTTTTTTTTTTACCGATCTCTGTAATTGTTTTGTTTTGTCTCCCTCGCCTCCATTGATAATCGTTTGCATAATTTCCCAATTCCTTTCACGCCTCTTTCTTCCAAGGTCAAGGTGACTTGACAGCCTTTTGTTCTGCTCATTTCCATTTCCTTAGTAATCATGATTTCTCTGTGTTCCTCTCTCCTTTTGCCCTGGATTTCCTGGAATTACGAGTATGTTCCCATGGTTTTCTATTGTAAAGGCAGATGAAACATCATTGTCCAAAGTTGCTGCATTTCCTTTCCAGGCTCAGGTTTAGGTTTAGGTTTAGGTTTATTATTGCTATGTTTAGTTTAGTTTAGTTTAGTTTAGAGATATAGCACAGAAACTGGACCTTCGGCCCACCGAGTCCGCACTGACCAGCAATCCCGCAAATTGATACTAGACATTAGGGACAATTAAAACATACACAAAGCCAATTAAACTACAAACCTGTACGACTTTGGAGTGTGGGAGGAAACCGAAGATCTCGGAGAAAACCCATGCGGTCACGGGGAGAACGTACAAACTCCGCACAGACAGCGCCCGTAGTCGGGATCAAACCCGGGTCACTGGCACTGTAAGGCAGTAGTAGCTCGTTTAACCAGCTTCAGAGAACCTTGGTCTCAGGTGCTGCAAGTGCTTTAAGGCAGCAACTCTACTGCTGTGCCACACTGTGCCACCCAAGGTATGAATACAACTAAAACCAAACAGAAATCCAGTCCAGTTCCAGTTTAGTTTACTGTCAGATGTACCGAGGTACAGTGAAAAGCTTTTGCTGCGTGCTATCCAGTCAGCAGAAGGACAGTACATGATTACAATCGAGCCATTTACAATGTATAGATACATGATAAGGGAATAACGTTTCGCGCAAGGTAAAGCCAGCAAAGTCCGATCAAGGATAGTCCGATGGTCAGCAAAGAAATAGATAGTAGTTCAGCACTGCTCTCTGGTTGAGGTAGAATGATTCAGTTGACTGATAACAACTGTCTATGAATCTGATGGTGTGCGAGTATAATAGGTAGAGTGAAGAGAAAGATCCAGAGTGCAGGATATAATTTCTCGATATTGTAGCATTACAGTTCCAGGGAAAAAGTCCAATGGCCACAATGAGGTAGGTTGGAGGATCGGGAGTATCAATAAAGCATTATTGAATCATTGAATCGTTGAATCGTTGAATCGTTGAATCATTCGGAAGTTTGGTGACAGAGGGGAAGTAACTGTTGCTGAGCCTGGTGGAGAATGACTGCAGTAACCTCATAATTCCACAAGCTGATCCATGCTTTTAACTCATCAGACCTGTATTTGGAGGGACCTGAAACACGGCTGCGGAGACCGCGGGAAATCCCAGCTCCTTGTATTGAAGTAAACGCTGTTATGCCTGCCAGCCCGCCCATGCTTTCTACTTTGCCCTTGAATGCTCTACCCATTCCACTCGCTCGATTATTCCTCTACTTTTTTTACCCCACCCTCTGCACTAATACTAAGCTACTCACCCCCACCACCAACCCCACCCTCATCCCGCCTCATTAGTTTAATTCTTCCCAAGAATTCTTGCTTTGCTTCAGCACAACATAGTAGGCATGAATACAGAACACATCAGTGTGTCCATATACCATTATATAAATATATACACACATCAATAAATAAGCAGATAAAGTGCAAATAAACAGATAACGGTCTATTTTACTTCGGAGTCACGTGAGTGACTACGTGAAGAGCCCGCCAGCCTGCATACGCGTCATTATGTCTAATGCATGGTGCCGCGACTGGCTGGCAGGTGCACCGTTCCTCCAGTGGTAAGTTTCAAACCTGAAGGTGAGTTTCAAACTTATTTTTCAGGTTGTGCTTTTGCCTTTGCAGGGAGCTCTCTACAGAGTTCCTGCTGGATGTCATTCCGGGGAATCCCGACTCTGCGGGGGAAACACGGCTGCGGAGACCGCGGGAAATCCCAGCTCCGCGAGGAGAACCCAGTTCAGGGACTACCCAGCTGCGGAGACGACGGGGCATCCCAGCTCCGTGAGGGAAAACCTGACTCAGGGAAACCCGGCCATGAAGACTGCCGGCTGCAGAAGCCATGGGGAATCCCGGCTCCATGGGAAATACCGGCTCGGCAAGCTGGTTAACTTCGGACAAGTCTGGTCAGGAGAATTCGCCTCCTGCAGTGGGAGTGTCTTTGGACATTTATTTTCCGGAGAGATGCTCCACCTGATACTTCAAGGAAGGGAGTAATATCAGCGCAAGTCTCGGGGGCCCGCGGTAGCGCCTGGTGCAGGGCTGCTTTATATCTCCCTCTCTGAGGAGGGGAGTTAGGCAGTCGCAGTTTGGTGGTATGTCGTGAGGGAACATTCCACGACACGCCAGCTGCGTGGAAAAAAAAAAGAGGTTTCCCCTCCATTGGTATGTCCTTGGACATTTACCCAGGTGGAGCATGGATGCGTCCGCAGGGCGTTCATCCCCAAGAGGAGATGCTCCATCCTGATATGGTCCGTGGACGGGACCATATCAGCGCAGGTCTTGTCGGGGACCTGCAGCAGCGCCGTTGCAGGGCTGCTTACAAATCTCCCTCTCTGTGGAGGGGAGTGCGAGACGTCAGTGTGACTGACTCCCAACTCCGAAGTATGTCCGTGAAACATACGGGAGTGCATTACAGTGGGCAGAGGTCTTTCAGGCCAATACCCAAGCCGGCTCTGAGGGGAAATGTGCAATCCGCGCACCCCAGCCGTCCTAACCTTCAAATTCCAGGATGCAATCAGAACCTGAGGACGGAAACAGAACCCGCATCAGGGGCCTTTGGGCGCACCATAAGACCACCGATAACCATGGAGGTAGGTGGGTCTGGTTCGTTCCGAAACACGGGGTGTGTGGACTAGTTACGTGTGGTAATATATTACACTGTTTTGCACGAACGGATAACAGTTTGGGTATACAAACAGATATCCAAACAAGCAAAGGTGGATGATGTTGGATCGCCCTTGATTAACTCACATTCACATGACCAGTATAATTTTTAATGGGAAACTTCGTTACTGTCTAATAACAGATATTCCATAGGATACTTTATGGCATGCATAGATCTCAAAGATGCATACTATTCAGTTTCCCTTCACAGGGTTCACCGAAGATATTTGAAATTTAGCTGGATGGGCAACGATAGCAGTTAAGTGTTGCGACATGGGCTAATTCAGCTCCCAGGTTGTTTACCAAATTACCAAGCCAGTGCTTGGGCTGCTCAAAGCTCGAAAATACATATTTATGGCCTATCTGGATGATATTCTAAAACGCTGAATCTTGCTAAATTAGCTGTTTCAGCCACAAAATTCATATTTGAGAAATTGGGGTTTCTCATCCATCCAGTTAAATTTAAGTTGATTCCAACTAGAGTTATAGATTGCGATGTACCTTTAACTCTATTAATTGTCTGTGACTCCGCCCTGGGGCAAGAGATTGTGACCAGTGTAAATTGGCAATTTAGTGGGTGTTTTCAGCTGCGTAATTGGGGCTTTGCATTATCAGAACTTACATCGTGCAAAGGTGCAAGCTCTCAAGTACCATGCATGTCATTTTCAACAGATCTATGCTATTACCAGCTGAAGCTATGTCACAATGATGGACAAACAGTATTCAGCATTGCTCCAGCACTTCTGGTCATTTTTACCTTCAGTTATGTTACAAACTGTTGACAGTGCTCAAAGATGGGAAATTAATATCCCTTCTCTAGTCACAGAGGCGAATGGGATGTGCATGAGTTACTAATCCATCAGTTATGTGGTATCAACTACCTAAAATCACTAGGTGCATTCTATGGGTTAAAGGCTTATTGTACGAATATGCATATCGACACACCATGGTGGTGGCATATTTTAATCACATGGGTTCAATTAAGTTAATATCCTATGATAGTTTACCTAACCTAATTTGGCGCTGGTGTATCATCACGTAAATCTGCGAATGATAACAGAGCCTTTTATGGCTGTTCCCAAACACAAAATCTGCTGGTTTACCCTGTGACTAGGGAGAACCATCCTCTGCATGAGCGAATCAAATTGTTGGGTTGCAGTTCTAGTTATCGAATTTTACTATATTAAGTTCAACAACTGTTATCTGTGACTTCACACCGCTGCTTTGAAGATTGACGCGCATGCGGGCTGGCGGGCTCTTCACGTAATCCCTCATCATAACTCATCATAAAATAAAGATCACACTTCAAACTGGTAAGTTCTCATTTAATCTTACTATTAATGTTCAGAGATTTGTTTCAGTTGAGTGTAATAGCCTGATGGCTGTGGGGAAGTAGTTATTTCTGAACCTGGACGTTGCAGTCTTCAGGCTCCTGTACCTTCTACCTGAAGGTAGCAGGGAGATGAGTGTGTGGCCAGGATGGTGTGGGTCCTTGATGATGCTGCCAGCCTCTTTGAGGCAGCGACTGCAGTAGATCCCCTCGATGGTACGGAAGTCAGAGCCGATGATGGACTGGGCAGTGTTTACTACTTTTTGTAGTCTTTTCCACTCATGGGCGCTCAAGTTGCCGAACCAAGCCACGATGCAACCGGTCAGCATGCTCTCTACTGTGCACCTGTAGAAGTTAGAGAGAGTCCTCCTTGACAGACCGACTCTCCGTAATCTTCTCAGGAAGTAGAAGCGCTGATGTGCTTTCTTAATAATTGCATCAGTGTTCTCGGACCAGGAGAGATCTTCAGAAATGTGCACTCCCAGGAATTTGAAGCTCTTGACCCTTTCAACCATTGACCCGTTGATATAAACGGGACTGTGGGTTCCCATCCTACCCTTTCCAAACTCCATAATCAGTTCCTCGGTTTTGCTGGTGTTGAGGGCAAGGTTATTGTGCTGGCACCATTTGGTCAGTCGGTCAATCTCACTTCTATACTCTGACTCGTCCCCATCAGTGATACGTCCCACACAGTGGTGTCGTCAGTGAACTTGATGATGGAGTTTGCACTATGACCGGCTACGCAGTCATGAGTATAGAGTGAGTACAGCAGGGGGCTAAACACGCAGCCTTGAGGTGCTCCCGTGCTGATTGTTATCGAGGCTGACACATTTCCACCAATATGAACAGTCTGTGGCCTTTGAATGAGGAAGTCGAGGATCCAATTGCAGAGGGATGCGCAGAGACCCAGAACTGAGAGCTTGGTAGCCAGTTTGGAGGGGATGATTGTATTATGCTGAGCTGTAATCAATAAATAACAGGCTGACATATGAGTTTTTGTTGTCCAGGTGGTCCAGAGTGGAGTGGAGGGCCAGCAAGATCGCATCTGTTGTGGCGGTAGGCAAACTGCAGTGGGTCCAGGTTTTTGTCAAGGTAGGAGTTGATTTGTGCCATGGTCAACCTCTCAAAGCACTTCATCACTGTGCGATCAGTCCTTCCTGTACAGGTCCCATCTACCCCAGAAGCCATCCCAGTGATCCGTTCCTATGCCAACATAAGGTCATAAAGTCATGTGTTAGCAGCAGAATTGGGCTATTCGGCCCATCAAGACTACTCCGCCATTCAATCATGGTTGATCCATCTCTCCCTCCTAACCCCATTTTCCTACTTTCCCCCCCATAACCCCGACACTCGTACTAATCACACGAAGAGGGGCCTGGCGGGAGACCTCTGTGAATGTAAGGGGACCTGGTGGGGACCCGCCATGACAAAGAGTGGACCCAGCAGGAGGGTGGACGCTGATATCAAGGGGGAGCACGGAGACCGATGGGGGTGTGGGGGGGGGGGCGTGGAGGACTAGCAGCTGCCACGGCCGGCGGCAGGCCTGGTTCACCGCTGCCAGCTGACGATAAAACTCTTCGATGAACTTGTCGGCGCAAGAAACGTGGCAACACTCGTGTACGGACGAGGTGAGGTCTGTTGTATGATTCTACCGGGTTGTGTGCAAAACAAAGCATTTCACTGTACCTAGGCACATGTGACCGTAAGGTATCTTTGAATCGTTGAATCATTAATTTCATGTCCCTCTAGCATGTGGTGTGTGGAATAACCCTGAGGACCTGTACCTTCTGAACATGGAACTGGACCCAAAACGTCACCTATTCCTTTTCTACAGAGATGCTGTCTGACCCGCTGAGTTACTCCAGCTTTTTGTGTCTATCTTCAGAAACTATAACCAGAACCTGTAGTACCTTCCAACACAACCCCGAGATTATGGCCAGTTATGCTAATTAGACTAGTTAACTGATTGTTTTAATTAAAATTCTGAAGATAACCTCTGCTGATGGTAGTTACTAGGTAGTCACTTTCAGCATCGACTCTGCATTTGCTTCTAAGTTTGTTTATCACTGACTAATAACAAAATAAACTACAGACTAAAATAAACTAAATAAACTAAACAAAATAAACTACAGACTACAGACTAAATGCTAAATGAAAAACATCGAAGGAGTCTGGGAGAACGATTCCCAGTGGGTAACTGGGCGGCACGGTGGCGCAGCGGTAGAGATGCTGCCGCCAGAGATCCAGGTTCGATTCTGACCACGGGTGCTAACTGTATGGAATTTGTACATTCTCCCCGTGACCGCATGGGTTTCCTCTGAGAACTTTGGTTTACTCCCACGCTCCAAAGATGAACAGGTTCGTAGGTTAATAGGCTTGGTGCAAAATGTAATAATTGTCCCTATTGTCGGATGTGTTAATATGCGAGGATCGCTGGTCGGTGCGGACTCGGTGGGCCGAAGGGCCTGTTTCCGCACTGTATCTCTAAACTAAACTAAACTAAACTAAACTGGGAACAGAATAGAAGCCTTATGAATTTATTTGAGCGTTTTGGTTTTAAGAGAGGCATTAGGGTTAGGGTTCAATAGATAGGGGAGTAGGCAATAGGTTTCTGTGATTATGCTTGTGATTCCAGGATGGCACATAGTCTCCCTGTTGCCAGGATTAAGGATATCACTGGCAGGTGGGGAATAGTGAGAAATAGTGAAGAGAGTGCGGGCTCCACATCATTATAAATGTTGTGGAAGAAAAAGGAATGAGGTCATGCAGGCCAAGTAATGGAATCAGGAAAGGAGGACATTAGAGTCGTGGAGTGTGTAGGAAGGAACTGCAGATGCTGATTTAAATCGTAGATAGACACAAAACGCTGGAGTAACTCAGCGGGTCAGGCAGCGTCTCTGGAGAGAAGGAATGGGTGACGTTTCAGGTTGAGACCGTTCTTCGTGGAGTTGTACAGCATGGTGAAAGGCCTGGAAAAGGTGGCAATGTTCAGAACGTACAGTTTCGTGAGAGTAGAAGGAGGAGGATGTTCAAGTAAATGTGTGACTGAAGTAGTATTGGCAGAAGGAGAGACGTAGATTCTTGCAGAATTACAGAGCATCATTATCAGTGCAGACAATGTGGGCCGAAGGGCCTGTTTCCATACTGGACTGTTCTATGTTTTGTATTAGGCAGCTATGAGGGAGGTGGTACCAAATACAGAGCCAGGAGCTGGTCCAAACGGAATGGTTTACTCATGCTATCCGATCGGGTTTTCAGCAGATTTGGCTGGGGAAATGAGTGTACAACGACAGCACTGAAATGCAGAAAAAAAGGTAAAAAAGTAGGAATAAATAGCACCAGGACAATATGCACAGCTCTTTTAGGCAGGCTTGAACTAGGGTGGACTAGTGATCAGTGTGGACTCCGTGGGCTGAAGAGGCTATTTCTGTGCTTTGTCTCTAAACTAAACTAAACCATCTCTGGACAGTGCTCAGTGCCTTCATGTCCTCTAATGTCCTCCTTTTCTAATTCCATGTCGACCTCTATTAGAGAGGGCATACCATGGATTAACCCTGACTGTGTTAACACCCACACCTGTACAGTTATAACTGAGCACAGTGCTTCAGAATGTAGGGGAAAGGAACTGACTGTCTTACTTATGGAGTGGTTATGCTAGAATGCATGGACCGGGGGATGAGGGGGGGGGGGGGGGGGGGGGTGAGGTCATGTTTATTGTCAGCTGTTATTCCAGGGATAATGATTCATAGACAGACATGGATTAAGAAGCAGCTGCTGCCAATGATGAAAGTAGCTTAAATCTACTAATGGTACTGTTTTTCAGTTTAGTTTAGTTTAGATATACAACGTGGAAACAGGCCTTTCGGCCTACCGAGTCCGAGCCGACCAGCGATCCCCGCACTAACACTATCCTGCACACACTAGGGCCACTTTACAGTATCTAATTAACCTACAAACCTGTACATCGTTGGAGTGCGGGAGGAAATCGGGGCACTCGGAGAAACCATGCGGCCACAGGGAGAACGTACAAACTCCGTACAGATACCCATGGGCAGGATCGAACCCTGGTCTCTGGCATTATATGGCAGCAACTCTGAGCCACCATGCCATGAAAAGTTGCTGATTTCATTTTTTTTTTTACAGATTGCATCAGAAACTTTCTAACTGTTGAATATTCACCAGAATCCAAAACTATGAGCTACTGAATCAATGTTGGCAGTGAGATGGCGTCTGAAAAACACATCAGCACAAATATTGGGAGGAGAATGGTTTTGTATTTCCCAACATTTTCAAAGCCCAGAAGTTACCTTCAATATTTTATCTCTCAGGAATAAATCGTTAATGACAAGGCAAGCAGTTTAGTTTAGTGTAGTGTAGAGATACAGTGCGGAAATAGGCCCTTCAGCCCACCTAGTACGTGCCGACCACCGATCCCCGCACATTAACACCATCCTACACACACTTGGGACAATTTACAATTTTACCAAGCCAATTAACCTACAAACCTGTACACCTTTGGAGTGTGGGAGGAAACCAGAGCTGCCAGGGAAATCCCACGTAGGTCATATGGAGACAACTGGTCAGGATTGAACCAGGCGCTGTAAGGAAGCAACACTACCACTGCCACATGTGCCGCAGGCTGTAAATAGGACTGTTCAGTGAACTTCTGTAACATTGTTGGCACTAAAACATAGCAACACCTGCGTATTGTGTACTGCCCAGGTGAGGTCTGCTGGTTTCTGCCAATTCAAGCAGGCTGTTTCTTCCTGGATGGTGTTGATTAGTGCTAGTCTGTACCATTGCCTTAACAAGTAAATCAAAGGGATCACTAACACCATGTGCAGGAAGGAATTTGAGATGCTGGTTTGTACCGAAGATAGACACAAAATTCTGGAGTAACTCAGCGGGTCAGGCAGCATCTTTGGAGAAAAGTACTCCACTGATATGGCGATGAGACGCTGCCTGACCCGTTGAGTTACTCCAGCATTTAATTTAGTTTAGTTTAGTTTAGAGATACAGCGCCGAAACAGGCCCTTCGGCCCACCGAGTCCGCGTCAACCAACATTAACACTATCCTACACACACTAGGGTCAATTAATCTACATATCTGTACGTTTTTGGAGTGTGGGAGGAAACCGAAGATCTCAGAGAAAATCCACGTGGTCACGGGGTGTCCGGCACTGCAAGCGCTGTAAAGGGCCTGTCTTACTTAGGCGATTTTTTCAGCGACTGCCAGCGACTGTCACAGTTAAAGAAGTTCACCGAAAAAGTGGCGACTAGACCCCCCCTATGACAATGTCTACGACAACCTACCACCTAGTCGACATCAAGCTACGGCAAGCTACCGACAACCGGCGACCCAATTGTCGCGACGTAGGACGTGCACCTACGACCTCACCTACGACAACCTACCACCACACAGGCGACAACCTAGACAAACAAAGTCAACCTACGACAAGCGACAAGCGACAAGCACCAACCCTGTTGGCGACAACTGAAGACAATTCAGTCGCCGGTCCCTGTCGCCGGCTGACGTCGTTTGACGTGGGTAGTCGCCATTGGAATTCACCGAAGTCAGCACTCGGCGTCATCCTGGCGTCAACCTACGACAACCTACGACAGGAGAAGACAGGCAACGTCAAGCCCACTGTCGCTGAAACGTTTTGAACAGCTCAAAATCCAGCGGCGACAAGAAAAAAGTTACGACACTTGAGGAGACAACTCACGACAATACAGGAGTCACCCCGCGACCATGTGGCGACAGCCTATTATCCGGCTTTCGCCAAATAAAACACCAAAGTGGGACAAGCCCTTAAGGCAGCAGCTCTGCCGTTGCACCACCGTGGTCTGTCATTAATGCTGTCTATCACGAACACCGTGTTCTAATTTCCGTCACAATCTACCATGCGATTCACAGCTCTGCTTCAAAAGGATGTGGGAATTATACCTGTGAAATAAATTATATTGAGGTGGGATTACAGCTAGGTTATGCTGCGAAGTAAGTTCTGGAGGATAACGCCGGCACACACTTGAATGGAAGGCACTTAGACCACTTGTGAGTTGTGACCAAGAGAAAACTTAAGGTAAACCAACATTGTGACCTCCATGATTGTCATAATAGTCATGTAGTCCCTAACCCACGATCTAAACCCTTTGCCTGAAAAGTACACTCCAGTGTCATCCAAGTTGTCGGCTTCAAAGAGAAGAGAGAAAAAATACAGAATTTTTTAAAGTGTAAGTTGTAAGTATAAATTGTGTAGTCTGACATATATATATGACTCTGGGCTCTCTTGGAAAATATTCCACTTCTCTCAATCGCTGTCCTATGTTCAGTAATAAAGTAATATGATGCCATTTGTTGCTATGGGAAACCAGCAATGAGAAATATTTTATTAACAAACAGAACTTGTAAAGACAGTGATGGTCTTGTTTTGCCCAGTGCCAAACCACTCGACCCTTTCCTCTTTACGTATTTATTCAGACACCATCATAGCTGTGTGCCTTGGTTGTGATTTTATCAAAAAAGTTCTTGTTTACAAAGTTGCAATTGACTTTACCCACCCTATAGGTTCCCCAAATCCAGCTCCATCCCCAGGATTTGCCCCAATGCTCCATTGCCTGCAAAGAAATGGAAAAAATGGGGAAAAATGGGAAAGAATGGGAATAAATGGGACCACCGGGTGTTGCCGTACGATGGCAGCCTCTCTAACAGTCTGCCTCGTCCTTTTTCTTCTTTTGTTGTTTTTAGTCTGTTGTTAAATGTATGTTTTAGTGTGTCTTTAGTTTTGTATTTTGTCAGGGGTGGGGGTGGGGGAAACTTTAAAAAAAAATGTTTCCCTGACGGAGATGCGACTTTTTTCCGTATCGTATCTCCGTCCACGCTGCCGCTTAACATCGTGGAGCTGGCGGCCTCTTGCTGGGGATTGACTACGGGAGCACCAACTGCGGGATTCTGCGGATTTAACATCGTGGAGCTCGTGGTCCCTTGGTTAGGGACCGACTTCGGGAGCTCCAGCCACAGGAGCTACGACCGCCCCGAAATACGGGAGCTTCAACCGCCCCGAGGCAGGAGCTTCGATCCCCGGCTATGGGAGCTTCTATCACCCCGACTGCGGATGGTTCAACTGCCCCAACCGCAGGAGAATAAGGAGGAAAGAAGATGACTTTATTGCCTTCCATCACAGTGAGGAAATGTGGGGGGGCCACCGTTTACAGTATGTTAAATTTTATGTAGATGTGTGTCTTGTTGCTTTTTTGCTATAACTGTATGGCAAATCAAATTCCATGCATGTTTTTACTTTGCTAATAAATGAATTACAATACCATACAATAAAGACCTGTAGGAAAGAACTGCAGATGCTGGTTTAAATCAAAGGTAGATGCGAAATGCTGGAGTAACTCAGCAGGACAGGCAGCATCCCAGGAGAGAAGGAGTGGGTGACGTTTCTGGTCGAGACCCTTTTTCAGACTGACCTCGACCCGAAAAGTCACCCATTCCTTCTCTCCAGAGATGCTGCTTGTCCCGCTGAGTTACTCCAGCATTTTGTGTCTACCTAACGGAATAAAGACCTTCAGAGAATTGTCTTTACACAGGGCCGGTAGAGTGGTGCAGCCGCTGGAGCTGCTCTCTCACCACACCAGAGACCTGGGTTCAATCCTGACCTCGGATGTTGCTTGTGTGATGTTTGCAGGTTTTACCTGCTACCACGTGGGTTTCAGTTTCCTCCCACATCCTAAAGAAATGCAGGTTTGTAAGTTAATTAGAATCTGTAAATTGCCCTTGTTGTGTAGGGAGTGGATGCGAAAGTGGGCAAACATGGAACCAGTGTGAAGGGATGATCAATGGTCAGTGTGGGCTCGGTAGGCTGAAGGACCCATTCCCATTCTGTACAGTTAAAGTAAACTGATGGAGATTAGTAATACATTAAGGCTTTATACGGAGATCAGGTGAGATAGAGGTCACTGCATACTTTACGATGTAAGTGTGCTATCGTTAGAATCACGAAGATCTAGATTTTGGGACAAATTGGGGCATTTGGATTATCGTATTGTTTTTACAGAGGACCCCACAGCTTCGATGGGCAAGGTAGATCTGTTCTGTAAACTTTAGTCAAACTTTGTGTGTGAGCTAAGACGGTGAATGTAGGCAAGTTTGTGATCTCTTTGGGGAGAGCGAGGACAACATAGCTATCCTCTCTAATTCCCATCCAAACTAGGAATGAAGGAAACTATAAAAAGTGGTGAACACTGCCCAGTCCATCATGGGTACTGACCTCCCCACTATTAAAGGTGTCTCTAAAGCTGTCTCTAAAAGGCAGCCAACATCATGAAGGCCCCACACCAACCTGGCCACGCTCCACTTTTACTCCAGCCATCAGGAAAAAATATAAGATCCCGAAAACGGTAAGGTTCAGGTTCAGGAGCAGCTTCTTCCCAACAATCATCGGGCTATTGAACACTATGGACTCCAACTAAACTCTGAACTACGAACTGGGCGGCAGAGTGGCGCAGCGATAGAGTTGTGGCCTTACCGCAGTTCCAGCACCGGAGGCCCGGGTTCGATCCCGACTACAGGTGCTGTCTGTACGGAGTTTGTACGTTCTCCCTGTGACCGCGTGGGTTTTCTTTGAGATCTTCAGTTTCCTCCCACTCTCCAAAGACGTACAGGTTTGTTGGTTAATTGGCTTGGTAAAAGTGTAAAAGTGTCCCTAACGTGTGTAGAATAGTGTTACTGTGCGGGGTTCGCTGGTCGGCGCGGTCTCGGTGGGCCGGAGGGCCTGTGTATCTCCAAACTACACTAAACTAAACCAAACTATAACGATTATTAGTCAGAGGTCAGTCGTGAGGGAACTGATCCACATTGCAAAGACGCTCACACCCGCGCCAGCCATCTCCAACCAAAGTTAAAATGTCTCCCTGGGTGTCGGAGCTCCTGATATTTTTCTTTCCATGATCTGGAGTAGGAAGGCAAATAGCAACACCCAACTGTTGATTCAGTTGAAATCAATCAGCTCGGCTCTAAACTAGGGAGCGTTCAAGGGACTGGTATTAAATTCATGCCTTGAAATGCATCCGCTTCATGTGTACTTGCAAGAATGTCTGAATCTTCTCGGGGGACAGGCCGACTGCAGGCCGGTGCTTGAAGTTGTTTGTTATTTCCACTGCGAGATGCCTGCTGGGGATCGGGGCTGGCTGCTGCTCTGAGGGTAGGCTGCCTTTAATCCGCAGTTCACACTGAGCATCACTGTTACCTCCCTGATATAAAAACTGGCAGCAAGAGCCACGGCCAAAATGGCTGCCCTGAATCAGCGCCGCTACCACTTTGAACGTAATTGCAGAAACATTAAAGGCTCTGTTTCTAAAAGGGTCCAGTCATTCACAGGCTGCCCCTTAAACTGTTCCCAACCTCACTCTGTCTTTTTTCTGAAGTGCTTACCATATTTTCTCAACCTGGATTTGTGCTTTGTTCAAACTTGAAGCCATTTATCTCACCGGATGAGTAGGTTTCCCTTCCATTAACCTCCTAGTGATGGAAGCTTCCAGTCATTTGTCTGAAAGACATCAAAAGCTGCCATCTGTTAGAAAGGGTCTCCAAGCCATTTGCAATCACCAGGAATGCAAAGTCATCCCTTACTCTGGCCTCAAAGGAAGGTGAAAATTGTTAATAACCAAAACTTGTGGAGGTTCCTGCTGAAACCACGAAGATTGCCAACACAAGGCTTTGATTAGCTTCAAATCATTTGTTCAGCTTGCCTTACGCTGGTTAATGGGTTCAGTGGTAAAGTGGTCAAGATCCAGGAATATTTATCCAGAGCCATGAGTTCAAATCCCATCAAGGGAGCTGTGGAATTTGGATTATAAAAACCATCTGTCTGATTATGTACGGTGTGGGGTGGAAATCCGTTACCTTTACCTGATTTGTGCCGGGTTTTATGTATTTCCAGGCTGCTCTCTAGAGTCTGAAGGAGGGTCCAGACCCGAAATGTTACCTATCCATGTTCTCCTGAGATGCTACCTGAGCCACTAAGCGAATGAGTTGATTGCAAAAGCAATGAGGATCGTTTTATTAACTGAGACATAGAGAATAAGAGGAGGGAGGTAGCACTGAAACTGTACACAATGCCAATAGAACATAACTTGAGTATTGTGTAACGAAAATACAAAGTGCTAGAGTGATCCCCAGGGTCAAGCAGCATCTCTGGAGAACATGGGTGGGTGGTGTTTTGAGTCGGGATCTTTCCAGCTTTCTCCCCCTCCACCACAACCACTGTAGAAGGGTCCCAACCTGAAACGTCACCTAACATGTCCTCCAGATTTGCTGCCTGACCCGCAGAGTTATTCCAGCTCTCTGGGGTGACTTGGTTGCAATAAACTTGATCTCACTAACAGTCCATGTTCTCTGAATAGAGAAAGAAAAGATTAAAGGCACTAATGCCAGTCAAGTTGGGCTCTTAAGTGTCAGAAGCTTAAGTGCAGATACTTGCATGAGATGGGAGATGGCAATGGAGTGGTTTAACTTTCTTATTAAGATGATCATCTGAACCTATATATTAATGGTAAGACATGTGTAAGATAATGGCTTATAACAAATGTTCTACAACAAAGACAGTGGGCCGATGTAATTTTGGTAACATTTAATGAGCCAGATTTATTGAACAAAGGTCCAACACAGGGTCTGTGCTATAGGGAGAGGTTGAATAGGCTGGGCATCTATTCCTTGGAGCACAGGAGGATGAGGGATGATGTTGTAGAGGTGTATGAAATCATGAGAGGATTAGATCTCTTTCACAGAGTTGGTGAATCAAGAACCAGAGGACATAGGTTTAATGTGAAGGGAAAAAATAGGAATCTGAGGGGTAACTTTTTCATACAAAGGGTGGTAGGTGCATGGAACAAGCTGCAAGGGTGGTAGTTAAGGCTGGGGCTACCCCAATGTTTAAGAAGCAATTAGACTTGTACATGGATAGGACAGGTTTTGGAGGGATATGGACCAAACGCAGGCAGGTGGGACTATTTTAGCCGGGACATGTTGGCCGGTGTGGGCAAGTTGGGATGAGGGGTCTGTTTCCATGCTGTTTCACTCTGTGGCTCTGTGAATCTCTAACACATGAACAGTTATTCAATGATGACCATAAAATGATTAAAAAGTTCACTATGGTATGTTGAAAAGAGAAATGCAAAAGGGTGGCTCACTGGCGCAGCTGGTAGAGCTGCTGTCCCACTGCACCAGAGGCCCTTGATTAGATCCTGAGCAAGAGTGCTGTCTCCGTGGAGTTTGCACATTCTCCCTGTGGCCACATGGGTTTTCTCTGGTTGCTCCGGTTTCCTCCTCCTATACATCCCAAAGACATGCAGGTTTGTCAATTAATTAGCCCCTGTAAAAAAACTCCTGTACTGTGTAGAGAGTGGGTGAGAAAGTGGGCCGAAGGGCCTGTTTCCATGTTGTGTTTCCATGTTGTATTTCTAAGCAAATCAAAAATACTAACTGACTTCAAGATCTGAGTAAGATTGATTTTCATGAGAGATTAATTCAAAGTAAACTGAGTAACTCTGCTCTTGAGTAAAAAAGAACATTGCGACAGTGGGGCAAGACCTCTTCATGTCATATATAACAACTTTGGATGACTGAAATGGTTGGGGACAAAATAAGGCTAAAACAAACATAGTGACACGAAAATTACAGAAAAAGCTGAGAAGGTTTGGCATGTCCCCACCAACCCTCACGAACCTCTACAGATGCAATGTTGAAAGCATGTTCTCAGGATGCACCACAGTGTGGTCCGCAAAAGCTCCAGCCAAAACCGCAAGAGATTGCAGAGAATTGTGGACGCAGCCCAGGCCATCACACAAACCAACCTCCCTTCCATTGACTCCATCTACACTTCACGCTGCCTGGGCAGCATAATCAAGGACCAATCCCAGCCGGAAGACTCCCTCGTCTCCCCTCTCCCATCAGGTAAGAGATACAGTAGTGTGAAAACGCACACCTCCAGATTCAGGAAGTTTCTTCACAGCTGTTATGAGGCAACTGTACCATCCCATTGCCAACTAGAGAGTGGCCCTGACCTCCCATCTACCTCATTGGAAACTCTTTGGACAATCATTAATTGGACTTCACTGGACTTTAAGTTACACTTCCTGGGCAATGATAACACAGCTGAGATTATAATGATGAGATTGCCCGTGAATGCAAGCAATGATCGCCAGGTGTCAGTGTGACACCAGTGTGGTATATTTCCATATCATTCCAAGTGCAGATGGTGGCAATAGCTTGGTGTATTCTCCTGGTTGGGGGTCCATGTGGATCTCAGGCAGATGAAGCAAGACTCTAACGGCAAGCAGCAGGCAAGGACGAGACCCTGGTTGGAAAGCACCAGTGAAACAGGGGTAACTCTTGATCAGGGTCCAAGTACACTTGTGGTCAAGGGTATAATTGTGCATTTCAGCATAACCAAGAGATGGTGCCAAACGAGAGAGAAAAACACAGACATGTTAGATGCAGCATCTTGGTCGGCATGGCCAATGTAGGCTGAAGGTCTCATTTCAATGCTTGGATGACTCGATGACTATCTCTGAACTATCTGTCTGTGTGATATAGTGCACTGTGTACTGGTGATATTGCATAGGCTTTCTGAACATATGATTCAGGACAGGGAGTGTGTAGGAAGGAACTGCAGATGCTGGTTTAAATCGATGATAGACACAAAAAGCTGGAGTAACTCACTGGGTCAGACAGCATCTCTGGAGGAAAGGAACAGGTGACGTTTCGGTTGGAGACCATTCTTCAGACTTCAGGACTTGGAGCTGGGGTCATGTAATGGTTAAATGACAGGATGCGTGATCCACACACCAGAACTGACATTCCAGAGTACTCAAAATGTTTAAGAAGGAACTGCAGATGCTGGAAAATTGAAGCTAGACAAAAATACTGGAGAAACTCAGCGGATGAGGCAGCGTCTATGGAGTCTGAAGAAGGGTCTTGACCCGAAATGTCACCTATTTCCTTCGCTCCATAGATGTTGCCTCACCCGCTGAGTTTCTCCAGCATTTTGTCTACTTCTGGAGCACTCAGTTCAATTCCCACTGCTGCGGCTTTGGAAGTAAAGATTCTGTCATTAAACTGGAATTTAGAAAGAAAAATCGATTGATCTCAGTAACGTTGACCACAGCAGCCAACCAAACTATCGTAAACGTCACATCTGATTCATGACTGATCTTCAATGGAGGAAATCTACCGTGCTTCCCCAGCCTGGCCTATGTGTGACTCCTCATGTCCTTGCCCAAAATGTCTGAGCATTGCAATCAGTTGAAATTTAGATACAGTTTAGTTTAGCAATACTGGATAGCATGCAACAAAAGCCTTTCTCTACTTCGGAAAACGTGACAATAAACTAAACTGAACTGCATGAAGTAACACTGAACTGAACGGATTCCTACACTCTGAGCATAGTCATGTAGTGTAGAAATAGGCCCCTCAGCCCAACTTGCCCACGCTGACTATCATATGAACATATCTCATTATGAATGGTGGAGGACACTTGTATCCCTAACAAGAGGAGGAGGCTTCTAGAACATCTCCTACCTTCAATGATGGTGGAGATAAGCAGGTGAATGCGAAAGTCTGAAGTCTGAAGCCAACCATGTTCCTCCAAATGTGCCAAACAGATAATCTATTTTGTGTTTGCCCTGAGATCCCCGCCTCACAGAGATCAATCATCAGCTGATCCAACCGTCTCTGTGAGACCCAAGAGATGTCTGCAAGTACTGACTACAGGATGGAAACTGTTGCCCATGGTGCGCTTACTGCTGAGACCCTTTATGGCAGCATGCTGTTGCCTTACAGCGCTTGTAGTGCCAGAGAACCGAGTTCGATCCCGACTATGGGTGCTGCCTGTACGGAGTTTGTACGTTCTCCCCGTGACTGTGTGGGTTTTCTCCCAGATCTTCGGTTTCCTCCCACACTCCAAAGTCGTACAGGTTTGTCAGTTAGTCGGCTTGGTGTAAGTGTCAATTGTCTCTAGTGTGTGTAGGATAGTATTAATGTGCGGGGATCGCTGGTCGGGGATTCACCAATGCAATATTGTACACGGCATCCATAATGTATGTACAGGATGTACTTCTGTGAGGATGCATGCAGTTTACAACATGTTTTCACTTACTAGCTTTTAGTTGATGGCCGTTGTATGAAATACAACTCTAGCATGTTGGAAAACCTGAATTAGCCTTCATGCTGCAAACAGTATCTTGAAATAACATTTCAGTGCAAGGTGCTACAATCAATCCTCCACGTGTGCTGGATATGCCTCTCGCGTTTCACTGTTGATTTTATATATATAGTATGAGCTCAGCAATTGAATTTCTGGAGCATTATATAAAATGTAAGTTGTTGATTTAATACAAACAATGAATGATAGCACCTGCGGATCCGTTTACAGAAATAGCGGCCGATGCTATCTAACCAGTAATTAATCTATTTATAAAGAATTTTAATCCTCTGCTTGTTCCTTTTAGTGCAAATAATTCACACAGTTCAGCCGTTTGTTGTGGCAAGGGAACACGTTGAGAACATTATTTAAGTATATTCTTACTTGGCATCCCATTGACCAAAGGAGCTACGGGTTGGCATCAAGTTGCCTCAAACGCAAGAAGAAGAAGAAGGGGGGGGGGAAGATTTAATAGCAATCTGAAGGGTCATTTTTCTTACACAAAGGATGGTGGGTGTATGGAACGAGCTGCTGGAGGAGGTTGTTGAGGCAGGGACTATTGCAGCATTTAAGAAACATTTAGACAGGTACACTGATTGATTAGTGTCATGGTAACGGACGTTGTATATAAATGTAACACGTCCTATGAAAAGTCAGAAAGGTCAGAGGACACATGTGCCCGGGATGTAAAGGAATAGAGACACATAAAACAAAACGCTCTGTGTTCAGTGTCCTTGGAGCATGTTTATTTTTCTTCAGATCAAGACGAGGATCTGACAAATAGGTTTAGAAGGATATGGGGTAAATGCCAGCAGGTGGGACTAGTGTACAGCAGTTTAGCTTAGTGTAGAGATACAGCGTGGAAACAGGCCCTTCAGCCCACCGAGCCCACACCCACCAGCGATCCCTGCACATTAACGCACACACACTAGGGACAATTTACAACTTTTACCACACCAATTAACCATGAAAGCATGTACATCTTGGGGTGTGGGAGGAAACCGAATATCCCGGGGAAAACCCACGGGATGAATGTACACACTCCATACAGATAGCATCCGTAGTCAGGATCGAAACCAGGTCCCTGGCGCTGTAGGCATGGACCACCATGCCACCCCACGTTTTAGTGGAGATGGGACATGCGTGGGGGGCTCTCTCTCTCTCATCATTAGCAAGGTACTTATCCATGGTAACCTTCGATTATGGGATAAGTGCTTAAAAATGTAGAGAAGAGAAGGAAAACCAACAGAAGGACAACGGCCTTTGTTGGATCCCCATTTATCCTCACTGATGGGGATAATCCTCACATTTAACTTTTGGCAACAGGTTTATTTTTCTCAGAAGTTACATCAGTGACACTTGTACATTGCAAGGCTTTGTAAGGCACTTCCTGATGCCATTGTTTATTGAACATGTTTGCATAGTGTTAGAAACCTTCATACATGCAGTTGCATCAACAGTACACAGTTCTCTTCACATAAAGATACATGTGTGTCGTAACAACCATCTGTCTAAGCCTAGGCAATAGTTCATGGCAGTAAGTCTTAAATCAGGTGGCCCTTGTATACGTGTTTTGTTTAATACAATATGCTGCAAGGGATTATTTGCAAAGGTACATAATTATCATTAAAAACTAATTGCATATATAGTAGGTGGTGCCCCATTTTAATGGGAAAATAGTGTCAGTGATTATTTAAAATGCTACATAAAGAGTTCAAAAGCTCTAAGGATTAAGGAATACATTGCTTCCAGCTATTCACAAGTTATAGAAAATAGCTATATCAGTGCTTCTGTCATTAGCAACACTTTGTAAGAATAAAGTCTTCTCAACAATTTCTCTCCTATGTGTCCCTTTACTCAGTAAAAAGGCAGAGCCCATATGTACAGATACGATCTACACGCTACACAATGACTATATTTCGTCAAAATGAACTTGATAGCAAAACTGCATCCGTGACCCGAGGTCAACTCGTGTAATACTGTAAAATAAAGGAATCATCATCTGCATAACTTATACAGTAACTTGCTTTATACGAGGATGCATGGTTGATCCAACACTGAACTCTTACAAACGCACAGCGTTCGTGTATCCTGCGTAATCTAATTAGCTCTTGGATTCCCGAGGACAAGACACAGCTCATTGTAGCAATCTTCCTCACGTCTCAGCATTGTCCTGCGTGTCTGAGGCGCCCACACATGCAACACTTACAGTTCATTCCACTGAGGGTGTGTCTCCTTTCAAAAGAGGTCCTCACTAGAACAAAGCTTCATCAGCGAACTAGAGCGCTGTGGAATATCCAGGTCCGACAGCCCTGTATCTGGCAACTATGTGCATCTGAACATCCAACTAGGAATACGTTGGCAGATCCTTAGTTATTCAAGACTGCTGTTACATTGTAGGTCTGGTTGATAATCCAGATTTGCTAGTTGATTGAAGAAACAACATCTTTGATTGCCAAGGTCAACAGTTCGTCCAAAGCCCTTAATTGGTGCAAATGTAGAAAGCATCTTGGAGAGTGATATATTTTTGGCCAGGGTGGTTTTTATATTCACAAATGTGTAAAGGTTTAAAAATGTTATCGATGTTGACATCCAGGCAGCAAATTAACAACTAGTGATTTTCTTTTTGAGATGGCAAAAAGCCCATTGCTGGCTGGTGATGGAATAGACAAAAATCCAGTTTGGTAGCAGGCCTAGCATTCATTCATGTTCCACAGCCAAGGAAAAGTTCCTGAGTGCCCAGGGTTCAAACATTGGGCATGGATCTACATAGGTTGGCAAGCAGAAAGAACAAGAGTCGTCGTTAGTAATAGTTGCCCAGATGGGAGGGAACGTGCGTGTTGGGATGACGGGGTACATTGGGATTGGGATAAATGCCTGCCGTGGGAGAACTCCAGTAGGGTGAGGTTGCTCCAAAGAAGCTGGAGGAGGTGACTGGCATAGAGGAGGGATGTGGAGACACAAAGTTCATCTTCTGCTGGTGCGCGTGGTAGGAGGGCACGTACGTCAGGTCTGAGGGATACTTGTACATCGAGGACTCAGTCGGATGGGGTTGGAGAGCCTGTGCAATGCCGTGAAAGTCAAACTTATAGGCGTAGCGTTTGCCGTGAACTTTGGTCATAATGTTTTTGTCATAGTAGTAACGCAGAGCTCTGCTCAGCTTGTCGTAGTTCATGTTGGGTTTGCTTTTCCTCTCCCCCCACCGTCGGGCCACTTCGTCCGGGTCCGTCATCTTAAATTCACCATTGGTTCCTTCCCAGGTGATGCAACTGGCATTCGAACTGTCGGACAGCAACTCCAGCAGGAACTGCCAAAGCTGTATCTGCCCACTTCCTGGATAAAAATAAAGTATGCATTGGGGTTAAATTCATCAATGTCATGTGAACCGAACGAGGTACAGTGAAAAGCTTTGCTTTGCATGCTATCCAAACAGATCAGATGTACCATACATAGTCACAGTCATGTCAAACTCAAATACAATAGATAGAGCACAGGGGAAGATAGAGACTGCAGGATTCAGTTCTCAGCATTGTAGCACACCAGTTCCTCATACATTAATGACGTGACTGCAATCACACACAATATTATTTGTCTGCGGCAAGGAATAGACCATGTTTCACGGATCTTGGATCTTATAGAAACTTACAAAATTCTTAAGAAGTTGGATCGGCTAGATGCAGGAAGATTATTCCCGATGTTGGGGAGGTCCAGAACAAGGGGTCACAGTCTAAGGATAAGGGGGAATTCCTTTAGGACCGAGATGAGGAAAACATTTTTCACACAGAGAGTGGTGAATCTCTGGAATTACCTGCCACAGAAGGTAGTTGAGGCCAGTTCATTGGCTATATTTAAGAGGGAGTTAGATGTGGCCCTTGTGGCTAAAGGGATCTGGGGGTATGGAGAGAAGACAGGTACAGGATACTGAGTTGGATGATCAGCCATGATCATATTGAATGGCGGTGCAGGCTCAAAGGGCCGAATGGCCTACTCCTGCACCTATTTTCTATGTTTCTATGTGTGTATGGAGTGTGAGAGGTTAGGGTACACTGTAAAATGCAAATACTGAATAAAGTTTTCAAGACAGAGTTAGATTTAGCTCTTGGGGCTAAAGGAATCAGGGGATATGGGGAAAAAGCAGGAACAGGGTACTGATTTTCGATGATCAGCCATGATCATATTGAATGGCGGTGTTGGCTCAAAGGGCCCAATTGTCTACTCCTGCACCTATTTTCTATGTTTCTAAGTCCTTGTTAAGAAGGAAAAAATATATATTGTTTTACAAACCAATTCTTTAACAAGCAAAACATTCTCTATTTCTATATTGCAGAAAGGAATTTGAAAATAGGGTTGAAAGTGTGGCAATGCAAGGGAATTTGAAGTTAATGCCATTCCTGTGTGACTTTAGGTCCTGTACTTCCTGGTGGTACTCCTCAGGCATTCAGGATTATTTGAGGTATATGATGTAGTGATGCACTTTAGAGTCATAGTGCACAGTGTGTGCAGGGAATGTATATTTAGGAAAGATCAGGTGCTTGTCAACCAGGCTGCTGGGTGATCATAAGATGAAAGAGCAAAATTAGGCCATTCAGCCCATCAACTCGGCTCTGCCATTTGATCAAGGCTGATCTATTTTTCCTCTCAACCCCATTCTCCTGCCTTCTACCTGTAACCTTTGACGTTCTTACTAACCAAGAACCTACTAATCTCCGCTTTAAAAATACCCAATGACTTGATCTCCACCACCATTTGTTGCAACGAATTCCATAAATCCACCATTCTCCGGCAAAAAGATATTCCTCCATTCTGAAGGTACGTCCTTTTATTCTGAGCTGTGCCCTCTGGTCCCAGACTCTCCCACTACCAGAAAGACCCTCTCCACGTGCACGCTATCTGAATCTTTAGTTTTCTTGATGCAGTAGTTTTCAATGAGATATCCCCTCATCCTTCTAAACTACAGCAAGTACAGACCCAGAGCCATCAAACGGCCCTCATTCATTAACCCGGTCATTCCTAGGATAATTCTCTGGACCCTCTCCAAACCCAGCACTTCCTTTCGCAGATATGTGGCCTCTGATAGATAGAGACAGATGAGGAAAGAGAATAAAGGAGAGAGAAAAGGCCAGTTGGGGAGGAGGACGGTATTCACTAAAAACTAAATAAAATGGTGACTGTTCCTTTGCCTCTACAGCCATTGTTCAACCCGTAAGGTTCCTCTAAGAGTTTGTTTTTTTGCTCCAGCTTCCACCATCTGCACTTTTGTTTCTCTATTAAATCTTAGTTTTATTAACAGACTGCGCAGTGTTATCATCAGCAGTTTTAACCATCTCCTCAATATCTCGACGACACGGTGGCGCAGCGGTAGTGTTGCCGCCTCACAGCGCCAGGGACCCAGGTTCGATCCTGACTATGGGTGCTGTCTGTACAGAGTTTGTACGTTCTCCCCGTGACCTGCGAGGGTTTTCTCCGGGTGCTCCGGTTTCCTCCCACAATCCAATTTGCTTTGGTAAAATTGTAAATACTCCCTAATGCGTGTAAGATAGTGCTAGTGTGACGCGATCGCTGTTCGGCATGGACTCAGAGGGTTGAAGGGTGTTGTATCTCAGTCTAAACTAATCTAAACTAAACTCGGATATCTATTGATAAAGGAAACCGAAACGCCCAACAACCTTTCACAATGCGATATACAGACTGTGATAAATGATAACAAAGTTAAATGTAAAACCATATCGCACCTTACTAAAAATACTGGGCCAGGTAAAAAATTCCCAAAAAAGTGCATGATTGTATCATACCAAATACTGTAACACAATATTTTAAATAGAACTCCAACAAAACAAAAGTGCCACACTGCATCTTTGTGAAATACTGTACCACCTTTTAATAGACTGAGATTTAGATCATAAGATCATAATATCATAAGTGATAGGCATAGAATTAGGCCATTCAGCCCATTAAGTCTACTCCGCCATTCAATCACGGCTGATCTATCTCTCCCTCCTTCCTAACCCCTTTCTCCTGTCTTCTCTCCATAACCTCTGGCACTGACACCCGTACTAATCAATAAATCTATCTCTCCCTTAAAAATATCCACTGACTTGGCTTCCACAGCAATTCAACACCCTCTGACTAAAGAAATTCGTCCTCATCTCCTTCCAAAAAGAACATCCTTTAATTCTATAGCCTCTAGTCCTAGATTCTCACACTAGAGGAAACATCCTCTCCACATCCACTCTATCCAAGCCTTTCGCTATTCTGTTCTATTCTAATTGAAATCTGTCTGAGGAAGGGTCTCGACCTGAAATGTCACCTATTCCTTTTCTCCAGAGATACTGCCTGACCAGTTGAGTTGCTCCAGCATTTTTGTGTCTATCTTGAGAACTAAAATATTGTTCCACATCTGAAAAATTCTCAGTAAAATACTTTCAATAAGCTGACAATGTTATTTCACCATGATTGGATCGAGATAACAAATATATTTTAAAAATATTCCACACCAAAAGATGGTAGCAAATCATGATGAACAGCTCTGCAGTAAAATGTTGACATAATGCAGAACATGCTAAAGGTATTCAGGAAGGTTGGGCAAATTTTCTTTCGACTGCATGTCAAAAAATATTAACCCTGGGAGCATCTCTAAAAGCACACCTTTGAGCTAAAATTCTGCTGCAGCATGACCCATGCCTCTTGTAAACCCATAAAATGTCCAGGATGTCCAAGATATCCTGAAAAGGGGGGTGGGGGGGGGGGGGGGGGGGGGGAGAGGAGCCTGAGGTCGTGGTACATATTGGTACCAATGACATAGGTAAAAAAAGAGAAGAGATCCTGAAAGGAGAATTTAGGGAGTTAGGAAGAGAGTTAAGGAAAAGAACCGTAAAGATAACAATCTCAGGATTACTTCCTGTGCCACGCGACAGTGAGAGTAGGAATGGAGCAAGGTGGAGGATAAATGCCTGGCTGAAGGACTGGTGCAGAGGGCAGGGATACAAGTTTCTGGATCAGTGGAACCTCTTTTGGGGAAGGAGTGACCTGTATAAAAAGGACGGGTTGCACTTGAACCCGAGGGGGACCAGTATCCTGGCAGGGAAATTTGCAAAGGCTACTGGGGGGGACTTTAGACTAGAACGGTTGGGGGGAGGGACTCAAATAGAGAAAGCCAGTAGACAGGGTCTGAGGCAGGAGGCAGAGAAGGGAAGCACTCAGACCCAACATGTAGGGGGGGAAAGAAGAAAATAATAATAAACAGAGAATAAGAGGTGGTGGGTTTCCAGGGCAAAAATCAAAAAGGGAACCACTTATCAACATAATTGTATAAGGAGTAAGAGTGTTGTAAAAACAAGCCTGAAGGCTTTGTGTCTCAATGCAAGGAGCATTCGTAATAAGGTGGACGAGTTGAATGTGCAGATAGCTATTAATGACTATGCTATAGTTGGGATCACGGAGACATGGCTCCAGGGGGACCAAGGCTGGGAGCTGAACATCCAGGGATATTCAATATTCAGGAGAGATAGACAGAAAGGAAAAGGAGGTGGGGTAGCGTTGCTGGTGAGAGAGGAGATTAATGCAATATAAAGGAAGGACATTAGCTTGGAGGATGTGGAATCGATATGGGTAGAACTGCGAAACTCTAAGGGGCAGAAAACGCTAGTGGGAGATGTGTACAGGCCACCTAACAGTAGTAGTGGAGTTGGGGATGGCATCAAACAGGAAATTAGAAATGCGTGCAACAAGGGCAAAACAGTTATAATGGGTGATTTCAATCTACATATAGATTGGGTGAATCAAATGGGCAGGGGTGCTGAGGAAGAGGATTTCTTGGAATGTATGCAGGATAGTTTTCTAAACCAACATGTAGAGGAACCAACGAGAGAGCAGGCCATTCTAGACTGGGTATTAAGTAATGAGGAAGGGTTAGTTAGCAGTCTTGTTGTGCGTGGCCCCTTGGGCAAGAGTGACCATAATATGGTTGAGTTATTCATTAGGATGGAGAGTGACATAATTAAGTCAGAAACAAGGGTTCTGAACTTAAACAAAGGTAACCTTGAAGGCATGAGACGTGAATTGGCCAAGATAGACTGGCAAGTGATTCTTAAAGGGTTGACAGTGGATGTGCAATGGAAGGTATTTAAAGACTGCATGGATGAACTACAACAATTGTTCATCCCAGTTTGGCAAAAGAATAAATCAGGGAAAGTAGTGCATCCATGGATAACAAGGGAAAATCAGAGATAGTATAAAAACAAAAGATGAAGCATACAAATTAGCCAGAAAAAGCAGCCTACCAGAGGACTGGGAGAAATTCAGAGTCCAGCAGAGGAGGACAAAGGGCTTAATTAGGAAAGGGAAAATAGATTATGAAAGAAAACTGGCAGGGAACATAAAAACTGACTGCAAAAACTTTTATAGATATGTGAAGAGAAAAAGATTAGTTAAAACAAATGTAGGTCCCTTGCAGTCAGAAACAGGTGAATTGATCATGGGGAACAAGGAAATGGCAGACCAATTGAATAACTACTTTGGTTCTGTCTTCACTAAGGAAGACATAAATAATCTGCCGGAAATAGCAGGGGACCGGGGGTCAAATAAGGTGGAGGAACCGAGTGAAATCCAGGTTAGCCGGGAAGTGGTGTTGGGTAAATTGAATGGATTAAAGGCCGATAAATCCCCAGGGCCAGATAGTCTGCATCCCAGAGAACTCAAGGAAGTAGCCACAGAAATAGTGGATGCATTAGTGATAATTTTTCAAAACTCCTTAGATTCTGGAGTAGTTCCTGAGGATTGGAGGATAGCTAATGTAACCCCACTTTTTAAAAAAGGAGGGAGAGAGAAAACGGGGAATTACAGACCAGTTAGTCTAACATCAGTAGTGGGAAAACTGCTAGAGTCAGTTATTAAAGATGGGATAGCAGTACATTTGGAAAGTGGTGAAATCATTGGACAAAGTCAGCATGGATTTACGAAAGGTAAATCATGTCTGACAAATCTTATAGAATTTTTCGAGGATGTCACTAGTAGAGTGGATAAGGGAGAACCAGTGGATGTGTTTTATCTAGACTTTCAGAAGGCTTTCGACAAGGTCCCACATAAGAGATTAGTATACAAACTTAAAGCACACGGTATTGGGGGTTCAGTATTGATGTGGATAGATAACTGGCTGGCAGACAGGAAACAAAGGGTAGGAGTAAACGGGTCCTTTTCAGAATGGCAGGCATTGACTAGTGGGGTACCGCAAAGCTCAGTGCTGGGACCCCAGCAATTTACAATATATATTAATGATTTGGACGAGGGAATTGAATGCAACATCTCCAAGTTTGCGGATGACACTAAGCTGGGGAGTAGTGTTAGGTGTGAGGAGGATGCTAGGAGGCTGCAAGGTGACTTGGATAGGCTGGGTGAGTGGGCTAATGCATGGCAGATGCAGTATAATGTGGATAAATGTGAGGTCATCCACTTTGGTGGCAAAAACAGGATGGTAGACTATTATCTGAATGGTGGCAAATTAGGAAATGGGGAGATACAACAAGACCTGGGTGTCATGGTACACCAATCATTGAAAGTAGGCATGCAGGTGCAGCAGGCAGTGAAGAAAGCAAATGGTATCTTAGCATTCATAGCGAAAGGATTTGAGTATAGGAGCAGGGAGGTTCTACTAAAGGTGTACAGGGTTTTGGTGAGACCACACCTGGAGTATTGCATCCAGTTTTGGTCTCCAAATCTGAGGAAAGACATTCTTGCCATAGAGGGGTTACAGAGAAGGTTCACCAGACTGATTCCTGGGATGTCAGGACTTTCATATGAGGAAAGACTGGATAGACTTGGCTTGTACTCGCTAGAATTTAGAAGATTGAGGGGGGATCTTATAGAAACGTACCAAAATTCTTAAGGGGTTGGATATGCTAGATGCAGGAAGATTGCTCCCGATGTTGGGGACGTCCAGAACAAGGGGTCACAATCTAAGGATAAGGGGGAATTCCTTTAGGACTGAGATGAGCAAAACATTTTTCACACAGAGAGTGGTGAGTCTCTGGAATTCTTTGCCACAGAAGGTAGTTGAGGCCAGTTCATTGGCTATATTTAAGAGGGAGTTAGATGTGGCCCTTGTGGCTAAAGGGATCAGGGGGTATGGAGAGAAGGCAGGTACAGGATACTGAGTTGGATGATCAGCCATGATCATATTGAATGGCGGTGCAGGCTCGAAGGGCCAAATGGCCTACTCCTGCACCTATTTTCTATGTTTCTATGTTTCTAAAATCATCAACTGGATCGGGAGAAAAGAATCTGCATCTACAAACATGCAGGAAAAAAGCTTTGACAACTGGTTCACCGGCTGATTCGCTCAGCTGGCTGTACAAGAATATTCAACATTTCTAATGTCAGAAGCATCAAAACAATGCTCCAATTATTTTCACAATTAATTAAATTAAAAAAATTAACAATGCCTTGAAACATTTTAAAACAGAATCAAAACAGGTTTTCTGAAAAGTTTTGACAATAATTAAACAATTTAAAATATCTGCAATAATTAAATTATATAAAAGTAAAAGTACAAATACTTCCCTTAATCTCCGCAAATATTAGACATTGCTTTGGAGATACAGCGTGGAAACCGGCCCTTTGTCCCACTGAGTCCGCGCCAACCAGCGATCACCCCATATACTTACATTACCATACACACTAGGGAAAATTTACAATTTACAGAAGCCAATCACCCTACAAACCTGTAAGTCTTTGGAGTGTGGGAGGAAACCGGAGCACCCGGAGAAAACCCACGCAGTTCACCGGGAGAACATACAAATAAAGTAGATACAGCACCCGTAGTCAGGATCGAACCCGGGTCTCTAGCACTGCACGGCAGCAACTCTACTGCTGTGCCAATATGCTGCACTATTGTCTTCCTTTGATTGTCTTCCTCATTAGTGAGGAGGACTCCCTGTGCCAGGTTATTTCCATATCTATATATATATGGACGAGAAAGGATCTGAAGAAGGGTCTCAACCTGAAACGTCACCCATTCCTTCTCCCCAGAGATGCCGCCTGTCCCGCTAGCTACTACAGCAGTTTGTGTCTACCAATATATATATATAGATATATATATATCTATATATATCTATATGTTTGTGTCTACCAATATATATATATATATATATATATATATATATATATAGATATAGATATATAGATATATAGATATATAGATATATAGATAGATATAGATATAGATATAGATATATATAAAGATATATATTGTATAATATCAATCTAAATATATATATATATAGATATAGATATATATATAAAGATATTATATATTGTATAATATCAATCTATAGATATATATATAGATATTATATATTGTATAATATCAATCTATATATATATATATATATATATATATATATATATATATATATATATATATATATGAGGAGAGAGAGAGAGAGAGAGAGAGAGAGAGAGAGAGAGAGAGAGAGAGAGAGAGAGAGAGAGAGATATCTATATATATATATATATCTTATATATATATATATATATATATAAAGATATTATATATTGTATAATATCAATCTAAATATATATATATATATTTATGGAAATTGCAATAACTTGAAACTTTGGCTGAATATCAAGAATAATCTTGGAATCACCAACAAATATTAAACAGTAACTTAATTCCATGGAAAAACAGCACAAAGTTCCTGAACGTGTTGGCATTTATGTCATTTACATGGGGAAAGATTTCCAGTTTCATACAAGCATCCTCTTTAAGCCAAATATTTATCCCACACAGGAAATATTATTGAACTGAAATGCTTATTGATTAAATGGTGCAGACTGTAAGCAGGCCCTTCAGCCCACCAAGCACATGCCGACCCATTCACACTTGTTCCATGTTGCAAGGGATGGATGGAAAAGAGGAGAGGAGGGTGGATGGGGAGTGAGTAGAATGAGGAGAGGGGGAGAGTATTACAAGAGAATATGGGCGGCACGGTTGCGCAGTGGTAGAGTTGCTGCCTCACAGCGTCAGAGACCCGGGTTCGATCCTGACTACGGGTGCTGTCTGTACGGAGTTTCTACATTCTCCCCGTGACACGCCCTTCTCCAAGAGCTTCGGTTTCTTCCCACACTCCAAAGACGTACAGGTTTGTAGGTTAATTGGCTTGGTGTTAATGTAAAATTGTTCCTAGTGTGTGTAGGGTAGTGTTCATGTGCGGGGATCGCTGGCCGGTGCGGACTCGGTGGGCCGAAGGGCCTGTTTACGCACTGTTCTTCGTACAAAACTATTCTAAACTAAACCAATGTCTCACACAAAAATAACCTACTAATCAAAGAGAATATATGGCACTGAAGGAAGGTATTTGGCTGATTTTTGTTTAGTTTTTAGTTTAGTTTGGAGATACAGCGTGGAAACAGGCCCTTCGGCGCACCGAGTCCGTGCCGACCAGCGATACTCGCACATTAACAATATCCTACACCCACTCGGGATAATTTTTACATTTACCAAGCCAATTAACATACAAATCTGTACGTCTTTGGAGTGTGGGAAGAAACCGAAGATCTCGGAGAAAACCCACGCAGGTCACGGGGAGAACGTACAAACTCCGTAGTCGGGATCGAACCGGGGTCTCTGGCGCTACATTTGCTGTAAGGCAGCAACTCTACTGCTGCACCACTCCTGATAGAGAAACATAGAAAATAGGTGCAGGAGTAGGCCATTCGCCCCTTCGAGCCTGCACCGCCATTCAATATGATCATGGCTGATCATCCAACTCAGTATCCCGTACCTGGCTTCTCTCCATGCCCCCTGATCCCTTTAGCCACAAAGGCCACATCTAACTCACTCTTAAATATAGCCAATTAACTGGTCTCAACTACATTCTGTGGCAGGGAATTCCAGAGATTCACCACTCTCTGTGTGAAAAATGTTTTTCTCATCTCGGTCCTAAAAGACTTCCCCCTTATCCTTACACTGTGACCCCTTGTTCCGGACTTCCCCAACATCAGGAATAATCTTCCTGCATCTAGCCTGTCCAACCCTTTAAGAATTTTGTAAGTTTCTATAAGATCCCCCCTCAATCTTCTAAATTCTAGTGAGTACAAGCCGAGTCTATCCAGTCTTTCTTCATATGAAAGTCTTGACATCCCAGGAATCAGTCTAGTGAACCTTCTCTGTACTCCCTCTACGGCAAGAATGTCTTTTTTCAGATTAGGAGCCCAAAACTGTACGCAATACTCCAGGTGTGGTCTCACCAAGACCCTGTACAACTGCAGTAGAACCTCCCTGCTCCTATACTCAAATCCTTTTGCTATGAATGCTAACATACAATTCGCTTTCTTCACAGCCTGCTGCACCTGCATGCCTACCTTCAATGACTGGTGTACCATGACACCCAGGTCTCGTTGCATCTCCCCTTTTCCTAATAGGCCAACATTCAGATAATAGTCTACCATCCTGTTTTTGCCACCAAAGTGGATAACCTCACATTTATCCACATGATGCTGCATCTGCCACGCATTTGCCCACTCACCCAACCTATCCAAGTCACCTTGCAGCCTCCTAGCATCCTCCTCACAGCTAACACTGCCCCCCAGCTTCGTGTCATCTGCAAACTTGGAGATGTTGCATTCTATTCCCTCGTCCAAATCACATATATATATATATATATATATATATATATATATATATATATATATATATATATATATATAGCAAATAGCTGGGGTCCCAGCACTGAGCCTTGCTGTACCCCACTAGTCACTGCCTGCCATTCTGAAAAGGACCCGTTTACTCCTACTCTTTGCTTCCTGTCTGCCAGTCAGTTCTCTATCCACATCAATACTGAACCCCCAATACCGTGTGCTTTAAGTTTGCACAGTAATCTCTAATGTGGGACCTTGTCGAAAGAAGGAACACCCCAGCTGCAGATCCACAACTCTGAAGCCCACGTCTCTTCAAGTACGCACACACATAAAGCACTAGAGGTACAGCAGTACATCATTCTATAGTATTGCAGCAAACTGTAATTAGTTATGGTACACAATGGCAACTCTATACATTACAGTACTGAATAGGAAAAGCCAAACTATTATGGTAACATCCCACACATCACTAAAATATTGCAACAGTCGGAGTTTAATTGTATGCTAAAATACTGCATCAAACAGTGATAATCTACAAACTAAAAATATTGCATTATTGTGGGATATGAAGTAACACACTGATATCTGTCCGACCTAATGATGCTAACTTCTCACTAAAATATCAAGTTACATATAGCCTTATAACCTTGGGGTAATGACGAATTACATAGACATTAGATGCTGTGTAATATTATAATACACCACTGTGCACACTGAACAATCAAAGTGTACTATACCACCGTCCCACAGTGCAATAACATGAAACTTACCAAAACACTACGTCAAAGAGCATTTCATTAACACTGCGCCATGCTGCAATAAAATGAATCGTACCAAAATATTGCAGGACGGGCAGTAAACTTTAGAGATGCATATACAGTGTGGAAACAGGCCCTGTGGCCCACCGTGTCTGGGCCGACCGGCAATCACCCTGTACACTAACACTATCCTGCACACTAGGGACAATTTTACTGAAGCCAATTAATTTACTGACCGACATGTCTTTGGAATGTGGGAGGAAACCGAAGCATCCGGAAAAAACCCACGACGGGTCACAGGGAGAACGTACAAACACCATACAGACAGGAGCCATAGTCAGGATTGAACCTGGGTCTCTGACGCTGTAAGGGAGCTGTGGCGTTCCGGAGGGAGCGGCGACCCGACCACGGAGGCTCGGCCGCGGGCCCAGTGGACTCGGCCGCAGGTTCCAGTGGACGACATCGTCGGGAGCTCGCGGGTCACAGGTTGGTGACCTGTTTTCCGGAGCTCCCGCAATGACAGCTTCTTCCGCTGGACTGGAAGGCGGCAGCTTCGGCAGCTTCGACCACCCCAGGCCGCGGAGTTTGAATCGCTTGGATTCAGCCACAGGACTGACTTACTTCCCTTCGCCCGGTGGGGTCATAACATCCGAAGCCTGGATCGCCTCGGCGCAGAGGGAGAATAAGCAGGGAAGAGACAAAGGCTTTAAGACTTTTGCCTTCCATCACAGTGAGGAGGTGTCTGGTGAACTCACTGTGGTGGATGTTAAATTTGTATTTATTGTGTGTTTGTCATTTTTATTATATGTATGACTGCAAGGCAACAAAATTTCGCTCAGACCAAAAGGTCTGAATGACAATAAAGGATACTTTGACTCTACCAATGCGCCGTTGTGCACTAAAACTATCTAACTGCAGTGATGAACTATTCTGCACTGTGATGCCATGATACACTGTAATAAAATGAATGCAAGAACAGAATGGCTGCACAGTGACGCGGCGGGTGGAACCGCTGACTCACAGCGCCAGAGTGCCGGATTGAATCCTGACCTCAGGTACTGTCCGAGTGGAGTTTGCACGTTCTCCTTTTGACCGCCTGGGTTTCACCGGGCGCTCTGTTTTTTTTCCCACATCCCAAAGACATGTAGGCTTCTAGAATAATTAATTTGATTCCTAGTGTCTGGGTGAGTGGTAGAATCTGGTGGGAATTAATCACAATATGGAGAGAATAAAGTTGGATTAGATTAGTGTAAGGTCAGTGCAAATGGGTCGTTGATGGTCAGTGTGGATTTGGAGGGCCCAGGGGCCTGTTTCCATGCTCTATTAGTCCAAGGCCCCTTCCATTGTCAGAGTGGGGCTACATACAAATTAGAGGAACAGCATCTCATATTTCATTTGAGCAGCTTACAACACAGTGGTATCAATATTGATTTCAAGTAACCCTTGCATCTCCTCTCTCTCTCTATCCCTCCCCACCCAAGTCGTACCAGCTTGGTAAATCTCATTGTCTTGTTAAGTCTCATTGTGCCCGCTATCTCCATTATTATTCGCTATAGCAATTGAACCACTCGCAGAAAGTGTCAGAGCTCATCCAGAAATACATGGGTACAATACTAAAGATACAATGAATAAAATCTCTTTATATGCAGATGATGTATTAATATTTCTTACAAAGCCAGAAATTAGTATTCCAAATTTATTATATCTAATAACTCAATTTGGTCAGTTTTCAGGATATATAATTAATTGGAATAAAAACGAAATCATGCCAATAGTTAACCTCAATTTACATACACTACAACAATCACCTTTTAAAATAGTTGAGGAAAGATTTATATATTTAGGTATTTATGTAATTAAGACGTATACTTCTTTATTTAAATCAAATTTCCCACCTTTACTGAATAAACTAAACAAGAATATTCAATATTGGAAAACACTCCCCATTTCAATGTTCGGTAGAATTAATTGCTATAAAAATGATCTTTTTGCCGCAATTATTGTACTTATTTCAGTCAATCCCGATATATATTCCAAATTATTTTTTTAAAAAGTAGACTCTACTGTTACAAGTTTCATCTCGGATTATAAGAATCGTAGAATAAGTAAAAAACATTTATGTAAATCAAAGATTTACATAAAATCTTTGATTTACATAATTTTTTTTACATTTATGACTTACATAAATATTTACATAAAATGGAGGTTTAGCTCTACCAAATTTTTTGTTTTATTTTTGGGCAGTCCATTTTAAAAACATGACTTTTTGGCTGGAAGAAATGGATCAACAACCAATCAACAAAGGAGGACTGTCTACCTTTTGAAATCGTTTCGATTATGTTTGCACCAACAAAATTGCACAAAAAAACCTATAGGGAAAACCCAAAAATAAATAGTGGTACACAAATCTGGAAACAATTAAAAAAGGCTTTAAAATTGGATAATATACCACTCTGTCTCCCTATTGTAAACAATCCCTTATTCAAACCTTCCATGCTGGATAAAGGTTTCACACAATGGAAAAATTATGGAATTAAAAAGATGGAACATCTTTATAAGAAAGGCACTTTTCTTTATTTCAGGAGTTACAACAGATTTATGGATTACACTCAAATAATTTTTTTCGATATCTACAACTCAGAGATTATGTTAAATCAAATAAACAAGATTATAGGAATAGGAAACCAGAAATCCTTGATGAATGTTTGAATAAGCATCCTAATACAGAAAAACTAACAACTTATATTTATAATATCCTTTTAGACAGCGAGGTACCATCGACGGAATCACATAGACATACATGGGAAAATGAATTAAGCCAACCCATAACGAAAGATATTTGGGACAAAAGTTTACAATATATACATCAATGCTCGTTAAATGTCAGACATGCTTTAATACAATTTAAAGTATTACACAGATTACATTACTCAAAAGTTAAACTGAATAGAATCTTTCCACATGTCTCTCCTACCTGCGATAAATGTCAGCATCTAGAGGCTAACTTAACACATTCTTTTGCAAATTGTATAAAAATTAAAAATTTCTGGATTGAGATTTTTAGAATAACTTCTGAAGTTATTAATACTAAACTGGATCCGGACTCAAAACTAATAATACTTGGAATATCAGAACAAAGTTTAACACTTACAACAAGCCAAAGAGATTTCCTAGATTACAGTATAATAATCGGGAAGAAATTAATATTAAAAATTTGGAAAAGCCCTATAACCCCCACAATTAAAATGTGGATTATGGAAATGTCGGAGACCCTACACCTGGAAAGAATCAGATTTGCCCTAATGGACAAACAAGAACTCTTTGTTAGAATATGGTCTTCTTTCATTGATTACTTAAAAGGGTAGAATGGTTCAGCAGGGGGACCCAACTGAAACTTGGACCCAGGATCAGATGAAAAGTTATACTCTATATTCCTTGATCTTATCTCCAATGATGTATTAATGGTAAATTATTCCATTCCTTATGATTTTTTTTTGATATATTTTTTCTCTTTTTTTTCTCTCTTTTTTTATTACTCTTAACCTATTTAAAAAATAACTATTAGAGGCAGAATGATTCAATTGATAATATTAATAATGTATGATTGATGTACACAAAATACTTATACCATAATATGTGTTTGCCAATTTATTGCTTACCTCTAATAAAAATATATATTTTTAAATTTAAAAGTCTCATTGTAACTCGTTTTCATCTAACACACAGCTAACATTGCCCCATTTCCTTTATCATAATTTTTTGCATACATTTCATTCTTTGTTCTATCAATCGATAGAATTTAAACAAGCTTCTCAAGTTCTTTCCTACATCTATCTATCTATCTATCTATCTATCTATCTATCCATCCATCCATCCATCCACCCATCTATCCATCCATCGATCCATCATTGAATTTGCTAATGGACATGTTTTTGTGTGCTATAATCAATCCAGATATCCAAAATACATTATGCAATGTCAAGAGCTTGTTAACCAAGATATTCTCATCTACTTGAGACTAAAATACTGGCCAAAATTGGAAAACCTGAACAAAATAAATAGTTTCCCAAACTAGAAATAAAACATATTGTGGGTTTGGATAAGTGGAAGATGGGATGCGAGTGTTTAGCATTTGTTAGAGTGAATTATTCGTCAGTAGATTCCTTTATTTAGTAGATACTGGTAGCATGGGGGGTGAGAGCAGGTATTGTGGGGGTGATTCTGGGACACCAGAGCCAACTGTTGAGCCTTCCCGTGGTGTTGTGGGCCTAACTCAACGAAACACCAGTGAAGGGAGGTGCCCCTTGATAACCCCAATTATATACTTGCATCTACACTAATTAGTTTTTTTTTAATGTGCTTGTTAACCTGAAGGTAGCTGCTTATTGCATACCGAGTTACAGGCATATTGTCCTTAGCATAAGTTGGTATGATCAGTTTATTTTTTATTTTATTTTTATTTATTTTTTTATTTTATTTTTTTAAATATTTTTATTTAATAGAGGTAAATACATCAGTGTACATCCCACATATATTGTTACAATCATTATACCCCTTAATTTTAAGGCTTTTAAAGAAAAAGAGTAGAAACAGAGAGAGTGAAGAGGGAGAAAAGTTGTGAAAGTGAAAATGCGTGCCAAAGGGAAGCAAAAAAAAGAGAGCCCTTGGTCAAAGAGTTAGAGAAAGGCGATTAAGAGATAGATCCTAGAAAAGAGAAAAAAGAAAAAGCGAGAGAAAAAAAGGAAAAGCCAGTTTCTATATTATAAACATTATGCAAAAGGAATTTACCATCTCGATAGTTTTTCATCCCCCCTTTACTAAGGCCCGACGTCGGTACCTGGTATAATCAGTTTAGATAGTACTTTGGCTGTGGGCTTGGTTTTCGTGCTAGAGCGCTTATCCTGGTGTTGTAACGCGTACTTCGTGTTTTAATAGTAATTTGTGCCACCCAATGATCGATCAATGGAATGACAAAAGCATACAGCATCACCCTGGAATGAACTGAACTTTAAAATATTACTTCATCCTGTGAAGTTAAATTCTGGGCAGCGCAGTAATAAACTGGACCACAATAAATCGCTGCCAACTCCGTAATTAACTGTACAGTAAAATAACCTACCATCTAGTGGAATGTACCACCCAATAATCAACTGGACCTCAACAAAAATGTCCAGCACTTTGTTAATCTGCCACACATTAAAATGCTGGAGCATACCAGTAACTGCAGCATTAAAAATATGTACCACCCTGTGATTAATTGCTCACTAAAATAGAATCATGGTGCAATAAACTGACCTGAACTAAAATGTTCTTCAACACGGTTATAACATATCATAGTAAAATTATTTTCCATAATGTAATAAACTTTAACAATCTAAAATACTCAAAACCACTATAATCACAGAAACACAAGAATGCTCTCTCATGCTGTGATAAGTCAAACCATATAAAAACATTGTACCATATTGTAATAAACTTCACTGGGATCCAAAATAGGCGGCACTGAAATACTGTGCCGTGTTGTGTAATGCTGACCCACAGTAAAGTACTCATACCACACACTGTGGTAAAATTAGGAACCATAATAAAGACATGGGTGCCAGACCAGGTGACATCCACCTATGGATTCTTGTGAAGATGAGACTGGTATTGTGTGAGCACTTTGCTCACTGGAGCCTAGGATGGTTCTCTTAGACCAAAGGTGGCTAATGTCATTACAATACTGCAATAAAATGGATCTGCTAAAATACTAGTACACTTTATGAAACCAAACCACGGTAAATACTGAACCACATTTTCATCATTAATCTACAATAAGTACTGCAGAATAATAATGAACAGCTATATACTAAAATACCTTATTGCAGAGTCATAATCTGCAGCATGTAAATGACTCGATTGTAATCATGTATTGTCTTTTCGCTGACTGGTACATGTGACAATAAACTAAACTAAATGAAATATGTATCATATCCTTATATATGTGATGTCACATCTGATGAGTTATACAGCACTAAAAATATTGTACCATAATACAATAAATTGTAGTGCATTTAATAACAGCATCACAATGCAATAAATGTTGTATTTCCACATCTCATAACTCACTTCTAAAGCATAACTCACTGCCCCTTTACTTACAGCACATTTACACAATATATTAAACTGAACCTGTTTAAAAATCTTTCATAGAGTATCAAGCTACAATACACTATAGCTTGGTATATACTTGATACTTACATACAACACATAAATATCAAACAGACTAAAATACTGCAAGATAGTATAAACTTGGGGAATTCTAAAAACGGCACTTATCAACCTGTACCAAACTTAAACCACCACTTATCATTAAATGTTTAAGAAAGAACTGCAGATGCTAGAAAAATCAAAAAATTGCTGGAGAAACTCAGCAGGTGAGGCAGCATCTATGGAGAGAAGGAATAGGCAACGTTTCGGGTCGAGACCCTTCTTCAGACTGATCATTAAATATGGTCTTTTATATTGAATAAAAATTCTAAGATTCTGCACAAGAAGAATTAACAACAAAACCAACAATGGAAATTTGGTTACAGAAATGGTTTTTGGGACCTTCTTAAAAAGAGGGAATGGAGGTTGAGGTACATAGAGTTGAGGTGCTTAAAAATATAGCTGGAGCAAAGAACATCTGAGGTCCACGAGAGGCTACAAATGGAGCATGCAGTGCTTTTGGAGGGTGTTGATGTTGGGTGGAGGCATGAAGGGATTAAGAGTGGTAAAAAAGTCATACAGTAAACATGCCTTCATAGATCAGGGCATGGAGTATATGAATCAGGATGTCATGATATGGAATCATAGGACTTTGGTAAGGCCCGTTTGGAATATTACCTGCATTTCTTGTCGCCCCATTACAGAATGGCTTTGGAAAGGATGTTTACAGAATGTTGTCTGGATTTGGGAGTATCAGATACAGGGAGAGATTGGACACACTTGAATTGATTTAACTGGAATACCGGTGGTTGTGAAGAGACCTGATATATAAAGTATTTACAATTATGAGAGGCATAGATGGGGTTGACAATCAGAAAGTGTTTCCCAGGATCGAAAAAACAAATACCAGAGGGTATAGTTTAAGGTGTAAGGGGCAAAGTTTAAAAGAGATGCACAGGGCAACTTTTACACAGAGGGTGGTGAGTGCCTGGAACACACTGCTAGGGTTGGTGGTGGATGCAAATGTGGCATTTAAGAGCTTTTGGATGGGCACCTGGATATGCAGCAATAGCTAAACCTATTAGGAAAAAATCTGTCACCATTTACAACACATAACCATAGGACCCAGGTTAGGTGACCATCAACAGAACCAGAGTGTAGATTCATAAGATCATTAGTGATAGGAGCAGAATTAGGCCATTCGGCCCATCGTCTACTCCGCCATTCAATCATGGCTGATCTATCTTCCCCTCTCAACTCCATTCTCCTGCCTTCTCCACATTTCCCCAGATACCTGTATTAATCAAGAATCTATCTAACTGCCTTAAAAATATCCAATGACTTGGCCTCCACAGCCTTCTGTGGCAAGAAATTCCACAGATTCACCACCCTCTGACTATAGAAAATCCACCTCATCTCCTTCTGAAAGGAACATCCTTTAATTCTGAGACTATGGCCTCTGGTCCTACTCTCCCACTAGTGGAAACATCCACTCCACATCCACTCTATCCAAGCATTTCATTATTCTGATAGAAAATAAACTGTAGAAAACGTAGAAAATAATTTTTGAAAGCAGTGATTCTTGTTAATCTGAACTGCAGATTATAAAACGAATAATGGATCTTGTTGTAATTTTAAAAAGGAAATGTTTTATATATTTGAAAAGGATTCCGTCTCAACTTGCAGTACTACAGCGCTCTGCCCGCTCACTTGGATATAGCTAAATATGGCCAACACAAACGACATTCTTAGATTTGTTTCGTGGAAGTGAGGGGGGTGGGGGGGTCCTACTAAGACTGATAGGATCTTGGCCCACTTGCAACAGCTTAAGGGCGATATATTTTTTATTCAAGAGACCCACCTTCGCAACAGAGAGGTAACACGGCTTAAGAGAGGCTGGATTAGCCACTTATTTCATTCGAACTTTAGTGATAGGGCTAGGGGTGCTGCTATCCTGATTCGTAAAAACGTTATGTTCGAACCACAGAAAACTGTGGAGGACCCTGCTGGCCGCTTTGTCATGGTTTCTGGCAAACTGCAAGACACACCTGTCATATTGGCCAGTATTTACGGTCCCAACTGGGATGATAGCTCATTTGTAACCAAATTTTTTATATCTCTCCCAAACATTGAAAATCACCACATCATTGTGGGTGGAGATTTTAATCTGGTCCAGGACCCTATACTGGACAGATCTTCGAACAAAGCCTCTACTTTAACTAAATCAGGTAGGACTTTGCATGCTTTTGCCAAACAACTTGGGCTCACAGACCCATGGAGACATACATTTCCCACGACTAAATTACTTTCATTTTTTCCCTACGTGCACCGCACCTATACCCGTATAGACTTCTTCCTCTTAGATAACGGACTGCTCTCCAAAATCAAATCCAGCGAGTATCATAGTATCGTGATATCAGATCACGCTGCGACTTCCCTCGATCTCCACTTTCGTAAACGAACTAACCCCTTTAAACAGTGGAGGTTCAACTCCTCATTACTAGCAGAGGCTCACTACAAGCAATTCTTGCACTCCCAAATCATTTTATATTTTGAGCTGAATGACTCGGCGGACATAGAAAGAGGTGTACTCTGGGAAGCTTCAAAAGCCTATATTAGGGGCCAACTTATCTCTTTTGTCTCCAACCTGAAAAGAGCCGAGACGTCCCAAATGACAGACCTGTTACGAAAAATAAAGGACATTGATGACAAATATGCATCTGACCCAGACCCTAATTTTTTATAAAGAACGCCTTAGGTTACAAACAGACTTTGACCTCACGTCTACTAATAAAGCCAAGCTACGACTGCTTAAATCTAGGCAACACTTTTTTGAAATTGGGGACAAAGCTGGGAAGTTTCTGGCCTATCAGGCCAGAACCGAGGCGACTTCACGGCTAATTCCAGCCATTAGATCTAGCTTAGGGGAGATCCACACTGATCCTCTTAGAATTAATGAAGCATTTGCTAAATTCTGCGCTGAACTATACGCTTCCGATTGTCCTCCCACTGCAGATGACATGCTCCGTAGTATGACGTTTCCCCGAATTGACGATGAAGCCATGAGAGACTTGGGTGGTCCCATAACTGTTGCTGAGGTCCAAGCAGCCATCACATCATTGCAAAGCGGAAAGTGGCCCGGCCCTGACGGCTTCACTGTAGAATATTACAAAGCTTTCCCTGCTCTCCTCGCACCTGTCCTGAGAGATATGTACAATGAGGCGTTTCTACATCGTCGCCTACCGCCCACCTTGTCGTGGGCTACTATTTCCCTAATTCATAAAAAGGAGAAAGATCCCCTGCTTTGTAGTAGCTACGGACCAATTTCACTCCTGAATGTGGACCTCAAAATCCTCTCTAAAGTCCTTGCGCTCCGTCTTCAACAAGTGATGCCCTCTATTATCTCGTTAGATCAAACAGGGTTCATGCCAGGCCGACAGTCCTCCCACAATACTAGGCGTCTCCTTAACATCATCCATTCACCAAGTAGTGAGACCCCGGAGATAGTGGTCTCCCTCGACGCCGAAAAAGCTTTCGACAGGGTCGAGTGGAGGTACCTATATGAGGCGATGGACAGGTTTGGCCTCGGCAATAGTTTCATTCTTTGGGTCAGTTTGTTATACTCGTCCCCGGTGGCCTCAGTACAAACAAACTACACACTGTCGCCCCACTTCCCCCTTCGGAGAGGTACCAGGCAGGGTTGCCCATTATCACCACTCCTGTTTGCTGTTGCGATAGCCCTTGGCGGTTTGGTTACACTCACAGAACGGCTTTAAAGGTATTACGCGGTTTGACACAACTCATAAAGTCTCATTGCATACGGATGACCTGCTTCTGTACATCTCGAATCCAGTCAGCTCTCTCTCTGTGATTACGAATATTTTAGAACGGTTCGGTACGTACTCTGGTTATAAACTTAACTACCAAAAAAGTGAGCTGTTACCAATTAACTCATTGGCTAAGCAGCTCCTTCGCTCTTTAACCTCGTTTAAATGGGCGGAGGGCGGGTTTCGCTACCTCGCGTTTTTATCACAACACCTATATCGATATGTTCCGCACAAGACTTCCTGCCTCTGGTTGAGAAAGCTGAAAGAGACTTTGACCGCTGGTCAGTTTTACCATTATCCCTCGCGGCTCGGATAAATCTGGTCAAGATGGTCGTCCTACCCAAATTCCTGTATCTTTTCCAGCACGTCCCTATACTTACCACTAAACTCTTTTTTTGATAAATTAGAAAGGAGAATATCTAAATTTTTATGGGGTAGCAAACTGGCTAGAATTACAAAAACGATACTACAGTCTCCTAAGAGTGACGGCGGTTTGGCACTTCCTGACTTTAGGCGATACTATTGGGCAGCTAAGCAAAAAATCCTGTATTGGATGAATGATTGCGACCACCTACCGACCTGGGTACACATGGAAAAGGCGAGTTCACGTCTCCCGTTGCGGTCTGTTCTATGCTCCAAACTCCCCATTTCTACAACATCTGTGGGTGCAGGCCCAATTGCTTCCCTCTCGCTCAAGATATGGAGTCAACTCAGGAAAAACTTCGGTTTACAAGGCCCTTCCATCTTGACCCCACTGCTTAAAAATCACATCTTTAAACCTTCAAGTACATTCAAAACCTGGCATAGTAATGGTATCAGTAGTATCAAAAACCCATACAAGGATGGCATTTTTTTGTCCTTTGCGGAGCTTTCGTCCAACTAGAGCCTCCCAAACTCCCACCTTTTCCGTTTTTTCCAGATTAGGGATTTTGTGAAGAAGACATTCCCTCACTTCCCAAATAGCCCCCCTGAAACCCAGATGGATTCCATCCTAGCTCTGGATCCAAACCGGAAGAAATGCATCTCTTTTTTGTATAACTTGTTAGGGTCGGTAATATTGAATCCTCATACCTCATTAAAAGCTGCATGGGAGGGCGAGCTGAATATGAAACTAACAGACCAGCAATGGGACTCTGCCTTGGATCTGATCCATTCTTCCTCCATATGTGCCCGTCATGGCCTAATCAAATACAAAGTCCTTCACAAAGTCCACTCCACAAATGCAAGATTATCTAGAATATACCCCGCTGTCAAGGACACCTGCAACCAGATGTAATCAATCCCCTGCCGATCATAGCCATATGTTTTGGTCTTGCCCTAAGCTGGCAGCCTTTTGGAGGAGTGCTTTCGACGTGATAAGCAGAGCCTATGGCCAGACTATTCCTCCAAACCCACCGTCAGCTATTTTTGGTACACCTCCCAACACCAACCTCTCTGAAGCAGGTCTTGGCTTTTACAACCTTGTTAGCCCGGAGACTGATCTTGCTTATCTGGAGGCTTACCTGTCCCCCGACACACGCCCGCTGGATCAAGGAGGTGCTCTACAATTTAAAGCTTGAAAAACTTAGGTTTTCTCTCAAAGGCTCTACCAAGACATTCCTAGATACATGGAACCCTTTCCTGGAACTTGTTAACTCTCTCAACTTGTTTCCGGACTCAGAAGAGGACTGAGTGCCTTCTATCAATGCTCTGTCTTATTGCAGCTGCTCTCCCCTCAACCCCCCCAACCCCACACCTTTTTTTTGTTTTTTTTTGTACATTTTGTTTCGTTTATCTTATCGTATTTGTGTGGATGTGTACGTATGTGAGTGTTGTTTGTCCCCATTTGGTTCCGACCTGATTCGGGTGGATTGAGGGGGGGTAAGGGTAAGGGCTTGGAGGGTCGCTTACATACTGTTGCACAATTATGTCCTGACTATCACTGTCTGTTATCATTGTATGTATGCAAATTGTTGTGAAATTCAAATAATGATTTAAATAGAAAAGGATAACAATTGCAGAGCTAACGGAAAGAGCACATGGAACAAATTAAGTACGTCATTCAAAGATCTAACACGGACATGATGAGCTATAATACCTCTCCTGTTCTGCAGCATTCCATGTTATGGAATGGGCGACACGGTGGTGCAGAGGTAGAGATGCTGCCTCACAGCTCTGACAGCACCGGAGACCCAGGTTCGATCCCGACTACAGGTGCTGTCTGTACAGAGCTTGTACCCTGTGACCGCGTGGGATTTCTCCGAGATCTTCGATTTCTTCCCACACTCCAAAGACGTACAGATTTGTAGGTTAATTGACATAAATGTCAATTGTCCCTAATATGTCTAGGGTAGCGTTAATGTGCGGGGATCGCTGGCCGGTGTGGAGTCTGTGGACTGAAGGGCCTGTTTCCGCACTGCATCTCTAAACTAAACTAATATATTAAACTTGTTTAAGAAAGAACTGCAGATGCTGGAAAGATCGAAGGTAGACAAAAATGCTGGAGGAACTCAGCGGGTGAGGCAGCATCTATGGAGAGAAGGAAATAGGCGACGTTTCGAGTCGAGACCAAAGAGTCTGAAGAAGGGTCTCGACCTGAAACGTCGCCTAGTCCTTCTCTCCGTAGATGCTAAACTGCATCACATGGTAATATATTGCACTGAGGCTGCAATATTCTATTCTGTGCTGCATTGCATGCTGCAAGGACTGGACAAACTCAGAGAAATCTTTGAAACAATGCCTTTTCAGTTTGCAAAACATGTTTCAGTTTGTTGTTATTCCCCATAACCATATTCCATAAATATTTTCGAAATTACTCTACAAAGCGCATCTAAAAAGAATTGGGAATTATTATTCCAAAATTTTTATTCCAAAATGTCCAGTGATTTGGAATATTCTGATGATTATTTCGACAGTAATAGCAAATAGGCCGGCCTCTGCCTTTGTAGACATGGAACAGTCTTTGCTCCAGTAGTTTAGTTTAGTTTAGTTGAGAGATGCAGTGAGGAAACAGGCCCTTCAGCCCGTCCAGTTTGCGCCAACCGGCAGCGATCACCACACACACACTAACACTACGCAACGCACACCAGGGACAATTTACGATTATACTGAGGCAATTAACCTTCAAACCTGTACGTTTTTGGAGTGTGGCAGGAAACCCAAGATCTCACGCAGGTCAAGGGGAGAACGTACAAACTCAGTGCAGACAGCACCCATAGTCAGGATCCAAACCTGGTCTCTGGTGCTGGAAGGCAGCAACCCTACCGCTGTGCCCAATAATGAAATTACTAAATTGATTTTTTACACATAATTCCAGTACACACAGCGTACAATCATGCATATTTTTAGTAACAGGAGTCTCTCTGAGCGATTCAGAATCTTACCTGGATTGGCTAACCGGCTGCTGGTTGGTCCTAGAATTTGATAAGGATCTGAAATACAGAAGCACTCTCCTCAGTATTCACCAGAATGGAAAATGGATTTAAATTAAAATGGATTTAAATTAAAAGAAAATTCACTTTAAATGCTGGAATTCCATAATAACCAAGCAGCTAAATAGAAATATTTTAGTTTAGTTTGTTTCAGTTTAGTGATAGAACATGAAAACTGGCTATTTGGCCCACCCAGTCCACAGCGATCACCCCATACCAATTTTACCAAGCCTATTAACTTACAAACCTGTACGTCTTTGGAGTGTGGGTGTAAACCGGAGCTCCTGGAGAAAACCCGCATGGTCACAGGGAGAATGTACAAACTCCATATAGACAGCGCCTGTAGTCAGGATCGAACCCGGGTCTCTGGTGCTGTTGGGCAGCAACTCTACCTCTGCGCCACCGTGCCACCCTCAGATAATAACTACGATAAAATTGCATACATCAAACCTCCTTTCACTCATTTCTGCCTTCTGTTCCTTCTCTCCCACACACTGGCTGAGAAGGTCCACTGGCTTGTGTTAATTAGGCTGGAGAGAAATTGACCCTACGCAGAGTATTTACCTAGCCAGTGTGAAACATCCCGTCTGTTTTCACGACGAGTCAGTGGGCGATTCACAAAGGGAATACCGGTGAATTGATCTGTTATTTTTTCCTTTAAAGGGTAACTCTTAACATCCACATGCCTGCATGAAATAATCCCAAATATATGCACATAGAAGCAATCATTTTTCTACAAACATGTTGCCTGACTCATTGATTTACTCCAGCATTTTGTGTCTATCTTTGGTATAAACCAGCATCTGCAGTTCCTTCCTACACATAAATTCATTATTTAACTGATTTCATAGTTAAATCAGCTCTGTTCCAGTCTCAGTGTATATGGGGTTTCCATGGGGTTTAGTTTAGAGATAGAGAGTGGAAACAGGCCATTTGGTCCACTGAGTCCGGGCTGACCAGCGATCCCGCACACTAACACTATTCTACATGCACACTAGGGACAAGTTACAATCTTACTGAAACCAATTAAGCGACAAACCTGTAAGTCTTTGGAGTGTGGGAGGAAAGAGGAGCACCCAAGGAAAACCCACGCTGTCACAGGGAGAACGTACAAAGTCCGTATATACAGCACCCATAGACAGGATCGAACCCAGGTCTCTGGTACTATAAGGCAGCAACTCTACCGCTGCGCCACTGTGCCACTCTCTAAGATGACAATCTCATAGGTCCAAGGAAAGTTTTGAGGTAAATAATAAGGAAAATCCCCCGATCATTTTCTAATCTTTCCACTGTAGGCTGATCATAGCTGCACCACCATCTAACAATAGTTGATGAGGCCATTAATGATTGTTGTAGGGGTTAAATCAGCTGGAGCACCTGCTGCTGGCTGCTACCCAATAACCCCATTTTGAACAAGCGTCCCGACCCAAAACGTCACCTGTATATTCCTCCACAGATGCTGCCTGACCCGGTGAGTTACTCGAGCACCATGCTAGAGATTCCAGCACCTGCAGTTCCTTGTGTCCCCATTGAAAATAAATCACTGGTCAGCGTGTGGATTTGGATTAGTTACTGCATTTGTATTTCATTTCCCATTATTTTGACCATTTGGGCAGGGCACCTGAAGCCTTACCAACTGCAAACTCTAAGAGAGTTGTTAAGGAAGAATGATATTACAAAATACTTAAGGAATAATCTTTAATCCCATTTGTATATCATCTATTCCAATATCAATGCAACTAACTGTAAACCGCTGAGTATCTAACCAACTATCTGTACAACTATCTATAAACCACTGTTGAAAAACCCTTGATAGACACAAATAGCTCGAGTAACTCCAGGTCAGACAGCATCTTTGAAGAAAAGGAATAGGTGGCGTTTTGGGTCGAGACCCTTCTTCAGACCTGACCTGAAGTGTCACCTATTCCTTTTCTCCACAGATTGTTGAGTTTCGTTGTAACTCGCTTTCACCTAGCCCACAGCTAGCAATGACCCATCTCCTTTATCATCGGTACTTGTTTGTATATTTTTAATTCATCTGTTCTATATCGCTCTCTATATATCACCATCTATATCTCTCGTTTCCCTTTCCCCTGACTCTCAGTGTGAAGAAGGGTCTTGACCTGAAACGTCACCTGTCCTTTTTCTCCAGAGATGCTGCCCGACCCGCTGAGTTCCTCCTACTTTGTGTGTCCATCTTCGGTGTAATCCAGCATCTGCAGTTCCTTCCTACATCAAACAACTCTCCTCGCCCGTGTTCACTTATTACCTGGCCATGCTTTGTACTCTTTTTCCTGCCTCTCCTCTCATCTTTTTTTATCCTCATCCCCACTCCCACCCTCTACAATCAGTCTGGAGAGTCCCGACCCAAGGCAGCACCCATCCATGATCTCATGAGATGCTGCCTGACCCGCTGAGTTACTCCAGCACTTTGTGTCTTTTTAAACCTGTAAATCGATTGAGTTCTCTATTTTGCTCCTCACTATTACCTGGTTGGGGGCGTGGTTGTTCTGCGCTTTTATTCACACTCTGGGTTGCTCCAGGTGAAGCTGAAAAAGAGATTGATAAGTAAACTTTATCCTGCTGTAACAATGGGATCAGGATCACATCTTTGTGACGCCCAGATCACTGATGGCCCAGCACAAGACCAGAGACTGAACCAATCTGCAGAAGTCATCGAGCCATAGAGTGATACAGCATGGAAACAGGCCCTTCGACCCAACTTGCCCACACCAGTCAACATGTCTCAGCTACACTTGTCCCACCTGCCTGGATTTGACCCATATCCTTCCAAACCTGTCTTATCAATGTACCAGTCTAACTGTTTCTTAAACATTGGGATAGTCCCAAGCTCAAATACCTCCTCTGACAACTCGTTCCACCCACCCACCAGCCTTTGTGTGTAACGTTTAGCCCTCAGATTCCTAATAAATCTTTTCCCCTTCACCTTAAACCTATGTCCTCTGGTCCTCGTTTCACCTACTCTAGGAAAGAGACTCTGTTCATCTACCCGATCTATTCCTCTCATGAGGAATATTTACCTGGTCAAATGTGCAATAAGTTCTCCCCTCTCCCATCAGCCAAAAGGTATTGAAGTGTGAAAACATGCACCTCCAGATTCAGGGACAGTTTCTTCCCAACTGTTATCAGGCAACTGAATCATCCTACCACAACCAGTGATCAGTCCTGAACTACTATCTACCTCATTGGTGACCCTCGGACTATCCTTGATCGGACTTTGCTGGCTTTACCTTGCACTAAAGGTTATTCCCTTATCATGTATCTATCCACTGTAAATGGCTCAATTATAATCATGTATTGTCTTTCTGCTGACTGGATAGCACGCAACAAAAGCTTTTCACTGTACACTTGACATTAAACTAAATAAAATAATTTACCAAAGTGGGTGCAAAAAATAGGGGAATGGATTCATTCAAGAAACAGCCTGATGGGTAAGTGAATGGTGTGGCTTTCTGTAAGTAATTCAATTAACCTACAATTCTGCACATCTTTGGACAGTGGGAGGAAACCGGCGCACCTGGAGAAAACCCACACGGTCACAGGGAGAATGTACAAACTCAGTGCCGACAGCTTCCGTAGTCAGGATTGAACCCGGGTCTCTGGTGCGGTAAAGCAGCAACTCCAGCATCGTGCTGCCATTCTACAGCTGCTCCACCATTGGATATATTCAAGAGATGGTTAGATTTAGCTCTTAGGGCTACGGGGAAAATGCAAGAACGGGGTACTGATTCTGGATGATCAGCCATGATCATATTGAATGGCGGTGCTGGCTGGAAGGGCCGAACGGCCTACTCCTGCACCTACTTTCTTTCTATACATACCTAATGAACATCTCTCTCTTCTAACAACATGCATTCATTAACCATGCTCCATTTTACAGTGATAGAGTCATTCAACATGGAAAGAGGCTCTTCGGCCCAACTTGTCCATGCTGACCAAGATGTCCCATCTAAGTTAGTCCCATTTGCCCACATTTGGCACACACCTCTATATATTTCCTATCCATGTACCTATCCAAGTGTTCTTTGAAATGCTCTAATCCTGCCTCAACCACTTCCTCTGGATACACCCACCACCCTCTGTGTGGAAAAAGTTGTCCCTTAGATTCCTATTGAATCTCTTACCTGAAACCTATGTCCTCTGGTGCTTGACTCCTACCCTGGGTAAAATACTCGGTGCATTTACCCTATCCATTGCCCTCATGATTTTACGCACTTCTCTTAGATCACCCCTCAACCTCCTGGGTTCCAAGGAATAAAGTCCGAGCCTGCACGACCTCTCTCTATAGCTCAGGCCCGCGAGCCCTACAAATGAATGGTCTGTTCTGTGTTGCGTTCATTGTTGATTTTGTCAATCTTTGAGGTTTAAAAGATATTTAAATGTACTTACTTTTCGTCACGTTGTTTATATTATTACCCCATCCGGATCTCCGGACAGAGTCGTACAATGGATCTGGAAAACAATTAAAAAAAGCTGGGATAAATCGATGAGCCAAATGGCAATTTATGAATCCGGATAATGCTAGGCCTGTTCCAAAGGCACCGCACAATCCAAGAAATCACTGCTCCACTTCACTTTACAGACTCATCAATAGTAAACAATCCTAGCTGTTTGAGCAGGACTTTAACAAACCAGATTCACGATCTGGTCAGCCACAAAATCACTAAAATGGTTTAGCTGATCATTCAGACACAAACTGCTGGAGTCACTCAGAGGGTCAGGCAGCATCTCTGGAGAAAAGGAGTAGGTAATATTTTAGGTTGAGGCCTTTCTTCAGACTAGCAGACCCACCCAGACTAGCTGATCATTTATTGCATTTATGATTTGAGAGGTTCCTCGGAATGGAACTGGTGAAGTTTCTACACTTCACTGGGGCAAAGTTTAAAGGAGATATGCTGGACAGGTTGTGTGGTACCCCGAAAGTGGTCGGTGCCAGGGGTGATAATGGAGGCAGGTGTGATTGTGGTCTTTAAGAGGCATTTAGACTAGGACATTTGACAGCTTTGGGCTCCATATCTGAGAAAGGATGTGCTGGCATTGGAGAGGTTCCAGAGTCGGTCTACGAGAATGATCCCAGTAATGATTGGGTTAACATATGATGAGAGTTTGATGGCACTGGGCCTGTACTCGCTGGAATTTAGAAGGATGAGGGGTGACCTCACTGAAACTGCCTGGATAGTGTGGATGTGGAGAGGAAGTTTCCACTAGTGGGAGAGTCAAGGACCAGAAGCCATAGCTTCAGAATAAAAGGACATACCTTTCTAAAGGAGATAAGAAGGAATTTCTTTAGTCTGAGGGTGGTGAATCTGTGGAATTCATTGCCACAGACGGCTTCTGGAGGCCAAGTTAATGGACATTTTTAAGAGAGAGATTGACAGATTCTTGATTAGTAAGGGTGTCATGGGTTATGGGGAGAAGGCAGAAGAATGGGGTTGAGAGGGAAAGATAGCTCAGCCACGATTGAATGACAGAGTAGACGTGAATGAACAGAGGCCAAATGAACTACTTCTGCTCCTATAACTTATGAACTTAAGAAGATATGGATCGACAGTCAATGGAGAGATATGGATCATGTGGAAGCAGAAGAGATTTTTATAACTTGGCATCATGTCGGCACAAATTGTGGGCTGAGGTGCCGTTTCCTATGCTGCATCGTCCAACGTTTTGTAATTGATTCGATAGATGCAACCTATAAAAATCATTCTGCCATTAACACACGGTGAACTTCTACAACATTGACACTGTCTTTTCCCAAATACACTGTCTGATTGTCCCAGGCACCAGTGCATTTAGCTGATGTGACTCAGACTTTTATGGATTTGAATGGAAGGGTTTTGTTCATTTATCAGTGAAAAGTTAATCTGGTGCAAAAACAAACAGTAATCAGTCTGGTGTAATACAACGATGTGTGAATAGCGGTAACCTGCATGTGCCAATGTCTGGTTTAGTCTACACTTTAGAGATTCAGCGCAGAAACAGACCCTTCGGCCCACCAAGTCTGCATCAAAGCTGTCAGAGATAGTTGAGGCAGGGATTATCACAACGTTTAGGACAGGTGCATACGTAGACAAAAATGCTGGAGAAACTCAGCGGGTGAGGCAGCATCTATGGAGCGAAGGAAATAGGCAACGTTTCGGGTCGAATCCCTTCTTCAGACAGGTACATAGATAGGACAGGTTTGGAGGATTAACGCAGGCAGGTGGGACTAGTGTGGCTAGGACATGTTACCCCGTGTGGGCAAGTTGGGACGAACGGCTTGCTCCCACTCTGTGGCTCTATGCTGCTACAATTTGTGGGATCATGAAATATTACAGAATGTGCTCAACAAACATGATTAGTACCGTCCAACTAACCCATAAATTCAAGGAGCTCGTGATTCCTGCATGTTGTGAATTGTGGTTAAAGATTATTTTGGGTGTAAAATTTAAAAATGTTATCCTTTTTTCTTAACTTTTCTTATCCAGTTCCCTCTCTTCCCCCCATGTGTTCCTCGCTTGGTCCTGATTTGAATGTAATCTGACTTCCATCATTCTCTGTTCTTCTTGTTCAATCCCGTGAGCTCAAGAGCTGCCAGGTTGGTCCCATCACTCACTGAGCTCCCACGCACCCTGTTGGCTCAGTTCATCTGACTTTTAGTTGGCTGAGGCTCAGTAACAAGGTTGTCCCTCCAAGGAACGGTTCAACGATTAACTGTGATATTCCGCAGAAAAGCAATCCAACAAACAGCCAGATGCTCCCGTCACCGGCTCTCTCCACAACTCCTCCAATCTTGCACAAGTGGGTAAAGGGCCTGTCCCACGATGCGAGTTTACCCAAGAGCTCTCCCGAGTTTAAAAAAAAATCAAACTCGTGGTACTTCATCACGAGTATTTTTTCACTCTTGGAAATTTTTCAGTGTTGAAAAAACTTCATGAGTTTCACGAGCTTACCATGTTTCCCGAGTACCTGCCGTGAGCGTTACGAACCGCTACGAGACGTCCACGTGCTCCGACGTACCCGCTACGTACATTTTACTTACTTACCACAGGTTTTTTTTTAAAACTCGGGAGAGCTCTTGGGTAAACTCGCATCGTGGGACAGGCCCTTAAGTCCGATTATCCAGGACTTTCCCATCCCAGTGGTCAGACTGTGAGGTACAATGAGACTTCAGTGACAGCTAGGCTTAACACTCCTTGACCGAAGGCTCCCGACAAATATTGAGATGCTGTTAAGAGTTTGTAAAATGCAACTGAACAATCTTTATAAATAATTTACACTTTGGACTTTAGAGATACTGCGCAGAAACAGGCCCTCTGACCCACTGAATCCGCGCTGACCATCAATCGCCCTGTACACTGGCACTATCCCACACACTAGAGGCAATTTACAATTTGTACCAAACCTACAAACCAGTGTAAGAAAGAACGGAAGAAGGATCGCGGCCTGAAACATCGCCCAATCCTTCCCTCCAGAGATGCTGCCTCACCCACTGAGTTACTCCAGCATTTGGTATCAACCTGCAAACCGGCCCTTCTTTGGAGTGTGGGAGGAACGGGAGCACCCGGAGAGTGGAGATGGTCCACAAATTTGAGTTCCTACGTGCAAATATCACAAGCAATTTGACCTCATTCAACCTCATTGGCACTATGACCAGGAAAGCCCACCAAAGCCTTTACTTCCTCAGAAGGCAAAGGAATTCCAACATGCCCTCAATGACTTGTACCGAAGGCAAGTCATTGGAGAAAGCATCCTCCCCATGTACCACAGCTTGGGTTGGCAACTGCTCTGCCCAAGGTCGCATCACAATGGCATGGTGGCGTAGCGGTAGGTTACTGCCTTGCAGCCCCAGAGACTCAGGTTCACCCCTGGCTATGGGTGCTTGTCTGTACAGAGTTGGTACCATCTCCCATGAGTTGCATGGGTTTTCTCCGCGATCTTCGCTTTCCTCCCACACTCCAAAGACGTACAGGTTTGTAGGTTAAATGGCTTGGTGTAAATGTAAAATTGTTCCTAGTGTGTGTATGATAGTGTTAGTGTGCGGGGATCGCTGCTCGGTGTGAACTCTGTTTCCACACTTTATCTCTAAACAAAACTAAAATCACACAAACAGCCGTCCAACTCAGGGAATCCATCGACACTTCATGCTGCTTCAGGAAGCAGTCAACAAAAATGAAGGACCACTCACACTCATTCTCTCTTCTTCCCTCTCCCATCAGGCAGAAGATCGAAAAGTTTGAAAGCACGTACCACCTGATTGAAGGACAGCGTCTTATCAGACTCTTGGTATCAGACTCGTGAATTGTCCCATCGAATGCTAAGATGAATTCCTGATCTCACAATCTACACCCCCTTGGGGCTTTCCCTGTAACATTATATTCTACATTCCACACACAGATTGTGTTTTTAATTGTGGGAATGAATGGTAATGAAGGCAAGGAAGGTAATGAATGGAAATATTGGCTAGTAGATGGATAAATCTGCGATATATGCTGACATTCACATGGCTACCCGTAAAATAAATAACATACACAACCCTCAGGCAGTTGATGCTTAGATGCTGTTCTTGCTCCTGAGAATTAAATTCTCAGCATGGTCACCCAAGCTGCACATAAAGCATTTGCTATTAATATCTACCCAGACAAAGTAATCCCATCCGTTGAATGAAAAGTGACATGAAATATCATAAACATTGAAAGTGGAGTGAAGGGTGCAGATATTTCTCGTTCCTCACTATTTGTTGTTGTGATCTGGAATGCATTTCCTGCAAGGAAAGTGGAATCAGATTCCGGAGTAACTTTGAAAATGATTTCGGGTTGTAACATAAAAAGGGAAAATTTGCAAGGCTTTGCAGAAAGTCAAGGAGAGATTGATTAATTAGAGTGGACACAAAATGTTGGAGCGACTCAGCAGGTCAGGCAGCATCTCTGGAGAGAAGGAATGGGTGACGTTTTGGGTCGAGACCCTTCTTCAGACTGAAGAAAGAGAAACTGGAGATATGGAAGGGTACAAAGAGAATGCAAGGTTTTAAAATGACAGATTTTAGACGATGATCTAGGATATTTAAAATGGTTCATTGATGGCTGAGGAGAAGGTGACAACGAGGCATACAATTAATAAAATTAATCAGGAGGACAGTGAAACTAGTCAGAGAACTGGGGTGATGGAGGGATGGAGAGAGAGGAAAAGCAAGGGTTACTTGAAGTTAGAGAAACCAAAACATTTACCGCTGGATTGAAAGCTGCCCAAGCAAAGTAGAAGCTGGTTTAGCTTAGCTTAGAGATACAGCATTGAAACAGGCCCTTCAGCCCACCGAGTCCGCAGCGACCAGCATTCCCCACACATTAACATGAGCCTACACACACTAGGGACAGTTTACACTTAAACCAATTATACAAACCCAAGCCAATTAACCTACAAATCTGTATGTCTTTGGAGTGTGGGAGGAAACCGAAGATCTCGGTGAAAACCCACGCGGGCCACAATGAGAACGTTAAAACTCTGTCCAGACAGCATCGGATCGAACCCGGGTCGCGGGCACTGCAAGCGCTGTAAGGCAGCAACTCTAGTGCCCCCATATGGTATGAGCGTATTGGACCAAACAGTGTCTTCTGCATTGCATAATCCTATGAGCCTTGGTATTTAGCACCAATCTACCAGCCAGTAAAGTAATTCTGCATACTATTCTACCTTCACTTTTTTAATCAATTATACACACTACATCTATTGTTCCTGTGTTTGAAATAACTACACAATTATTTGCAAATGTTGTAGCATTTTCCAAATATAAAGATTTAAGGATATGTAGATATAAAAAGGTCTGGAATGTTTTGCAGCTCTCCAAAGCAAACAATGTCATTTCAAAATATGATTAGATGAGGAAAAGTAAAATTGAACTGAGACGGGGTAATATTTAAAACATGACAGCTTAGATTTGTCTGAGAATTTTAAATGCTGGCCAAGACAAGGCAAGATCATGGGTTTAAGTAATTACTTGGTAGCCAGACTGCAAGAAATAACACACAAACAGGACCTAGGAAGTGGGCCAGAAGTTAATGATTTCACTGTAAGCATGTTAAGAGTGCACAGTGCTATAATTTTACAATCACTGAGCTTGTACACAAACCCTCAACTAGCCCAGAGAAACATAATTTAAAAAATCCTTTCTGCATTTTTCCCCACCGTTGACTTGCAGTTTGTTTACTTTTGCCTGAAAGGAATCAGATGATTTATTACAGCACAAAAAGGAAACATTTAGAAGTTGAGGTGCTTCCAGATTAATGAACCTCCCCAAACTCTCTTGCACAAGAAAATGATATAGAAAAGAATGCGTTTGAGCCTAAGCAAACAATTTCCAATCAATGATCTCAGTGAGATTCAACAATTGAAAACAGATATCTAAACTATTTCATTCACCAAATGCTTGCTATCTAATAAATCTTGCTTGGAAAGAGGAAAGCTACAAGTCGTTTGTTTTAATATGCTTTGGCTTGTTTTTATTAGTTACTGACATTAGGTTTAAAATGAATAGTATCACTTTGTGGTATTTAACAGAATAATCCTGAATTCGGGCAAAAGTCACCTAGGGAAGTGCCCCAGGGAAGTCATCAGCCCTGTCCCCCCCAAACTGGGTTGATTCACCAGCTCCAGCAGTTTATGGGATCCCCAAAGAGTTGTGTTTCCTGAGCTGTGGGTTCGTGCACAGAGCTCTCTTTGTCTCACTCTCTTCCCACCTCCCCCAATCTCCATCACAATTATCATATGGTGCAGCCTTGTGGATGAAGGGCTCAAACCAAACCAAACACAAAAACGGGATCCAGCTATTCTGAGCACCCACTGCCCTTCGCCTTCACAGCAGACACTTCTGTCAATGCCTCTGCCTATCTTTGCCACATAAAATGAAAACTGCAGTCAAAGACACACAGAAATGTGTGGATATTTTGTTAGTGCAGGATGTAGATTACGAAAAAAATGAAATGTACTAGGTCACTGCAGATCAAACCCAGATATTGATATGGAAGTGACAGTGTAGCCAAAATAGTAAAATGTTGCACAAATAAACCAGGTCGATTAATAACTGAGAAAATGTAGATTCAAATCACGATAGAGAGTTTGAAATTATTTAAGAACATGCTTCAGTAAAATTGACATCTGAACCCTATGTATAGTTTATTTCGGTTTTGAGATATAGCGTGGAAACAATCCCTTTGGCCCACCGGGTCCACGCTGACCAGCAATCACCCGTGCACTCTTTCTATTCTAAACACTAGGGATAATTTTTACAGCAGGCGATTAACTTACAAACCTGCGTGTCTTTGGGATGTGGGAGAAAATTGGAGTTTAGTCATCGGAGACCCAAGATGATCATCGATTCAGAAAGTACATGCCCCATGTGACATCAATTGTGCTAAAGTGGAGTAGGTTGAGAGTGGCGCTGCGGTAGAATTTATAGCGCCAGACCTGGGTTTGATCCGGACTATGGGTGCTGTCTGTGGGAAGTCTGTACGTTCTCCCTGTGACCGTGTGGGTTTCCTCCAGGTGCTCCAGTTTCCTCCTACATTCCAAAGACGTGCAGGTCTGTGGGTTAGTTGTCTTCTGTAAATTGTCCCCAGTGTACGGGTGATCGTGGTCAGCCTGAACTCGGTGGGCCGAAGGTCCAGTTTCCACACTGCATCTCCAAACTAAGCTTTGTGTTCCAAAGCATAAATATCGCCAACAATTTATTTTGGCCCAATTGCATTGACACCATGAAAGCACACCAACCCCTCTACTTCCTCAATAGACTAAAGAAATGCAGCAGGTCTCAAATTACACTTAACAATTTAGATGCCCCGTAAAAAAACATCCTATACTGATGCACCACAGCTTGGTTTGGGACCCGAAGCTGCAAGAAACACATCCCATTCCATCACGCAAACAAGTCCTCCCCCATTGACCCTATCTAGAGTCCACACTGAATGAATGAATTAATACATTATTGTCACAAGTGACAAGTCACAGTGAAGTTTTATTTGCTTGTATACCCAAGGTATACAATAGTCACCACATAAAGGGCCCTTACAAAGTTACAAAGTACCCCACGCCAGGTCCTCCTTTGTTCTTCCCCACCCCACAGCCACCCCCCCACGCCAGGTCCTTCTGTCTTGGGAAATCAGACAACATAATCAAGGACCACTCACACCCATGTCATTCCCTCTCATACCCTCTCCCATCAGTCTGCGGATACAAAAGCTTCAAAGTAATTCAGCTTCAGGCACAGCTTTCCCCCACTGTTATTGGACTCTTTACCAATTCATTCATATAATAAGGATTTACTCCCCATCTCCCAATCTGCCATGTTGCACTTTTTCTAACTTCACTTGCTCTGTCGCTGTAAAACTATATACTGTAAACTGTTTATTTTCTCTTTTTGCATAACCTGTTGTACTCACATATGGATAATTTACCTGGACAGCTTGCAAAACAATGCTTTTCACTGTAATCTCGATACACATCACAATAATAAACCATACTAAGCCAAACCTGATGAATTATTAGAAACACGAGGAACTGCAGACGCTGGAATCTTGAGCAAAACATAACGTGCTGGAGTAACTTAGCAATTCGAGCAGCATCTGTGGAGGGAATGGATATGCAACATTTCTGGTCGGGATCCATTTTTGGACCAAGTTATTGCCTATCCATTCCCTCCACAGATGCTGCCTGACCCATTGAGTTACTCCAGCACTTGGTGTTTTGTTGGTAAACTGTTAACAGCATCTCAAAGTGATCTAACGGCACTCTTAGTTTAAGAAGAAAACCCTTTTACATCCTCCTAGAATAAATGTTGATGCCCAAAACTGCCAACTATTCACCTCCGAGGTATAGAGCAAATTAAAAGGAATGCATCTGATCAAATAACCAGACTTTAACCCAGTGGGGCTCCATATCCATGCGTTTCATCCATTCTTGCTGGGAATTGAAAACTCAGATACGATTGTCCACCGTTTAATAATATCTAAGTTCAAACGGTCTCTTTGACTACGCAAATACAGAAACATCAATATGAGACCAATAAGTCTGGTAACAAATACATCTTGAAACACCATTATTCTACACTGCACAGTGGTTCCAGTACTGTAAATGTTTTAAAGTATTCCTCCAGGATATCAAGTTAAATATTAATGCAGGAGGAAGTATCCGGTATCTTAAGACAGTAAAAAAAACTCTGCTGAGTCTGAAGACCATACAAACATTTCTTTAAATCCGACAGTGCATACCACATAAATTATGCTCTGTATATTTATATTTCCTATGGTGTGATATTCCTGCACTAGGAAGCTATGGGTCTATGTCTTATAATTATCCCTTATGCCTAGACTCTCAGACACTGACCGCAGAATCCCAAAGTTACACTACCACATTGTATCATAGTGTATCCCTGGAACCTATTGTTATCCATCCAGAAAAATCCAAAACGTACCTATCCCTTCCATTGACTCCATTTACACCTCACACTGCCTCGGCAAAGACACCAGCATAATCAAGGATAAGTTGCACCCCGGCCACTCTCTCATCGGGCAAAAGGTACAGAAGTGTGAAAACGCACACCTCCAGATTCAGGGACAGTTGCTTCCCAGCTGCTATTAGCCAACTGAATCATCCTACCGACAACTTTTCGCTCTACCTTGGTGCACATATCAATAAACTAAACTCATGGTCATGGTGACCAGGTACCTGATGTAGTCGAGGAAGGAACTGCAGATGCTGGTTTTAATCGAAGATAGACATAACAAACTGGAGTAACTCAGCGGGGCAGGTAGCACCTCTGGAGAGAAGGAATGGGTGATGTTTCGGGTTGAGACCTTTCTTCAGTCTGAAGATGGGCCTTGACCCGAAACATCACCCATTCCTTCTCTCCAGAGATGCTGCCTGTCCCACTGAGTTACTCCAGTTTTTTGTGTCTACCTGATGTAGTGGGGTTGGCAGAGTTTCCAATCTGCCAACAGTAATGCCAGATTCCTAGAACATAGGAGCAGGCACAGCACAGGAACGGGCCATTCAGCCCACAATATCCATACCCAACCCGATTCAAAGTTAAACTAATCCCCTTTGTCCGCAAGTGATTCCCTGCAATAATCTTGTGCCTATCCTAAGGTCTCCTAATTACCACTATTGTATCTGCTTCCACCATCACCCCAGGCACTCAACACCTTTAGTGTAAATAAAACTGCCCCACACATCTCGTTTAAACGTTACCCCTCTAACCTTAAAGCTATGCCCTCTAGTCTTTGGCATTTCCACCCCAGAGAAAAACCTTCTGACTGTCTACCCTGAAAACTACTGTCAGGTCGTCCCTCAAAATTGGACATTCAAGAGAAAACAATTCCAAGATTGTCCAAACTCTCCCAACAGCTAATAACCTCAAATCCAAGTGGTGGATTAGGACGGCATGGTAGCTCTGGAGACCCGGGTTCGATCCGGACTACGGGCGCTGTCCGTACGGAGTTCGTCCATTCTCCCCGTGACCAGCATGGATTTTCTCCGGGATCTCCGGTTTCCTCCCACACGCCAAAGACGTACAGGTGTGTAGGCTAATTGGCTTGGTAAAAATTGTAAAACGTCCCTAGTGTGTGTAGGATATTCCTGGGGATTGTTGTTCGGCATGTCCCGTGGGTCAAAGGGCCTGTTTACACACTGTATCTCTAAGCTAAGCTATACAGTGTGGAAGAAGGAACTGCAGATGCTGGTTAAAACCAAAGATAGACACAAAAAGCTGGAGTAACTCATATGTAAATAATATGTATATCGACATACATCAGACCTAAAACAAACAAATAATAACAGTGCAATGGGCCAAATTGAATGCCTCTACGTCTTATTTGGAGGTTGTAACGTTTAATTTGATGGCAGCAGGGAAGCAGCTGCTCCTGAACCTGGACTTGCAGTTTTCAGGCTCCTGTACCTTTTTCCTGGGGTGAATGTTTTGAGGCAGCGATTCCTGTAAATGCATTCGATGGTGGGCGGCCAGTACCCGTGATGGGCTGGGCAGTGTTCACAACTTTTTTTTTGCAATCTTCTTGGCTCCGGGGCGTTTGAGTTGTGAATGGGAACCAGGCAGCATGCTCTGTACTGTACACCTGTAGAGGTCCAGGAGCATCCTCGCCGTCCGACACACAGCGAGGGTTGTAATACTTCCTCCTGAACCAACACCATCTGGTCAGTTTGCATCAGACCCACAAATCAGGGACCGCTGCGGGAACTGGTGGCCAGGAACGGAGAAGCAATTGTAGCGGCGTTAATAAAACACACTACAGTGCTGGGGTAACTCATTGGGTCGGGTAACATCTGTGGAGGCAACGGACAGGCTACGTTTCGGGGCGGGAGGGACCCTGATTCAGACTTCGTCCATTCCCTCCACCGGTGGCGCCTGGCCCGCTGAGTTCCTCCAGCACTTTTGTGATTTTCGCTCAGAATTCCAGCATCTGCAGTTCCTAGTGTATCTCTGAACTTTAGCCCACGCCGTGATCATATCATCAGCCGCTGCACAGTGGGCCTTAACTGGGTCTGGCCACCGGGTTGTGGACAAATCTAACGCGCGGTTTTCACCCAGACTTCCCATTTACTGAAAGCCATTGAACCCAGTCCGAGTATGACGGGGGAGAGGAGAGGTTAATGGGTGATGTTTATTCTCAGTGCAGTCATTAAATAGCGGCGTGCTGTTTCAGAACCATTGTGAAGCCACTGTCCTCACACCCTCTCCTCCCCTCTCCCCCCCTCTCTCCTTCCCCCCTTCCCTCTTCCTCCCCCCCTTCCCTCTTCCTCCCCCCTTCCCTCTTCCCCCCCCCTTCCCTCTTCCTCCCCCCCTTCCCTCTTCCCCCCCCTTCCCTCTTCCTCCCCCCCTTCCCTCTTCCTCCCCCCCCCTTCCCTCTTCCTCCCCCCTTCCCTCTTCCTCCCCCCCTTCCCTCTTCCTCCCCCCCTTCCCTCTTCCTCCCCCCCCTTCCCTCTTCCCCCCCCCCTTCCCTCTTCCTCCCCCCCCCTTCCCTCTTCCTCCCCCCCCCTTCCCTCTTCCTCCCCCCCCCTTCCCTCTTCCTCCCCCCCTTCCCTCTTCCTCCCCCCCCTTCCCTCTTCCTCCTCCCCCCTTCCCTCTTCCTCCCCCCCTTCCCTCTTCCTCCCCCCCCCTTCCCTCCCCCCCCCTTCCCTCTTCCTCCCCCCCCCCTTCCTCTTCCTCCCCCCCCCCTTCCCTCTTCCTCCCCCCCCCCTTCCCTCTTCCTCCCCCCCCTTCCCTCTTCCTCCCCCCCTTCCCTCTTCCTCCCCCTTCTCCCCCCTTCTTCCTTCCCATCTCCGCCCCTTTCCTACGCTCCCTTCCCCACCCCTCATGCCCTGCCCACCTCCTCCCCTCTCCTGGACTCGGGGGCTAGAAGCACAAGCACGCTCTCCTGTTAATTAAAGAGACAATGCCCGACTTTTCTCGCCCTCACTGTATCAATAAGGAGCGAAGCCGATTGTTCAGCCTTTGTCGGCCGCGCCACCTGTCCCGCAGTCACCCTCACGCCTCTCCCGATCAACTATTTGTTCAGCCGCCCCTTTCAAGACAAATAACACGCCGCGGGTTTAAAGAAAATCTCATTATAGCCACCAACCGGTGGCCTTTTGTCCGAGTAATGCATCTTTTATTTTCGGATTCAGGTAGAGGCGCAGGGCTGGTGAATAGCAGCGAGTGGAGTGTGTGTGTCATTGTGTTCGCGGGTACAATGGGTGCACCTGCGGCGACGGGACGGGATAGAGCTGGGTCGCCCATTCACTGGGGCATCACTGCCCGCTCCTTGTTAATATTATCCAAATCACACGGAGAAGAATGACCTTCGGCAGGGGAGATACAGTATGGGAACAGACCCTTCGGCCCACCGAGTCCATCCTAAGCAGCAACCCCTTATTTGCACTCATCCTATACTGGTAATAGAGTCATATAGCATGAAAAGACCCCTTTCCTCCAGCTTGCCCATGCAGACCAACATGTCTCAGTCTGAAGATGGGTTTCCATCTGAAATATCACCCATTCCTTATATCTAGAGATGCTGCCTGTCCCACTGAGTTACTCCAGCATTTTATGTCTATGTTCCATCTGCACTAGACTCACCTTCCTACGTTTGGCCCATAACCCTCGAAACGTCTCCTTTCCATGATCCTGTCTAAATGTTTCCTAAGTGTGCAATAGTATGTGCCTCAACTACCTCCTCCGGCAGCTTGCTACAAATACCTACCACCCGTAGTGTAAAAAAGTTGTCCCTCGGGTTCCTATTAAATGAAGTGGTAAAAACAGGTTGTGAGTTATTATTGCTCAGTTTGCTGTTATATTAAGATACAGCTAAAATGGGCGAACCTGGTCTTTCATATGACTGAGGCCATTACATCAAAAAATAGATTGTTCTCCAATGTCCAAGACTGCACTGTGGTATAAATCAGTCTCTGCTCTTACATGTGAGGCTGTGTGAGGATGTACTATGGTGCAGATGAGGTTCTGCTTTTGATTCAGGTGGGAGGCACAGTGGTGCTGTGATAGTGTTGATGCCTCACAGAGTCAGAGACCCGGGTCCAATCCCGATTATGGTTGCTGTCTGCACAGAGTTTGTACGTTCTCCCCGTGACCACGTGGGTTTTCTCCGGGTGCTCCGGATTCCTCCCACACTCCAAATACGTACAGGTTTGTAGCTTAATTGGCTTCCGTAAATTTAGTGTGCAGGAAAGTGCTAGTGTATGGGGCGGTCGCTGGTCGGAGTGGACTCTATTGGCCGAAGGGCCTGTCTCCATTCTGTTTCTCTAATCTAAACTAAACTAAAGGTGTGAAATCAAACCGCTGATGCAGCAGCAGCACTTGTCTTTTTCCACAGTTGTTTGTCCTTACAGATCCTCATTTCCATAGTCACATAATAATGATAATCCTAATAACTTTCTTTGTATAGCATGTTTCATACAATTGAATGCAACCCAAAGTGCTTTGCACAAAAACACAGGTCGACACAAAAATATAATTTTAAACAATCAGGACATAGACAGTTAATAACATAAAAAGCACAGATTTATATACAAATATAAAGTTTAAAACAATTGAGAGTGTAAAAGGACAAAAAATAAAATCACTGAGGTCAAAATCAGAGTCCCAGATGCTATCTGAGCACATGAGCTGCTGAAGGGTATGCTGAGATAAATACAAGAGAATAAAGGTAACTCATAGAGTCTAATAGTGTGAAAACAGGACCTTCAACCTAACTTGTCCACACCGGCCAACATGTGCCATCTACACTAGTCCCACCTGCCTGCATTTGGCTCATACCCCTCCAAACCTGTCCTATCCATGTACCTGTCTGAATGTAGACACAAAATGCTGGAGTAACTCAGCGGGTGAGGCAGCATCTATGGAGAGAAGGAATTGGCGACGTTTCGGGTGGAGACCCTTCTTCAATGTTTCTGAAACATTATGATAGTGCCTTCCTCAACTACCTCCTAGGACAACTTGTTTCATCCACCCACCACCCTTTGTGTGAAAAAGTTACCCCTCAGGACCCTATTAACTCTTCCCCTCCCCCCCCCCACCTTAAACCTATGATTCTTGATGCCCCTACTCTCGGCAAGAGACTCTGTGCGTATCTATTCATCTCATGATTTTGTACATTTTCAAGCTGATATTTTTTTTGAATAGCTATACATTTAGTCCCATTCCCCTCAACCTTTCCCCACAGCTTTTTCAAATCCACAAGGACTCCTTAAGTTACCATTCGCTGGTCTGTGGCATTCAGAGATGTGCACAGCAGCAGTCTATTCTGTTGCGGCAGCAAGCAATGGAATCTGCTTCACACAGCTGAGCATCTTGATGTAGAATTGCATTTTCACTTTAACAGTGTTGACAATATGACTTACTGTCTCTTTATCGAATGCCCCAACCGATGAAGGCAAGCAAACCACAAGCCTTCTTCACCGCTCTGTCTACATGTGTAGTCACTTTCGGGGAGCAATGGACTTGAACCCTTTATGCCCCTGTCCCACTTGGAAACCTGAACGGAAACCTCTGGAGACTTTGCGCCCCATCCAAGGTTTCCGTGCTGTTCCCGGAGGTTCCCGGAGATTTTTGTCGGTCTCCCTACTGGTCGAAAGTGGTTTCCGCTTCTTCTATAATTCTATCTTGAAATTCTTCTATTCCGGGAACCCGCACGGAAACCTTGAGTGGGGCGCAAAGTCTCCAGAGGTTTCCGTTCAGGTTTCCTAAGTGGGACAGGGGCATTAGATCCCTCTCTATATTAACGCTGATCAAGGTTTTGCCATTAACGATACACTTCTGCCTTACTTTGACTTTCCAAAGTACAACACCTCACACTTATCCCAGATACAATTCCATTTGCTATTTCTCCACCCATTGCTATTTGATATGGAATTGAACTTCGTATTTTGTACTTTTGCAGTCAGGTCTTTCAGCTTCTTAGAGTTTATGCAGGCAGCAAAAATATTTAAGGGTCCTTAAAATATGGAATCATTATTTTAGAAACTCAAGGAGATTAAGAAAAATAATTACTGTTAAATATTATCTGAGTGAGGCATTCAGGAAAATAAGGAGAACTGTGGAGAAGATAAGACAAAAAGCTGGAGTAACCCAGCGGGTCAGACAGCATCTCTGGAGAAAAGGAATAGGTGACATTTAGGGTCAAGACCCTTCTTCAGACTGAGAGTCAGGGAAAAGGGAAACCTGAGATATAGATGGTGATGTTGAGAGATATAGCACAAATGAATGAAAGATATGCATAAAAGTAACAATGATAAAGGAAACAGGCCATTGTTAGCTGTGAACTAGGTGAAAACGAGTTACAGACAATGAGACTCAACAAGATGACTGAAGATTGTACGACTTGGGTGGGGGAGGCATGGAGAGAGAGGGGATGCAAGGGTTACTTGAAGTTAGAGAAATCAAGATTCATACCCCTGCGGTGTAAGCTGCCCAAGCGAAATATGAGATGCTGTTCCTACAATTTGCGTTTGGCCTCACTCTGACAATGGACGTAGCCTGGGACTAAAGGTCAGTGTGGGAATGGGAAGGGGAATTAAAGTGTTTGGCAACTGGGAGATCAGGCGGACTGAGCGAAGGTGTAACCGGGAGATCAGTTGGTCCAGGCGTTCTGAGCGAAGATGTGAACCTAATAAGTAAGGTTGCCAAAGCTGAAAGGATGGGATGATTGAGGAACAGAGAACCAAGTTGGGAGAGAGTGAGGAACATAAATAAGATGTGTGAATTACAAGGCACAACACAAGAGCACCACATTATTCTCAAGAGTCAAGAGACCAAAGTGTTCAATTAAGATATGTAACGCCAAAGGAACAGTTACATTCTTACTTGCAGCAGCATAACAGGCCTGTAAACACAATACACACAGATAATATATAACACACAAAAATTCAATTGTATTAATTCTGATTTTAATAAATAATAGCGCTCATCAATGACTGAAGGAATGGGTGATGTTTCAGGCTTCAGTCTGAAGAAGGGTCTCGATCTGAAACGTCACCCATTCCTTCTATCCAGAGATGCTGTTTGTCCTGCTGATTTTCTCCAGCATTTTGTGTCTATCTTCAGTGTAAACCAAAGTTGCAGTGTCTTCCTACACATCAGTGACTGGTCTAGGTGTGATCCATGGGACTGATCAAAAAAAACCTCAAAGATTTGATCTTGATTTTTCAATTGCAGGTAAAGAGCAAATTGAAGATCGCTCAAGCTGGGACTCATGACAGGGCATTTGGAAACGAGAATTCATCACAACCTCAGAGAGAGAAAATAGTACCTTATTTTCAAAATTTTCACATCTCAAACATTAAATGGCCAGTGAGCAGCAGGAGAAGAGGCATTTTCTAAAAAGAAAATCACCAATGACTACGACTGGATCTTGTCACGAGGGAGTTTGTGTAGATTGAACAAACAGGAAGAGTAGTTGGGTGAGATAGGAGGAGTGTGAGTTAGCTCCGAGCCCCAGTTTTGCAGTTAGTCTTTTATTAGAAGTAGCAAGTCACCAGTAGATAGTCACATTTGCCTACACTGAAATAAATGTGGGTATTTTTAAATAGACGCATGATAGAGAAGTGTATTATAATTATAATTCACTCAGTAGTCCAGCAGGTAATTTCCTTAATACATCCAATATTCCTTTAACTTAATTTGTTTATCAAATGTTAAAATAATGCACGAGGGTTTCCATAGGAAGACGGTAATACAATCGGATATTGACCATGTATTGATACTGTCACTGGAGGTCAAATTTAATACAGCATTTTAAAATCTTATATAATCTGTATGGTGAAAAATAATGGAATGGAAAACAGAAGTCTCTGTGCTACTGGTGTGGAAGGAAGTATTTTGGCCCATTGAGTCCATAGTGTCTTTCTATAAGGACAATTCCACTCTGCGTTCTCTCACCATCCACCTGCAAACGTTTTCCTGTCCCTTGCTTCTCCACTTCACATTTGAATGCTCCTAGTTCCCAGCAAATGGTGACACAGGTGGATGGGTTCATGAAAAGGTGCTTCACTCGCTTGCTTTCATAGGCAGAGGATTCAGTCTCGTCTGAAACCACTGGAAAAGCATTTCAGATCCTTACAATTCACAGTGTTAAAAGAAACCCTCAGGCCACTTCGGGGTCTTTTTTGCCATTCAGTTTCCTTCCTTGTTCTCGCTTCTTGATTCTTTTGTGGTCAGAACAGTTTCCACTGACTGGAACACAAAGAACTCAGAACCCAAGTCGTACCAGCTTCAAAGTCGTCTTGTTGAGTCTCATTGTCTGTAACGCGTTTTCACCTCAGCCTCCAGCACTCCAGTGAGAGCAAACCTCACCCTATCCGTCCTCCTCTTGTAACTAAAGCCCTCCATTCCAGGCAACATCTCAGCCAACCTTTCCTCCATTGTTTGTAACGTTACCACAGTGTGGTGACCAGAACCAAACACAACTTTCCTGGTGTGGCCTAACCAAAGTCTTGTACAAGTGCAATATGATGTCCCATATTTTATACCCAATACCCCTGTCCATGTTATTGGGATCCCATCAACCTGTGTCACAATTTTCAGGAAGCTTAACATCTAAGATGGTGCAAAAGCCTTGCGACTCTTTGCATGCTGGTCCCAGACGTTAATCTGAAATCATTCATTCCAATCTCTCCACTCTTTTAAATCTTTATTCCAGCAATAGCACTAAATGTTATTCCATGTTTAGTTTAGTTTAGAGATAGAGCGCAGAGTTCACACCGACCAGAGGTCCCCGCACATTAACACTGCCCTACACACACTAGGGACAATTTACACTTATACCAAGTATACAAACCCAAGCCAATTAACCTACAAACCTGTACGCGGGAGAAAACCGAAGATCTTGGAGAAAACCCACGCGGTCACGGGGAGAACGTACAAATTCTGTACAGACAGCACCCGTAGTGGGGATCGAACCCGGGTCTCCAGTGCTGTAAGGCAGCAACTCTACCGCTGCGCCACCGTGCCACCCACATCTGTTTCTGTACACTGTTATAATCAGTATTTTCGCTGAGCGGATAGCATGCAACTGGAACGCTTCTCACTCTACCCCAGTCGACATGACATTAATAAACTAAACTCAAGAACTAAACTTTGAAGCTGCAGTCCGCTGTCCCTTGCACAAATGGCAGGTATACTTCGTAGGTTCCCTCCCATCTCTTCTGTATGTCCAGCCAATATTGGATGACCCAGAAATTCATTACTCTCTGGATGGAGAAAGTTTTTCACACCTTGGTCATAAATGGCTGATATCAGAACCTGAGACATGGCTCCAGCTCTAGAACCCTGAACCAGAGGAAACACCTTTGCTGCAGCTATTCTTTCAAACACGATATGAATTTTTCAATCAGATCAGTTCTTATTCTTCTAAGCTCTTTAGTGTTATCTTTCTTTCTGCTGACTGGTTAGCACGCAACAAAAGCTTTTAACTGTACTTCCATACACGTGACAATAAACTAAACTGTAACTCTAACTGGAGTAGGAGCCCATCCTTCTTTTTGTAAAATATTTTTATTAGAAGTAAATACATATTAAGAAGGAATAACATAAAATAAAAAGAAAGAGACATATTATTCATCACATACATCCTTAATATTTTTAAGGTTTACAATCATTCTTATTTATACTTCTATACTTTTTATTATTTTATAACAGAAAGAAGATAGTAAAGAGAAATAATAAAAATAAATAAAATAAAAGTAGAAAATGAATAATATGAGTGGAGTATTAGCAAGCTATACTTCATTGGAGATATATCCGTGGTCTATTATATATAGTTCTTCACCTATTCCTTCACTCAGGTTTCAGTCAGGCCCTCGAACCGGACCACCTTGACCCTTTAAATATTCAATAAATGGAGACCATATTCCTCTGAACTGATCTAGCTTGTCCAAAATATCAAGTCTTAATCTTTCCAGATGAAGTGTCTCCGACATTTCTGTAATCCACATTTTGATTGTGGGGGATGTAGGACCTGTCCAAAATCTTAATATTATTTTTTTACCAATTATTAAACTATAATCGATAAAAATTCTTTGCTGTGTTGTTAGTAGTTGATCCGTTTCTAATATGATTAATTTTGAGTCTGGAGTCAGATTTGCGTTAACTATATTCGAGATTATCTTAAAAATTTCTGTCCAAAAGTTAGTAATTTTTATACATTTTGTGAATGAGTGCGTTAGATTAGCTTCTAAATGCTGACATTTATCACATATATAGCAGAAACATTTGAAAAAATTCTGTTTAATTTGGATTTTGAAAAGTGTAATCTATGTAAAACTTTAAATTGTATCAAAGAGTGTCTGGCATTTAATGAGCAGTGGTGTATATTTTGTAAACTTTCATTCCATACTTCTAGACTAATTGTTTGACCTAATTCGTTTTCCCATACTTGCCTATATATTTCGGACATTGGTACATCATTTTCCAATAAAATATTATAAATATATGATATTAATTTTTCTGTGTTCGGATATTTATTTAGACATTCATCTAAAATTTCTGTCTTTCTATTTCTAAAATCCTGTGTGATTTAACATAGTCTCTAATTTGTAAATATCTAAAATACTCTTTTGAGTGTAATCCGTAATTTTGTTGTAATTCCCGAAATGAAAGAAAGAGACTTTCCCTGTAGAGATCACCCATCTTATTAATTCCATAGTTCTTCCATTGTAAAAAAACTTTATCCATCATTGAGGGTTTAAAAGTAATGTTGTTAACAATGGGAAGAGCCAGTGGTATACTTTTCAATTTTAATGTTTTCTGTAATTGTTTCCAAATACGTATCCCACTTTCTATTATTGGATTTCCTCTATAAATTTTCTTAGGTATTTTAGTATTGACAAATAAAATTAAGCTAATTTCGAAAGGTGAACAATCTTCCTTTTCCATTTTTAATCAGTTTGGCTGTTTATCTAATTCTTCCAACCAAAAATTCATATTTTTAATATTAACTGCCCAGTAGTAAAACATAAAATTAGGCAGTGCAAAACCTCCATTTATTTTTGATTTACATAGATGTTTTTTATTTATTCTATGGCTCTTATAATCCCAAATAAAATTGGTAACTATAGAGTCCACTTTCTTAAAAAAAATTTTAGGAAGATATATCGGGATCAGTTGAAACAGGTATAATAATTGCGGAAGAAAAATCATTTTTATCGCATTAATTCTACCTAGCATTGAAATAGGTAATGTTTTCCAATATAGGATATTCTTAAGTAGTTTATTCAGTAGTGGTGGGAAATTAGATTTAAGCCCATCCTTCTGCATGCGAAAGGTCTACAGTCCTGACCTACCATCGACCTCTTTGGAGACTTTTGGACTACCTTTAATCGGACTTTACAGGATTTTTTCCTGCACTAATCGTTAGTCCCTTTATCCTGTACCTGCACACTGTGGACGGTTAGATTGTAATCGTGTATAGTCTTCCCACTGGATAGCACACAACAAACCGGCAGTTGCCCAGCGGTAGAGTTGTTGACTCACAGAACCAGAGATCCTGGTCAGGTTTGATTCCAACCTCGGGTGCTGTCTACACAGAGTTTCCTGTGATCAAGTGGTTTCCTCGGGGCGCTCCGGTTTCCTCCCACTTGCCAAAGACGTGTGGGTTTGTAGGTTAATTGGCTTCTGTAAATTGTCCTTAGTGTGTAGGATAAAACTAGTGTACGGGCGGTTACTGGTCGGCACGGACTGGGTGGGCTGAAGGGCTTGCTTCTGCTCTGTATCTCTAAAACCCAACTAAAACTAAAAAAGCTTTTCGCTGTACCTTGACACATGTGACAAGAAACAAAACCATTCAACAAACTAGCCTTTGCTGCACTCCCTCGACTACATCCATGGCCGAGAGATCATGTCTTTGTGCACCAGTGCACCCTTACCAGGGTCCTAATTAAATGCAGTAAGACGTTGTTTAATTCTAGTTTTAGAGATTCAGCGTGGAAACAGGCCCTTCGGCCCACCGAGTCCGCACCGACCAGTGATCCCCACACATTAACACTATCCTACACTAGGGCCAAATGTTTTAACATTTATACCAAGCCAATTAACCTACAAACCAATACGTCTTTGGAATGTGGGAGGAAACCAAAGTTATCGGAGAAAACCCACACAGGTCACGGGGAGAACGTACAAACTCCGCACAGACAAGTCTGGATCGAACCCGGGACTCTGGCGCTGTAAGCGCTGTAAGGCAGCAACTCCACCAATGCGCCACCGTGCTGCCCACATCTTTTCTCTTGAATCCTCTGGCAATAAGCAACAACATACCATTTCTTCTTAATTGCTTACTATACCTGCAAGTTAACTTTCTGCGTTCAAGGTCTTCTCTGAAATGGATGACCTTGCATTGTATCAGATCATATTCCATCAGATATATTACATCTACCTATTGACAGAAACACCAGCACTGATCCCTGCAGCACATACTAGTCACAACTCCAAATTTGAAAATGGTCCATTTATTCCTGTTTACTGTTCTGCTTCAGAAGGATTTAGACAGTCATATGAACAGGCAGCGAATAGAGGAATTAGGACCAGATGTGGGCGGGTGAGATGAGTTTAATTTGGCATCAAGTAAACAGAATGGGCTGAATGGCCTGTTTTTGTGGTGTATTTTATGTTATATGTTCTCCTTCTATGTTCTAAGTTCACCTTGTGTATTACCCCAGTCCCATGTACTTGACCCTTGCTTTTTAATAACTGGAGATTCTCCTGCAGTTCATGTTGAATTAATGTGAGGGAGCACGGTAAATTGACGACTGACGTTTTGCACTGAGTGCCACATTCCATCGAGCTTGTGAACAGGGACTGGAATATCACATGTGAATCAATGTCTGTTGGCGGTCTCCTCCTGCGATCTCGTAGCAGGGAATTTCCTGGCTTACGATACGGAGGCAGCCACCATTGTGAGTGAAAAGACTGTCATTTCTCAGTGAATTTACAGGCCAAGTGTCACCCTACATTTATGATATTGATTACTCCAGTCACTCTGCACTGTGGAAAATAATTGGGCTACATAAATCCATAGGTGTATGTCACTGGAGCAGAATTAGGCCATTCAGCCCATTGAGTCTACTCCACCATTCAATATTGGATGATTTATCCCTTTCATCCCCTGCCTTCTCCACATAACCTCTCACACCTTACTAATCAAGAACCTAGTCTCTCACACCTTACTAATCAAGTCAAAAATACTTAAAAATTGGCTTCCACAACCATCTGTGGCAGTGAATTCCACAGATTCACCATCCACTGACTATAGAAATTCCTCCTCATCTCCTTTCTGAAAGTACGTCCTTTTATTGTGAGACTATGCCCTTTTGACCTAGACTCTCCCACTAGTGGAAACATCCTCTCCGCATCCACTGTAACCAGCCACTTTCATTATCCGGTAAGTTTCAATGAGGACCCCTCCTCGCCCTTCTAAACTCCAGCGAGTACAGGCCCAGAGCCGTCAAATGTCGAATCATCCTCAGGATCATTCTCGTATTAGGTTCTTTACTTTTCTTTAATCATGGGCAATCGCAATAGCAGGTAACTCAACCTGCCGTCTCCACGTGTTCCCCCAGCGGACTTCCTGCGCTACACAAAACACGTCCCCAATATACCAATTGCAGGTAGGAATTAAAATGAATGCGGGGCGTGGCTGACTTACCAAAATCTTATACAATAATAATAATATAATTAGTAGTCATATAATAATAACTATAGCAATAAAAATTCTATAGTATTATTATAAACCTTACAAAAGTAAAAGCAATACAATAAGAAAAGATTACACAGGTATTACGACCAGCAGAATTAGTGTTGGATTGGTTAACTTGGTAAATAGACCTGCTCTCTAAACAGATAGTGTCGTTCAAAATATTAACAAACAACGAGAAGGATGAATGGATTGTAGAATAAATATGTGGGAGATGGGTAGGTAGATACGTGACTGACTCATACACACAGCTGAAAGGGATTATGATTTAAAGATAAGAGCTGGAATGCTCAAGAACCAGAGGAAATAGGTTTAAGGTGAGGGGGAAAGGTTTAATAGGAACCTATTTTCACGCAAAGGATGGTAGGTGTATGGAACGAGCAGCCGGAGGGGGTAGTTGAGGCTGGGAAAATCGCAACATTGAAGAATCATTTGGACAGGTACATGGATAGGACAGGTTTAGAGGGATATGGGCCAAATGCAGGCATGTGGGACTAGAGTAGAAACTGTCCATGAATCTGGAATTATGTCCACATCCAGACTTTTTTCAATTAAGAAACCAATGGCAAGTTTAATAGTAAAGAGGAAAGATTTAATAGGATGCTGAGTGGCAACTGTTAGACTCCGAGGGTGGTAGGTATACGGAATGATCTGCCACAGGAGGTAGTTACATCAGAAAATACAACATCAGTTAAAAGACATTTGGATAGGTGCATGGATGGAAACGGTTTAGAGGGATATGGACCAAATGCAGGCAGGTGGGCCAAGTGTATTTCAAGACAGAGAGAGAGAGAGAGAGAGAGAGAGATGAGATTGAGATGGTTGAGTGATTTTTGATGGTTTGAGTATTATAGAGAGAGAGAGAGAGAGAGAGAGAGAGAGAGAGAGAGAGAGAGCCCGACCTACTCGTTCTTCCTGCGTCTTTTGAATAACTGGGGTGGTGGAGGGGCCGGGGACGGGGAAGTCACTCACAGCGGGTGGACCACAACGCGGAGCAGACCCATTGTGACATCATCAGCGAAAGACAGTAGTTTTTTAATTCAAAGTTTTGTCAGATATTTGACCATTTTCAGTAATAACTCAAGAAATAAAGCATGAAATGTTCAGATATGGCAAAAAAAAAAAAAAAGAGGGAAAGCAAAGGTTTGGTTGATTCATGCCTGGGATGTGGCTACCTCTGGAAATGTTGGCATTTTGTGTCCAACTGCAATTATTCTTCAACTGCAGTCTAACTCTGATCCAGTAGTGCCTCAAGGACAATGGTCCTTTAAGGCCAAGTTAAGACTTTACAATTTTAAGAACTTTGAAACTCGAAGGTTATAAGATGGTGCCAGAAATGTGGTGACTCTTGTGGTCTGCCTCAGTATAATTACTACTCTTGCACTGTTGTACTGGTGTATAATTGTGCCTATGTATAGCAATATTACACTGACTTGTATGCAAAAACTGTACCTGGGAACCTACGTGACAATAATGTATATTGAGTTAGACAAAAATGCTAGAGGAACTCAGCGGGTGAGGCAGCATCTATGGAGCGAAGGAAATAGGCAATGTAACGATGCCTATTTCCTTCGCTCCATAGATGCTGCCTCACCCGTTGAGTTCCTCCAGCATTTTTGTCTACCTTCGATTTTCCAGCATCTGCAGTTTCTTCTTAAACAAGTGTATTGAGTTCTTGCATTCTTTAAAGAATGAATTCTTGTTGCAGCAGCTTCTGGAAAGTTGTTTTACTTGATGCCTGTGTATAATGTGGTCATTGCAAATTGGCTATGTTGTCTAGGAACCAAATATTGATAAATATCAAATATTAATTCTAAAGGAAATACAAATCAGGCATTTTCTATAAATGAAAATTTATCTGTCAATCAATTTTCGTGCATGAGCAATAAGTTGAGAAACTATCTGGGGAATTGTAACAAGTGCAGACACTGCAGAACGGACAAAACTTGTGCTGAACCTGTGAACTGCAGTTTCATTAATTGAACCTGTGAACTGCAGTTTCATTATTTTCAATATATTTGAAAAGCCTGATCTATGGAGATTAATAACATACCATATTATCTTCAAATGAGACTGACTGAGAACGTTAAACCCAAAAATGCACTGCAAATCACCTCTAAAAATAGTGGAATAAAGGAATAAAACTCACCTTCTTTGGCTGGGAGACGGGGTGACTGGTCAGAATGAGATGATGTGGAATAGCTGAGCGGAGAACTACCTGCGGAAGGAGATGGGCCCGTTAATTGATGAGTCGACAAACATCCAACTAAGTACAAATTCATTACAGCAACTTTCTGTACATGTCCAGAGCCATTCTGGATGCAGGAAGCAACTGTTTACAAGTTTTATAGAAAATGTGTATATTTCCTGGGCCTCCTCCACTGTCAGAGTGAGGCCACAGGCCAATTGGAGGAACAGCGTATATTTCCTGGGTAGCTTACAACCCAGTGGTGTGAACGTTAATATCTTTAACTTCAATTAACTCCTGCATCCCTCTCACCCTCCCGCCTGGTGGTCCTACTAGTTCCACTGTTCGCATCACTGTATCCCTTCCACATCACCTCTTCCCCAGCCCAGAATGGGCCCTTATGGGCTCCACCCTTCCTTGGACATCTATTGCCAACCCTGATTTGTTCGGGCCTTTTCCTACCTTCAGTCCGCCCCCCACATTTTCAGCCTGAAGATGGGTTCCAACCCGAAATATCACCCATGCTTTTACTCCAGGGATGCTGCCCTGACCCATTGAGTTACTCCAACACTTTGTGTCTACCTTTTGAATATTGCACACAAACATCTCCTAGGTGTGAGATGATACTGTTATAACAAATTAAGTGAGGATTTAACACAAGCTGATTCAGATCTGAACAGGTCAATATAGGAAAAGTCAATGCTTCAACAGATTGCAAAGTATAATCGTTTCACTTTTGTCAAAATGGCATAAATACTCAAATTAAAATGATATAGATATAAAACATAGATCAGTACACAGTGCTGGAGTAACTTAGCGAGTCAGCCAGCATTCCTGGAGGACATAGATAGGTGATATTTTGGATCGGGACCCTCCTTCAGAGTTAGAAGACGAAACGTCAACAAGTCCATGTTTTCCTGGGGTGCTGCCTGACCCACTGAGTTACTCCAGCACATTGTGTCCTTCTTTGTAGACCTGCATCTGCAGTTCCTTGTCTACAAAGAACAGTACAAAACTACAGCAGACAGAGCGTTTAGACTCCACCATTCTAGAAGGCAAGAGCATAGGAATTGGGATTACAGTAAGGTGTGGGTTCAAGCCTGCTTCAATACGATTTTGGCCCCAACTCCACAATCTAGCCTAATCTTCATACTCCCTGACATCCCTCTGCAGGGAGTCCTTAGATTACACAAGGATTCTGTGCGTAAACTTTGTGTAACCTGAACTGGTTGTAAGATGGAAATGAACAAAGGCAGTGTATGGGACAGGACCACTGGAGCAGCTGTGATGGGAGAGTGAGTTGGCATGGGACGTTGGCCTCATTGACAGTGAGTTTCTTTAATTTTAGTGATGCATGTTCATTCGTGATAGGAACAGAATTAGGTCATGTGTCCCATCAAGTCTGCTCCACCACTCAATCATGGCTGATCTATCTTTCCTTCTCGACCCCATTCTCCTGCCTACTCCCCAAACCCCTCCACCCGCACTAATCTAGAAACTATCTATCTTCCCCTGAAAAAAAAAATTCCTTTAACTCTCCCACTGATGGAAACCTCCTCTCCACATCCACTGTATCCAGGCCTCTCAGTACTCTGTAAGTTTCAATGTCCCCCCTCATCCTTCTATACTCCAGCGAGTACAGGCCCAGTGCCGACACACGCTCATCATATGTTAACCCACTCTTTCCAAGGATCATTCTTGTAAACCTCTGGACCGTCTCCAGAGCCAGCACACCCTTCCTCAGATATGGAGCCCAAAATTGCTCACAATACCCCAAATGCTGTCTGACCCGCGCCTTATAGAGCCTCAGCATTACATTCTTGTCTTTGCATTCTAGTTCTCTCTAAATAAATGCTAGCATTGCATTTGCCTTCCTTACTACCTGTTCGACTGGCAAATTAACCTTTTGGGAATCCTTAGGCAGCATTCCCTTTGCACCTCCAATTTCTGGATTCTATTGCCATTTAGAAAACAGTCTATGTCTTTATTCCTACTACCAAAATGCATGACTCCATACTTTGCTCTGCTGTATTCCAAGTGCCACTTCTCTGCCCACTCTCCCAACCTGTCCAAGTCTTCTGCAGTGTCCCTGCTTTCTCTACACTACCTGCCCCTCCACCTATCTTCGCTTCATCTGCAAACTTGGCCACAAAGCCTTCAATCCCCTCATCCAAATCATTGATATACAACATGAGGAATAGCGCCCCAGAACTCCACTAGCCACTGTGAGCCAACCAGAAAAAGCCCTCTTTATTGCCACTCTATGGCTTCTGCCATCCAGCCAACCTGCTATCCATGCTAGTACCTTCTCTTTGAAACCATGGGCTCTCATCTTCTTCAGCAGCCTCACGTGTGACAACCTATCAAAGGCTTTCTGAAAATCTAGGTAAACAACATCCATTGACTCTCCTCTGTCTGTCCTGCTATTTATTTCCTCAAAACATTCATACAGCATGGAAACAGGCCTTTCAGCCCACCGAGTCTGCGACGACCAACGATCACCTAACTTACACACTAGGGACAATTTACAAAAGCCAATTCATCTACAAACCCACACGTCTTTGGAGTGCAGGAGGAAATTAGAGCACCCAGAGAAAACCCATGCGAACATACAAACTCCACACAGACAGCACACATAGTCAAAATCAAACCCAGGTGTTGTAAGGCTACAACTCTACCGTAGTGCCACTGTGCCACCCAATCTAGTGAACCTTCTCTGAACGCCTCCTATGCAGATATATGCATCCTTATATAGAGAGACTAAAACTGTTGTGTGTTTGAGTCAACATTCTACGTATATAGTTGTAACAAGACTTCAAACTTTATGTATCACACCATTTACAATAATGGCTGACACACTGTTTGTTTTCCAGTGACCTGTTGTGCCTGCATGCTAATTTCCTGTGGTACACATTCAAGGATACTGAGATCCATATGCACAAGAACATTCTTAAATCCTGCTTCATTGAAACAATATTCTGCATTTCTGCACTTCCAGATCAAGAGATATCCTCACATTTCCCTGTGTTATACTTGATACTAAGGGTGAAGTGGTGCTACACATCTTCCCGCTAATTCTTCTATCAATTGGCACATGTTCTTGTGCTCTGCTGATAGATATAGGTTCACCTCATCCAACCTATCTACTGTAAATACCTCTATTATTTAGTCGTCAATTCATTTTACATCGAATATACAAGATAGAACTGGAACAGGCCTTTCGGCCCACAATGTCAATGACATTTTGGGTCTGTACCCTTCTTCAGAACTGGCCCTTCCCAAAATGTCTCCCATTCTTTTTCTCCAGAGATACGGCCTGGACCGCTGAGTTCCTCCAGCACTTTGTGTCTATCTTCTGTATATACACCAGTATGAACATGCTGTTCTTTTCTACACCTACAAACCTGTACTTCTTTGGCATGTGGGAGGAGTGTAGTGTACAACAGCACCTGTAGTCAGGATCAAACCCGGGTCTCTGGCGCTGTAAGGCAGCTACTCTATCGTCATGCCACTGTGCCAACCCAGTTAAATCATATTATACACCAAGCTGTGACTAATTGCTTATTTAAATTATATTATATTTCTACAATTCTATGAGGCTGCGAATCCCATCCAACCAATGCAACACCCATTGTTAAGAAGCTAAGTAACCTGATATTAACCCATAGTCAAAAATCATCCTGGCATGGTGGCCTGGAGATGTGAGGCAGTGAGGAGAATTAGAAGGAGTGATTCTCCTGAAGGTTCTTGACTGAAACGTCACTTATTCCTTTTCATAGAATCATAGAATCATAGAAAATAGGTGCAGGAGTAGGCCATTCGGCCCTTCGAGCCTGCACCCGCCATTCAATATGATCATGGCTGATCATCCAACTCAGTATCCTGTACCTGCCTTCTCTCCATACCCCCCTGATCCCTTTAGCCACAAGGGCCACATCTAACTCCCTCTTAAATATAGCCAATGAACTGGCCTCAACTACCTTCTATGGCAGAGAATTCCAGAGATTCACCACTCTCTGTGTGAAAAATGATCTTCTCATCTCGGTCCTAAAAGACTTCCCCCTTATCCTTAAACTTTGACCCCTTGTTCTGGAGTTCCCCAACATCGGGAACAATCTTCCTGCATCTAGCCTGTCCAACCCCTTAAGAATTTTGTAAGAGAATTTTCTCCAGAGATGTTGCCTAACCAGCTGAGCTACCCCAACATTTTGTGTCTACCTAAGACATTAAAGGCTCATAATGCAGTAATGCAATAATAAGTATGCTTCACTCAGTAACTCAACACTAAGAATGGATTTTCCATTTCCTGTAACAGATTGTTTTAGGTTAGACACCCAGGAGGTTTGGGAAACAACTTTGGGTCATGGAGCTAAATTCTTTTTTGTTCATTATCCAAAGGGTCAGACAGCATCTCTGGAGGAAATGAATAGTCAACGTTTCAGTCAAGGATCTTCTTCAGGCTAAAGAAGCGTCTCAACCTGAAACGTCACCTATCCCTATTCTCTTGATATGCTGCCTGACCCAAGTCAAAGTCAAAGTCAAAAGAGTTTATTGTCATGTGTCCCTGACAGGACAATGACATTCTTTCTTTGCATAGCACAACAGAACATAGTAGGCATTGACTACAGTTACAGTGGCTTGCAAAAGTATTCATACCCCTTGAACTTTTCCACATTTTGTCACGTTACAACCACAAACGTAAATGTATTTTATTGGGATTTTATGTGATAGACCAACACAAAGCGGCACATAATTGTGAAGTGGAAGGAAAATGATACATGGTTTTCAAATTTTTTTACAGATGAAAAACTGAAAAGCGTGGCGTGCAAAAGTATTCAGCCCCCTTTACTCTGATACCCCTAAATAAGATCCAGTGCAACCAATTGCCTTCAGAAGTCACCTAATTAGTAAATAGAATCCACTTGTGTGTAATCTAATCTCAGTATAAATACAGTTGTTCTGTGAAGGCCTCAGAGGTTTGTTAGAGAACATTAGTGAACAAACAGCATCATGAAGCCCAAGGAACACCCCAGACAGGTCAGGGATAAAGTTGTGGAGAAGTTTAAAGCAGGGTGAGGTTATAAAAAATATCCAAGCTTTGAACATCTCATGGAGCACTGTTCAATCCATCATCCAAAAATGCAAAGTGTATGGCACAACTGCAAACCTACCAAGACATGGCCGTCCACCTAAACTGACAAGCCGGGCAAGGAGAGCATTGATCAGAGAAGCAGTCAAGAGGCACATGGTAACTCTGGAGGAGCTGCAGAGATCCACAGCTCAGGTGGGAGAATCTGTCCACAGGACAACTATTAGTCGTGCACTCCACAAATTGGGCCTTTATGGAAGAGTGGCAAGAAGAAAGCCATTGTTGAAACAAAGCCATAAGAAGTCCCGTTTGCAGTTTGCCACAAACCATGTGGGGGACACAGCAAACATGTGGAGGAGGGTGCTCTGGTCTGATGAGACCAAAATTGAAGTTTTTGGACTAAATGCAAAATGCTATGTGTGGCGGAAAACTAACACTGCACATCACCCTGAACACACCATCCCCACTGTGAAACATGGTGGTGGCAGCATCATGCTGTGGGGATGCTTTTCTTCAGCAGGGACAGGGAAGCTGCTCAGAGTTGATGGGAAGATGGATGGAGCCAAATACAGGGCAATCTTGGAAGAAAACCTGTTAGAGTCTGCAAAAGACTTGAGACTGGGACAGAGGTTCACCTTCCAGCAGGACAACGACCCTAAACATAAATCCATAGCTACAATGGAATGGTTTAGATCAAAGCATATTCATGTGTTAGAATGGCCCAGTCAAAGTCCAGACCTAAATCCAATTGAGAATCTCTGGCAAGACTTGAAAATTGCTGTTCACAGACGCTCTCCATCCAATCTGACTGAGCTTGAGCTATTTTGCAAAGAAGAATGGGCAAAAATTTCAGTCTCTAGATGTGCAAAGCTGGTAGAGACATACCCCAAAAGACTTGCAGCTGTAATTGCAGCGAAAGGTGGTTCTACAAAGGATTGACCCAAGAGGGCTGAATACTTTTGCACGCCACACTTTGCAGTTTTTTATTTGTAATAAAATTTGGAAACCATGTATCATTTTCCTTCCACTTCACAATTATGCACCACTTTGTGTTGGTCTATCACATAAAATCCCAATTAGAAACATTTACGTTTGTGGTTGTAACGTGACAAAATGTGGAAAAGTTCAAAGGGTATGAATATTTTTGCAAGCCACTGTATATACTTTAATACACACATTAATTAATAAATTAATAAAGTGCAAATAACAGATGGAGGGGTATTAATGTTCAGAGTTTTGTCCGAGCCAGGTTTAATAGCCTGATGGCGGTGGGGAAGTAGCTATTCCTGAACCGGGTTGTTGCAGTTCTCAGGCTCCTGTACCTTCTACCCGAAGGTAGCAGGGAGATGAGTGTGTGGCCAGGGTGGTGTGGGTCCTTCATGATGCTGCCAGCCTTTTTGAGGCAACGGCTGTGGTAGATCCCCTCGATGGAAGGAAGGTCAGAGCCGATATGGACTGGGCAGTGTTTACCCACTGAACTACTCCAGCACTTTGTGACTTTTTTTTGTAAACCAGCAGCTGCAGTTCTCTGTGTCTCTATCAGTCAGACTTGCCCAGAAGGAGAGAGGATGAATTACGCATCACAAAGCAATTTGAGTCAAAATATGAAAAAAATAATAACAAATAATGGGCATAATTGTTCATTTATGCATCACTCTCTCTTTATGTCATAGTGATACAACGTGGAAACAGGCTCTTTGGCCCAACTTGCCCACACCGGCCAACATGTTCCAACTACACTAGTCCCACCTGCCCAAGTGTGGTCCATATCCCTCCAAACGTGTCCTATCTCTGTATCTGTCTAACTGTTTCTTAAACATTGGGATAGACCCGGCCTCAACTATCTCCCCTGGCAGCTTGTTCCATACACCCACCACCATGAAAAAGCTACCCCTCATATTCCTATTAAATCTTTTCCCCTTCACATTAAACCTATGTCCAACGTTCTACTTGTTCGTTCCAGCCAGCATCAACCAGCTATGAACAATTGCACACAGAGCCATCTTCTGCAAATGTTGATGCGAGGTCAATTGATCGAAGTCAATAAAATTATGAGATTTTTAAAATATAAATTGCCCTCTCTTTAAAATATTTACTATTTTATCTTCACGTTCCTATATACAACCCATATACTTTGCAGGTTATCCTGTCCAAGCACAAATAAACAGTATGAAGTTAAGTCGAATAAAAACACCAAATGGGGTGAGTGAAACACAAAGTGCTGGAGTAGCTCAGCAGATCTGGCAGCTTCTGTAGAGGGAATGGATAGGTTTTGGGTCAGGACCTATCTTCAGACTGATTGAAGAGTCAGAAAGGAGGATCCCGTCCCAAAACATTGCCTACCCATTCCCTGCACAGATGCTGTGTGTAAGAAGGAACTGCAGATGCTGGTTTATCCAAATTTAGACACACAATTCTGGAGTAACTCAGTGGAATTGGCAGCATCTCTGGAATGGCATGGGTGACATCTGAAGAAGGGTCTCGACCTGAAACGTCACCCATTCCTTCACTCCGAACCCCACTGAGTTACTCCAGCATTTTGTGTCTATCCCTGCACAGATGCTGCCTGGCCCGCAGAGTTACTCCGGCACTTTCACTCAAGATTCCAACACTTGCAGTTCCTTGTGTCTCCATAATGGTGTGAGTTGTGGAGGGAAACATGAAGTGCCTAGCTAGAGGATGATCTACATGGAACGATTTAATGTGCCCATTAATTAGTAAATACATTTGAGAGAAGGTGATGAACTGCTCGGGATGGAGACTGAAGGAATGAAGATTGCAGCTTGCAGTTGCAAATGGCTCAGATCAGAAGTAACCATGTGTTGACCAGATAAAATGAAGTGCTTTTAGCTCCACTACTGTGTCTCAAGATGGTGAGTTGCAAGTATAAATGGAAAACTCAGTTGGAAAACTTCTGTTTTTAGTTTTAGTGTAGAGTCTTTAGGCCCACCGAGTACATTAGTTTAGTTTAGAGATACAGCGCGAAAATAGGCCCTTCGGCCCACCGAGTCCGCACCGACCAGCGAAATGTAAAATAACGGGAAATGTAAAATAGTACAAAGCAATCACTTAAATAATTAAGTTGCAGGAAGGAACTGCAGATGCTGGATGAGGGAATTGAAGGCAATATCTCCAAGTTTGCGGATGACACTAAGCTGGGGGGCAGTGTTCGCTGTGAGGAGGATGCTAGGAGACTGCAAGGTGACTTGGATAGGCTGGGTGAGTGGGCAAATGTTTGGCAGATGCAGTATAATGTGGATAAATGTGAGGTTATCCACTTTGGTGGCAAAAACAGGAAAGCAGACTATTATTTAAATGGTGGCCGATTAGGAAAAGGGGAGATGCAGCGAGACCTGGGTGTCATGGTACACCAGTCATTGAAAGTAGCATGCAGGTGCAGCAGGCAGTGAAAAAAGCGAATGGTATGTTAGCTTTCATAGCAAAAGGATTTGAGTACAGGAGCAGGAGGTTCTACTTCAGTTGTACAGGTCTTGGTGAGACCACACCTGGAGTATTGCGTGCAGTTTTGGTCTCCAAATCTGAGGAAGGACATTATTGGCCATAGAGGGAGTGCAGAGAAGGTTCACCAGACTGATTCCTGGGATGTCAGGACTGTCTTATGAAGAAAGACTGGATAGACTCGGTTTATACTCTCTGGAATTTAGGAGATTAAGAGGGGATCTTATAGAAACTTACAAAATTCTTAAGGGGTTGGACAGGCTAGATGCAGGAAGATTGTTCCCGATGTTGGGGAAGTCCAGGACAAGGGGTCACAGCTTAAGGATAAGGGGGAAATCCTTTAAGACCGAGATGAGAAAGACTTTTTTCACACAGAGAGTGGTGAGTCTCTGGAACTCTCTGCCACAGAGGGTAGTTGAGGCCAGTTCATTGGCTATATTTAAGAGTGAGTTGGATGTGGCCCTTGTGGCTAAGGGGATCAGAGGGTATGGAGAGAAGGCAGGTACGGGATACTGAGTTGGATGATCAGCCATGATCATATTGAATGGCGGTGCAGGCTCGAAGGGCTGAATGGCCTACTCCTGCACCTAATTTCTATGTTTCTATGTTTCTATGTTTCTATGCTGGTTTAAACCGAAGATAGAAACAAAATGCTGGAGTATATCAGCGGGACATGCATCATCTCTCGATAGAAGAAATAATTAAGTTATTAGTCTTTATTAAGTACCAATAAATCAATAAATCTCTGGCAATGTGTACATAATATCCATCACATGAGGCCTTTATGCTCACTATAACCACATTAGCTCCAACACCTAATTACCCCTGCAAATCTACTTGAACTTTCCATTTGCAAAATACTTGTTTTATTTACTGAAAGTAACAACTTGCTCAGAACTTTATAGCCTTGTCAGAAATACTTGCCACAAACGCTACTCCCACATATTAATAACTACGTAGCTGGCAAACATGTGTCCTTGTCTTAGTACCTATCTTAAATTATTGCATGTTTTAAACATGAGTAATATATAAAATATGCTCCTTGTTGCAAATGTAATAAAGTTATGATGAAGTGAGAAAATTACATCATGTGGTTTCAGATTATACCTGTGAGATTTGGAAATAGGCCCAAAACAGTAGGTAAGTCACCAACGACAAAGGCATTTGGCATGACAGAGGAGCAAATAAAGAGATACTATGAGACATGTCCAGTTTCAAGTGAAAATATGGTCCATTGCAGGAGTTACCAGCATCTGATAGGGAAACGATACCTTTTGAGTGTGGTCTCTGTGCCAGAGAGTAGTAGGGAGGGTCTCACACAACTCCCATCGGAGAGAGGAGGAGAACTTGTCTGACTGCATTTGGAGTATTGTGAACAATTTTCAGCCCCATATCCGAGGAAGGATGTGCTGGCATTGGAGAGGGTCTAGAGGAGGTTAAAGTTATAGAGTCATAGAGCGATACAGCATGGAAAGCGGCCCAACTTGCCCACACCGGCCAACATGACCCAGCTACACTAGTTCCACCTGCTTGCATTGGTCCATATCCCTCCAAACCTGTCCCATCCATGTACCTGTCTAACTGGGTCTTAAATGTTGGAATAATCCCAGCCTCAACTACCTCTGGCAGTTTGTTCCTTACATCCACCACCCTTTGTGTGAAAAGGTTACCCCTCAGATTCCTATTAGGTTTACGAGAATTATCCTGGGGATGACTGGGTTAGCATATGATGAGCATTTGATGGAACTGGATCTGTACTCACTGGAGTTTAGAAGGATAAGAGGGTCCTCATTGAAAATTTCCAAACAGTGAAATACCTGGATAGAGTGGATGTGAGGAGGATGTTTCCACTAGTGGGAAAGTCTAGGACCAGAGGGCATAGCCTCAGAATAAATTGAGCTATCTTTAGAAAGCAGTTGAGGAGGAATTTGTTTCGTCAGAGGGTGGTGAATTAGTGAAATTAATTGCCATGGATGGCTGCGGAGGCCAAGTCATTGGGTATTTTTAAGGCAGAGATTGACATCTTCTTGATGATTGAGGGTGTAAAGGGTTAAGGGGAAAAGGCAAGAGAATGAGGTTGAGAGGGAAAGATAGATCAGTCATGATTGAATGGCAGAGTCGAGTTGATTTTCCGAATGGACTAATTCTGCTCTTACGACTTATGAACTAATGAACTTCCTCACAATAGGCATACCTTGAGGAAATGTTGCAGTGGAGTAGTAAAATGTAGAAACAAGGAACTAAAGGATGTCTAACCCTTTGAGAAAAGATTGAACAGCATTAATAGATCAATGGCTGATATAAGAAGCAGCAGCAAGACCTGTATAGCTTCTCAAACATACTGCACCATTCAGTAAATTCAGGACTGGTTTGATTGTTGGCCTCAACTCTTTCTTTCTGATTCCCCAAATTCTTGTTTCTCTTCAGCTCAAAAAATCTCAGCTTTGAATATATTCAATGACTCAACATCCACAAATACTGGAACAAAAAAATTCCAAAGATTCACAAACCGCAGGAGAAATTCCTTCCCGTTCCAGACTGAAGTTGGTGGCCTTTACCTAATGGTAGACACAAAATGCTGGAGTAACTCAGTGGGACAGGCAGTATCTCTGGAGAGAAGGAATGGGTGACGTTTCGGGTCGAAACCCTTCTTCAGATTGATGCCTTTACCTTATGTTATCGCCGGGGCCTTTACCTTATGTTAAAGGAGCAGGAGTTTGCACGTTCTCCCTGATAACGTGGGTTTTCTCTGTGCTCCGGTTTCCTTCCACATTCCATTGACGTGCATGGGGTTGACCTGTTGGAGGGTTAATTGGCATCAGAAAAAAAATGTAAATTGTCCCTCATGCAATGGATAGAACTATGGACAGCCTCATAACTAGGGAAGTCAGACCCTTTGAACCCATATGTTCAGGCGATAATACAACATGCTGTCGGCCTTGACAAAAGCACAATTGCAGAGAGGAAGCAGGTTCATCCCTACAACCGTCAGGCTATTAAGCAACACAACCTCCAACGTAGACACAAAATGCTGGAGTGACTCAGTGGGACAGGATCTTTCTGGATTGAAGGAATGGGTGACATTCTGGGTCGAGCCCAGTACCTCAGACTGGGAGTCAGGGGAGAGGGAGACATAGAGATAAGGAAGTGTAAAGTGTGAAAACGAGACATCAAAGTGGATGTAGTTCAAAGAAAATGTAGAATAGATCATTGTAGCTTGGAGAAGGTGATAACGAAGGATACAGAGATAAAGTGTAATTAGGGGGACAGTCAGGGGGTCAGAGAACTAGGAAGGGTGAGAAATGGTGTGAGAGGAAAAGCCAGGGTTACAGTACTTGAAGTTAAGAGAAATCTATATTCTTACCGCTGGGGTGTAACCGCCAACTAAGCTCCAAACTACATAGACTGGGGACATTGGTGTTGTCTTTGCACTGTTATAGTTTGTTTGTTTGCATATATAACTGCTGCAAGTAAGAATGTCATTTTTCCCTTATAGATAATATGATAATAAAACACACTTGACTCTTAACATCAAATGGCACACAGGAGGCAATATGCAGCATTATACCAGAGTGATGTGAAAGGTGTCAGTCAGTGTGGTTCTGGGACCCGTTAAGGAGAGCAGAAGAACAGAGGTGACCACACCTCACTTTGGTAACATTGCAGGCTGCTTGATATAGAATGTAGCCGTGACCCCATTCTGCTCTCCCTTCACCTCTCCTGGCTGGGAGCTCACTTACACCTTGCCTTTGGTGCAGAGGATAGAGTCTGAACTTATTAACATGTATCTTCAACATACAACAGTACAAGTCAAGAACAGACCCTTTGGCCCACAATGTCTGTGCCAAATATAATGCCAAGATAAACTACAGTCATTTCTGCCTGCACATGATCCATATGGAGGGATATCCATTGCCAATCCAAAAGCCTCTCAAATACCATTCTTGTTCTTTCAATGTACGGCTTTCTACATATAAAATGTTTCTGCAAAGACATACAGTATAAGTGGGATTCCATTTTAGGACTCCATTTATACCTCACGCTTTCCTCTGCAAGGCCAGCAGCATAATCAAGGACGAGTCGCACCCTGGCCACTCCCTCTTCTCCCCTCTACCAGCGGGCAAAAGGTATAGAAGTGTGAGAACGCACACCTCCAGATTCCCGAACAGTTTCCTTCCAGCTGTTATCAGGCAACTGAACAATCCCACCACAACCAGAGAGCAGTGCTGAACTACCATTTGCCTCTCTGGTGACCCTCGGACTATCCTTGATCGGACTTTGAAGGCTTTACCTTGCATTAAGTATTATTCCTTTATCATGAAGATAGACACAAAAAGCTGGAGTAACTCAGCCAGAAAGGCAGCATCTCTGGAGAGAAGGAATGGGTGACGTTTCGGGTCGAGACCCTTCTTCCTTATCATGCTCTAATGGCTCGATTGTAATCATGTAATGTCTTTCCACTGACTGGATAGCAAGGAATAAAAGCTGAGCGGGTGCGGCAGCATCTATGGAGCGAAGGAAATAGGCAACGTTTCTGGCCGAAACCCTTCTTCCTGCGAAGGAAATAGGGGAGCGGGGAAGAAGGGTTTCGGCCAGAAACGTTGCCTATTTCCTTCGCTCCATAGATGCTGCCGCACCCGCTGAGTTTCTCCAGCACTTTAGTCTACCTTCGATTTTCCAGCATCTGCAGTCCCTTCTTAAACGGAATAAAAGCTTTTCACTGTACCTCGGTACACGTGGCAATAAACTGAACTGAACTGAAACTGAAACTTTCACTGAACAGCAACTCCTACCTTTATATCTTAACGAACATTTAAACGAATTCATCAGCTAATTAATTACATGGATGCTGGAGCGATGAACTCCTAGTTTAACTGTGCGGATCAA